>VWZL01004709.1:513356-561924 GCA_013396915.1 Stercorarius parasiticus
AGTTGCCTTTGATCTGCATGGCGCGGGGGGGAGGCGAAATCTCCCCCGAACGCGAACGGCTCAGCGGCCGCGGGAAAAGTTGTGGGGGGGGCGTTTAAAACACCCCCTGCGCCGCTCCCCCGCCGCTCGGCTGCTCCTGGAGAGCTAGATGGGAAGATTTATTTACTTTGCCTTTCCCAATGTGTTAAATTTAGCAGGAGCTGGAGTCGCCCGCGCCTCTCTGCTGGGAAGGTTTCTTCTAGAAAAATCCTAAGTGTTTTAAAGTTGTTACCCACAGAGCACTCGGTGCCAAGTTATGAATGACATTGCTCAAGATAAACACTCAATGAGTTTCTTCTCCCACTTAGACGGGGCTTGTCGGTTTGACACAGTTTTTATTCCTTTGTAGGACCAAGGTACTTCCAACCCAGCATTTATCATGTCCCAACCAGCATGAGGAACCGCATCTCCAAGCATCCTCTCCCTGGAACGCAATGGGCCCATGCCATCAGGAGAGCCTGAGCGATTGTACATCCAGACATCAAAAGAGAAGGTGTCTTCAATGGAAGGAATCTGGGTGGGTTATTTGCAGGTACTGGGAAAACAACCCTGGCAGAAGCACCCCGATCTGGCCGCCCGGGCCAGGCCAGCAGGAAGGGTGCCATGCTCTGCCCAGCCTGGGTGGGCTCGGACCAGAGGGATGCAGGGGCTGTGTGAAGGCACCACTTTCCTGATAATGGTCTTTACCTAGAAAACATCTTCCTCCTCTCTTTTTTTTTTCCACACAACAAAAGAAACGCAACTCGGGAATGAGTTTGTCATTCGATCAAGTGAATTCAGTATAGAACTGTGAAGATTTTTCTTAACACAGCATTGCATTTGAATGGATGTTTAGTAGTGATTTTCTGGTTTCTTCAGGTTTGACAGAAACTATTGGGTTTATTAATGTCATAATAAAGGTTTACAGTTCCTTCCTACTGTATGACTCCAGATTACCACCATGGACTGGACATATAGTAAAAAATGTTTCCTATAACACCGCTATAATAAAGATATACTTCCTCTACATCACTGCACTAAGTATCAAATTGGGGGTTCATAAAGGACAAAGATGGATTGGTAAAGAGCCCGTGACCCTGAATTTGGTCCCAATAAAAAATGGGGATAACTCTAGTCAACAGAGATTCACTGCTGCAAAAGCCGATGTGATACTACTTTCTATAAAGACATAAGCAGGGTTGACAAAGAAAAAAAATTTGTTGTGATATTAACATACTGAAAAACGCAACCAGGATCATTGGTAAATTCGGTCAGCGTGACCCTAGATTCATATCCATTCAGCATCAGAGTCGGATCAGGAACTGAATTACTTCTGTATCGTCATCTTATTGGAGAGGCTTAATCCCCAGGCTATCAAATTGTTTCTGTTCTCTCACTGGCCCAATGAATATTTAATTATTCTTACAAAGCAGAGCAGCTTCAGCAGGACAGATTCTCATCCCAGAATATGCCGGCGGTTGGGCACTCTCAGAGGAGTTCAGAGACCCAAATTCAAATCCCCGTGCAATCAGGCAAAGAGGGGATTTCAACCTTAGTTTTACACATTCCACTTGGCAAGTAATTCCCAAGCCCCATTGCCATCCCAAGCCCCTTTGCCATCCAGCCCTTTGCCTCCACATTTTCTATGCTTTTTTAAAAACTATTTTAAATGCCACAATTAAAAGGAACCATTCCTACAACTTTTCCCCCTTTTTTCAATTCGCTAAGAAATCTATAAATTTTCATTTAATTTTTTTTTTAACCTTTTTTTTGCCAGTGGCCCGGTGAGAAGGTTTATTTGCAAGCCCCTACCTGGTTCAGAGCAGCTGCTGGCAAGGTGCAGAGCGCTGGTCTGAGCATCCTGAACCCCTCCCACTAAAATGGTTCAAGCTCACTCTCACGGCTGTCTTCAAAGCACCAGCACCCTTGAAACTACTGCTTTCCATGCTGGCATCTGTTGAGAAATACCCAGTTTATAGCTAGAGATAAAGAAAGCAGGAAGGCAAGTTTGACATAAAAAAATGAAACACGTACATAAATCCGTCTTTAAATGTAGCACACACATATATAATTATTAATTCATCCCTCTCTATTATCTTCAAACCCAGCAATACACAGATTTCCTCCAGGCCCTGCTCTGTAAGTACATCTCTGTTCCACAGAGTTTTTCAACATGTGCCTAAATGCTTTGCTGCTCTATTGTCACAACACATCGTTTGTGTATCTCCTCCAGATATATGTACAGAGAGTTTATGTGGTTCCTCTACCCTCTGGTCCCGCAGCCGCTCTTGAGCAAAGAAAGCCCCATAACCCTGCTGAGCCCCCCAGAGAAATGCAGAGTTCACCCATCCAGGCTCTCTTCCCAATGCCAGAACTTAAACTCACATTGTCATTTAAATACATACATTCCAAGAGTGCTAATAACAAGGGAAGGCTTCACAGGCTTTATTAAAATATTTAAGGCAAATGACACCAGCCTGTGTGCTAATTTAATAAAAATACATTTAATAATTTAATTTAATTATGGTAATTTAAGAATGCAATAAAAATACATTTTGAATCTATTATCAATCTTGTTTCCTCACAGATGCCTTTCCTTTTTATTCTGGGAAATTTTAATTTCCCAGAATAAATTTAAATGCACAAAGCCGAGAGCGCCAAAGTGCAGAACTGTCCTCTCCAAGAGAGAACCAAGAGCCCTCCTGCAGCTCCGCATGACGTCCACGTCTCGTCAGGTCGCTGGGGCAATTTGGATGCTGGATTCTCTGCTTGTTACCCCTTTTGGGGATGTCACTGTCCTATATAATACATGACACAGTTCCTATACTATACACCAGCAGCTGCTGGTGAGAGGGAACCAGTACGGAGATGCAGCGCAGCCCCCTGAGCTCAGCATGGCTTGTCTGAAGATGGGATTTGCTGGTGGAGACAACCAACAGCTTCACAGCATCTACCACCTCCTCCATCCAATTTCCCATCCAAGTCCCGTGAGGCTGACACGGAGGCACCAAGCCCTCAGGGGGACGTGGTGGGCCCTGCCCCTCCACTCGCTGCCACACTCCTCCTGCACACTCCTCGCTGCCACCAGAGCCTGCACAAATACACTCCTTTTTCATGTAGGGGAAACAGACACATGTGCTCACTTTTCATGCCAACTAACTCGAGATGATGATTTAATTTTTCTCTTCTCTATCCTGCCACGTGCACACACAGTGAACATAATTTTTAAAGTTTGATGACATTTTCAGGAAGGTATTACCTATAGCAATACTAACAATGATCTCTTTTCTCTTTGGAAAGTGGTTATACCATCCTGCTATCTTAGGATATTATTCCATCCACACCTGACAGCAAGCATCCAGAATATTAGCACTTTGGCTTGAGTTTTCTCCAAACAATTTATGTTTAAAGCAGAAAGCTGGCACAGACAATGTTATCTCAGGTAGTTCCACCCTGGCAGCATTATAGGAAACTGATGGTTCAGCCTTACTATGGGAAATGCAGGCAGGGCTACCAGCCTCTCTATAACATATAGATTTATTGGCAATCAATACTGAGAGCAAAACCCTATATATTTCTACCTATAGGCATAATTAATTTGAAAATGTTTCAGAATCAGATCGAAATAACAAGTTACATAAAAATAGCACAGTTGTCTAAAGGCAAAAATAAAAACTTCAGGACAGCTGGGATGTTCAGTGAGGACTGTGGGAGTTAGGCACCTGATGGACAAAGCTGGCTTTGAGAAATCCAACCTCAGTAAGGATTTTAAAAAGTCAGAAAGAGGAATATTGCCAACACATAAAGGGACTGATCTGGTGGACCCCAAATGACCAGGCAGCATGGGGAGGATGACCTTAATTGTGGAGCAGCTGGTAACAGAATCAACCTTAAATTAAAGAACATATCATATGCATAGACCTAATTAAGAGACGTTGCATAATATCTAAGAGAAATGTGGCAAAATGCTAAAGCCCCGGGAAAAGCCGTACAGTACATTTGATCAGGGGGTTTATGTGCAGCTAAAAAGACCATGCAAAACGGGAATCAACCCCGTGCGGAGACTGGGTGCCCACAGCACCTCCACCCTCGCCAGCCCTCTGCACGGCAGGAACCAGACTGTCTGAGGTTTGACAGAGGTGGGCAAACACCTGAGCTCTCTGGATCTGCAAAAGAATACAGGCACATACAGGAAACTATTAAAGGACTGGATTATTTCTTAAAAAGAGATAATGTTTCCAAAGCACACGGCACAATGCACTCATTCAGAAGAGAGTCAAATGTCACAGTGGATACAGCTGCAAGACAGTGTTGCTCTTTATTTACAGTAAAATATGTCAAATAGGGAACACAAAGGAATCGTCGGGATAAACATGGGACTGGAGCACACAAAGGCAGGCAGCATCCACAGCGCATCAGACAACCTGAATAAAAGCCCCGACTACAATACCAGCCCAGTTTCTATGGTGTTCTTGAGTTAATGCCTTCGAACACTTTACATAAATAAATAACTGGCATCCCACCTCTCGGTCATAAGAGAGGACCGACATAGCCTGAAAGTCGGGCTACAGAGCAGCAGAAACCAGAGGCGCTCTGGAGAGAGGATATGCACAGAAAGGAAAGGCTTCATGTGAAGAGCCGTTGGTGTGTCTGCGAGCAGGATCCGGCCACAGCGCCCGAGTTTATACTTTGGGAAGTTACAGTGAAAAGAAATGAGGTGTTATCCAAGAGCACTGAAAAGCAAAGGGAAAGTTTCATTGTGAAACACATTTTACTATGCGCAGGATTATAAACTGTTCCAACGGCACGCCATGCAGGCCACGTGCACCAGCATTAGCATTCATACATCTCTAATAAGTATGGTGATTTCAAATTCCTTTTCACTTGTGTACGGCACTTACTTCTATCAATCATTTTTGCTTGTGTTAAAGAAGACATACACTAGTCTGAAATCAAGGCAGAATAAGCGGTGCAGTTAGTGATACTTTTTGAAAAATACTATCATACACTGGAGCTGAATTTAGCTCAAATATCACAAAATACCCATCTGTAGAGGAATTGCACACACACACCCCTGCACAGTTACAGGAAAACAATCATTACTGATAACAGTGCTAAAGATACAGGCCGTGCAATACTCTACAAATACAAGCATGTATTTTTCCCTTTCCATAGTTCACCAAGCAAAGTATTCATTTTGGCCTCCATTCCAATTAGATGCTGCAGGAAACAGTGTGGGAGTCAGGCAGAGGATCTGCACTTCACGACAAAACCACCTTTAGCACGAATTTTCCAGGCTCTGCATCTGCCTTTTGAATACTCCCGTAAAAATAACTTACAGCATTATAATGTTACTTAATAACTTATAATGTTTAGTATAAGAAAGTATAAGATTTCCGTATTTTTAACACAGCTCAGAGAAAGTATCTCTCTGTGATCAACTTATTCTGCTTCCTTTTATCCGCACTGCACATGGGTCTGTACTGCTTCTCAAGGGAGGACTTAAGGAATAAAAAATACATTCTCAATTTTAATTAATTAGAAGAGGGTGAAGCCCTGGTGTACGGCAAGCTGTTCACTGGGGTGAGCTGGCCAGTGGAGGTACATCAGGGTCTCCCTCCACCTGCTGGCTCCAGCACAAGCCCCTGGCCCTCACCCGCTCCTCCACGTCAGCTCCGACAAGGCAATTTCTGCAATGAGGATGGGTCACTGCACCTCTTTCCCCATGAGAGCAGTTCACTGTGCCCACTGGGACCCCTTCTTATCAGGGTTGCGATCAAAGAGCTCATTCACTTTCTGGGGCTTTGTTACTTGTGTGGAAGCCCCCTTGTACTCAACAGGCATCTTCACTGCTGACTGACCAGCAGCCACAGCAAAAAAACACGATATAGGATTTTTAATTTTATTTACACCTCTGCCAGCGTTGTTGCTGACTAGGATAATATTGAGATATGGAGGCAGAAAGTCAGGTAAAATGGCAAGGGCAGTGGGCGAAGCGTGGAGAGGCCCGAGGAGAGGAGAGGAGAGGAGAGGAGAGGAGAGGAGAGGACCAGGAGCTCAGCGAGGGGCTCCAGGGCAAACCATGGCAGCCCCTTAAGGGCTGCTCATTCTCCACCACTACAAAGCCGTTAAAGCGCACTCTTTAAGCTGAATGCTCTGTACTTTTACATAACTGAAGGAGAACAAATACCCCATTAGCAGATAATTAGCACTTGGACTCAGAGTACTTATTTAAGGTATTATGGATCGACCTCCAGCATTAGGAGTGATTCATGTCTCCCATATATTCAGGCATCCTTGTTCCTTTTTATGATTATAAATATCTGTGGCATGTATCTGTGCAATGTTTATGAGATGTTCAGAATTACACTCCGGAGACAGAAGATTTCTTTTTATCCAGATAAAAGGTTTATCAATGTTAGTAACAGTGGGCCCATCGGCTTTCCTTACACCTTGCAGTCAAGAAGTCCCACTCCCACTAGACCAGGGCCATCTCTAGAAGCGTAAAGTGGATTTCCAAAGCCGCTAAATACACTTGGTCCCAGCAGGGTGTTAGGAAGTGCTGGGAGGCCTCGGGGCAAACTCACCCCGGGAACTGGACCTGGCAGCACCCACACCATGGAAACGGACTCAAAATGTCGTATCAAAGACTGCCAAACACGAGCCGGGCAGCAGCCGTCTGGACCGTTCTCTTAACAGCAGCCAGAGAGCAACCTGTCGCCAGGGTCTAGGCTCTTACATGCATTTTACAAGCACTGCTTGCCTAAAAAATCCTCTATTTACAAAGGCTTCCACTCCACTGGTATATTCCCAGTAAAATAACAGTGAGAAGTGACCTCTCCCCACCTCTGTTTCCTCATAAACCAAACAAAAATAGTAATCCTTGATCGCATTTCCAATCCTGCCAGCATCAGCCTGTCATCTACTACTATTGCTGCTTCTTAAAAAAGCGTGCACCAAGTAAAGATGCTTACCTTTTTTCACAAAACCTTCTCAACCCTCGAGATTGTCTCTACCATGAAAACCATCCCCAACAGCTTTGGCACCCAGTGGTATGAGGCTGGTGCTCACAACTGCAGTACAACATGTCCCAGCTCAGCCCCATCCCTGCCCAATGTCCCAGGGCAACAGCAGTGCCCCCTCTGCCTCTGCAAGCCAGAGCTGCTCATGGGTCCAGGAAAGCAAGTCCAAACAGAGGTTTCACGTTAAATCAAGTGGCTTGAGAACAGGCAGCCAAACTGCTGCTGTCACCTCCTCTTCCAGCTCCTTCCTACTGCACCAAAGAAAAGAAAACTGAAACACAAATCAAGTCCTATTCTGCAAAATTAATAGTTTCCACTTGCTTCTTTTCTGTGTCTGCTTTCATTCCATAATTATGCAAAAAGACATGGCGTACTGCATGGTGCTATTGATTAACAAACCCCACAGCTGCACTGACAGACCCCCAGGCAGTTTTGAAAGCAACATTTTAAAGAAAGTTTGTTCTTTAATATTGAGATATTTATGGTCCCCCCCCTTCTGAATCGGTGTGATAATGTGAATGAGCTTGCGGTGGGGAACAGGTGGCAGTGTGAGAACATGCAGTTTTTATTCTTGTGAAAAACTTCTATAGAAACTAATAGAAAAGTATCTCCTTGCTATTGAATAATGTGGGATGATGCCAAAAACCCAGGGAAAAGATCTCATTCTCTATTAAATTCAGTAAGATTTGTCAAGTAGTTTCTGCCCAGGTTTTTACAGATCTCTCTCGGTTTCATCTCTCCACAGGGTTTTGGAAGGGTCACAGAATATTGCCCCGTTATCAGCCCCACTGATGTCCTGTTTAAATCCTGTGATTGGCAGTGTTTTTTCTTCTCTTATTAGGACTCCTTTCTCAGATAGAAAAGAATAAAGCTTATCAGCGATAAGGCTTATAGTCAGCTGGGCAAAATAGAAGAGACCAGAGGATATCTGGAGAGCTTCAGGAGAGCTGTGTTTGTTTACATTTGTTTTTACTTTTTTTTTTTTTTAGTCCTAAAGCACATTTTTAAATGCAGCAGTGCAAATTCTCAAAATATGTGTAACAATACCATTTTTAAAATTGCCCTGCTGTGTGTTTATTTTATTTGGTTATCTTGCTACACTGACCAATATTATTGTTGCATCCTCCAACCAGGCACTGAACACCCAGGGCCCCAGTGTGTGGCGTTTCCCAGAGGGAGCCACAAACATCCAAGAGAGTTACAAAAAACTCCCACACCTGAAGCCTGCACACTTCTCTGGGCAACCACCAGTGCTCTCTTGGGGTGAGCCTCTGCCACAGGAGCAGCCTGCCGGGGACTGCTGTGGGGCTTTCTTGGGTGGGCATGGCCACAGGGGGTCCTTGCCGTGTCCTGGTGTGGCGGCATGGTACAGCATGGCATGGCATGGTACAGCAGCACCAGGGCAGTTGGAACACCAGGGTGCCCAGGGTAGTGGGCGCAGCGAGGCAGGTTCCGGCCGGTGTCAGTGGTGGCTGCAGTGCTGAGCGCCCATGCCTCCAGCTCCTGGGGGGAAACCGAGCCCAAAGTGGCCATCGGCTCGTGAGCCGTCTCCACTCGGGGAACAGCATGATGTGATGTCTTCTCGAGGCGGGAAAAATGCACCCCCGTGAAGACATGCCATGGGAAAGGAGCGCGGTGCATTTCTGAGGCCGTAGGCCCGGTGTCGTGCCCAGCCCCGGGGCGGCAGCTCGGGGGGCTCATCGCGGCGCAGCCCGGGGGCCAGGCTGGGAGCAGCCGGACGGGCCACGAATTCCTGCCGGCAGCCGGCCCGGCGGGGCATAGCAACGNCCCCCGCTGTCGACCGGGAACGCACAGCCTCTCTGAAAGGAGTTTTCCGCCATCCTAACTCACCGATTTGTGAACCGCTTTGATTCCTGCCAGCCCCCGCCTGGGCTGGGTCCCCTCGGCACAACCCACAGCCTCCCTGAGCACAAAAGCGGCCTGGGTTCAAGCAGCACACATGCCTGCTGCCTTTAGGAAACCCAAATGTCACCAACGCGTTCCCAAGGAAAGCAGCCGAAGCCCAGAGCACGTGATGGTGCTGGCGGCAGCGCGCGCCAGCTCGGCATCCGCCGCCAGCCTTGGCCCCATGGGGGGCTTCGCCTTCGCTTTGTGCATGGGGCAGCCATGGGGGCCCCACGCTCGGGCCGAGCCGGGCGGGGGGCGACACTGCCTCCGAACCACCGAATGCGGCCCCAGAGAGCCCTCGTCCCACACACACACTGGCTGCCGCCAGCCCCGCAGCGGGAGTCAGGGGCCGCCTGCTGCTCTCCCCACCGAATCCCACAGATTAACTCCCCCCCTCCCTTTTTGGGCTGCCAGTCTTTCACAACCCCGCTTTCTTGGCCAAGGATTTGTAACGGCATCACTCCCAGGCACAGACTGAAGGGGCCACGGCGCTGCTCCCCCTGCACATAGCTTTCCTTTGAAGCGCTGTGGCACCGGGGCAGCTCCTCTGCTTGGCGCAGCCATTGCTGTTGTGCAGCGGGTCCAGCTCCCAAGACGAACCAGGCCTCGCTGAGGGCAGTCCCTGCTCTGCCACTGGATTTCATGTCAGAAAAGATGTTCTACTGCACATGAGTGGTCATCCTCTGCGTGAAGAAAATGTTAATCAAACTGCAGAGAAGACACAGTAGCTGCACAGATACATTAAATATCTAGTTACTATGCGATAAATAATTAATAAAGTTAATCTATTTGACCATACTCTGCTCAAGTCATACCCTTACAACAAATCAATAGCAATAAGACATAACATTTGTATGAGGCTTTACTTTCTTCAAGTGCTGTGTGATCATTAATAACGAACAGCTGAGTACTCCCGATACCGCACAAGCCAGCAAAAACTTTGGGAAGTTTTGATTACATCAACGATTCTGCCTTTAGTTTGTGAAATGCTCCTGAAGTGCCCTGGCATATCTAGCAGGCACATAGGGTGGGGTTTCCCAATAAAGTTAGGGAAGCTAATTGCCGAGCTCCTGTTGACTTTCAGTGGAAATGAATTCCCGGCAAATTCAGGCCTTTCCAAAACCTCAGCCTTCATATTTTGAAAGCTACATGTACATAGTGCCAGGTTTTTAACACTTTCCTAAGAGGACAAACATGGTTCTCTCCTATATGAGAAAGAAAAAAGATGAAAGAACCTGGTTTAGGAACTGCGAAAGATTCCTTAATTGTATAAAGTTTACAAAACTTGCATAAAATTTACAAAACCATCACTACTATTTCTGTTTCAGCATTAGCAGACACCTGCACCTGAAAGAACTCTCGGCTTAAGGCTACCACAGGGCTGTGAGTCATTTCAGACGGCAACACCAACCCGTCCTGCTTTCCTTTGGAGTTAAATTAAAATAGTTCCCAACACACAGCAGTTTGTTTCTTCTCCAGCGATTTGGAGAAGGAGATTTGCTTGCTGCAGGGTGAGGCATGGTATGTGGGGCTGGTGCTCCTGCCAGGCCACTTGCTTCCCTGGGTGGACACTCACACAGAGGCAGGAGCACCAGCCCCTTAGAGGCAGCGACCAACTGAAGCCATGACACTGNTCAGTGGGGTCAGCCTACCTGCTGGCTGCTGCCTCAGGCACCGCCACGGCAGGAGGAAAAACGTGGATTGTCCCTCCGAGGGACCCTGGCACCAGCCCTGGGATGTCCACAGAGGTCTGCCTGCTGTCTGTTTCAGGGGAGCCATGCACCCCATCCAGCACCACTGCCCTGCCACGGTGCTCCTGTCTCACTCAGAGTGGCATCAGGGTGGGAGAGCTTGCCTTTTTGGGGCGTTTTCACCTGTTACCTGCCCAATGACCGCAGGATAAAGGCAGCCTGTCTGGATGGGAAGAGGTCAATTGCTCATAATCCCCAGGCTGTTGCCCTGCTATGAGCCCATCCTTCCCCTCTGCAGTTAGCTCTGACACTGCACAGAAGCAGGCCAGCCGTGTAGCTGTACTCACACACAGATGCCCGCCCTGCTGCAGCGCATCCCGGCTGCAGCTCTGTGCTCACATGGCGCAGATGGCCATCCCCAGTCCCAAGCGCCGGAGCCACGCTGGGGCGGCTGAACTAAAGAGCCACAGGAGGAAGAACACGAGAGCTTTGTAGAAATATGTATTTTTATATCAGAGTTCTTTTTATATACAAAAAAAATGCCACCCTGCTGTGTTAGGAGAAAAAAAATCCTGTGGGCATTTCAGACCAACCTATTTTATTAATGCAAACTGCCAGATTCAACATGCGAGCCAGCCTGAAAAACAAAAGGCTGGCAAGGAGGAATGTATCCATGGTAAGCACTCGGCAGGCCCGTGGGTCACATCGCCCCTAGCTGGGGATCAGAAACAGAGGTGGGCAAGTGATAGCGATGCAAAACAAAGATGTCTGTAATTTAGAGTGGGTTTTGCCAGCTCTGCCTGGGGCTGTACTGTACCTGCTTTCTACTTACTGGTCAAATGACCTGAGAGTTCCTGGGCAAAATAGTAACAGCAAGCAGTTTTGGATGTGGAAAATGTTCATGGCAACTGCTGTCTACATGTGCATACACTCGAAACATGGCTCCACATCCCTGTCAGGACCTGTCTGCGACACTACGGGCTTACAGGGGCAGTTCCTACCTGCCCCGTATGGTGTTGGTGTGAAATATTTATTTAACAGTCTAGTGTACAATTTCAGGAGATTTCAAACAATTTCAGAATAACCACATTTCAGAAAACGTCTGTAAAATGAACTCTCAAGAAAAGACATGTGGAAACTTTAAACCCCAACTCATTAAATATTCACGGTGATGTATTTGCTCAGCTCTCATCAGCATCCAAAGAGGGCTGATAAATGCTGCTTACAAGCAGTTCAAACAACAGGATGGGTCAAAGTAAAAAAGAAAATGAAATCCCAAGGTACCAGCAGCCAGCACAGGGAATTAGTTGTCCAACAACAGGAAAAAAAAGGTTGGGATAAAAGGCTTTCCCAGATAAATACAACCAGCTTATTCTGACAGCTCGCTCTGGAGGTGCAGACACCAAAGGTCTCCCAGAAAGAGCCAGACCTGCAGGTGCTCTCCCAAGGGACACGCAGCAAGAAGGCACCCGTCTGCCCTTGCAGGGTGCTCACATCCACCCCCCAGCTGAAGAAACTGAGTGCCTTTGAGGTCTCTGCCTCTCTAACACTGTCAGAAGTTGGTACAGATATGCACGCATGAAGGCTGCAGAGTTCTGTTTCACTACGAAACCGTGCTGCAAAATCCTCTCACTATTTTTAGTTAGTAGAAAATATGCCCGTGCAGGCAGGGCACAGAGGACCAGAGCAATACTGGCAGAGATGGGAGCTGAAGCAGAGACAGAAGTTAGGCTCTGGAGTCAACAGAAGCATGACCAGGTTTTTGGTGAATATTGTATGGCCTCAGGGCACCGCTGCAGGACTCGGTCTCTGTGTCCATGTGAAGTGCAGTTACCTCTAAAAACTGTGCATTTGAGCATATGTCATGAGGAAAACAAGGCTCTCGAATCACTCTGACTCAGTTTCACCACTGAGAAAACGGAGCCGATAACTGCTCTATCTCTCTGGGGAATGCTCCGTAACTCAGGCTGTATTTGGGTCATAAGAGACTTCAAAGGTTCTTTGAGCAAAAGCACTAAACTGCTGCAAAATACGACAGGCACTGGTAGGCAGCGACCTGGCAGTAAGGCATGCCAGAACTACAAAATTCTTCTAATCTTTCCTCCCCAGTCAATTCTGTTGGCCCTGCAATCACTTTTGCAGCTCTTCCTTGAGCTCTTCCCAGCTCTCAGTATTTTTTTGTACGTGATGGGATGTGCAGACCCATCATGCTGTAATCCTGATGAGATCCCCACAGAGCCAAGTGGTCTCAGAGAGGTGCTGGCCCTGCTGGCACCTCCTGCTCCCAGCCCCTGCAGGCTGTGATGACGAGCCATGTGTCCCTCAGGAGCCCAAGACTTCACATCAGGAAGAAAAAAAATCTGAAAATGATGGAAGTGGCTTGGACACCGTCAGAAACCAAGCCACGGAAACAGCTGGAAAAGAGTTAGTTACTAAATATTTTAAGACCAAATAAACCTGACGTTTGAGAAGTCAGTTCAAATTACATGTGCATCATACCTCCGCAGCCATAAACACTAAACATGAGAAGGATAGAGAAAGAAAAATCGTGCTGAACAAGGGAGTTACATACTGTAGGAATGCAGGAGCCTGTGATCTGCGTTATTTCTTTGCTTAAGGCCACCTAGCAACAGCGCATAGGTTAATCCTCCACAGACTGAACAGACAGCATCAGCCAACAGGAAAACAAAACATCTCTGCTAGAAAAAAAATCAGAACAAGAATTACCCATTTGCAAGAGGGTTGTAGGAACAGGCAGCAACAAATAAGAAAAAGGTATACATGATACTCCTGCAAAAGGAAGATTTCCCTGTAAATAGAGTTATTGTCCACCACATTATTAAAAATACAAAAAGAGCTTTAGAACATTTACAGAAAACCTCTGTGGGAGCCACAGGAGCCCTGCTCCACAGGGAGCTGGGGGGATGAGCTGGACCGTGGTCAAGGCTGGTTGCCATCTTAGAGAGTGCCTTTAAATGATAAATAGAGTGTCCTCTAAAATGATAAATAAATGTCTGGAGCTGTAACCCTTCTGCCAGGGGTTAGCAGCACCTGCAAGGGCAGGTTCAGATGTCTACGAGCATCTCTTGGACGTTAAGACATATCACCTTAGAGCCATTGTTCGCAGTGGCTCAGCCCCTGCTTTGCAGCTCTGCCAGGCTCCCCTGCACCAGGACATTCTGCTAGAGGCCTGGAAATACAGAATTAATTCACCAGCAGATCTCCACCATGCTGGGGCTGCCCCACACAGCCACTGTGCCCTGGAGAAGACACCCTGTGGGGCTTGCCAGCCCCAACACGCGCTGCATTTTCAGCACCTGCGCTTCGGCAGCACATGAGGTGGTCCTGGCAAAGCTGCAGCCCAGGAGCTGTGCTGTCCCCACCGGCATTGCCCCTGCCTGTGCTGCCCCTTCCACTCCACCAGGGATGAGATTTTGCAGGAAAATGTGGTGGGAGGCCATCGCTCCTTGCCAGCCTGCTGCAGCGTGCCTCCTGCTTTCCCTGCCGCCCCAAGCTGAGTGTCACCTGCTGCTCACCAGTGCCAGCACAGCCGGCACTGTCCCCAGGGAAGCTTCTGACCCAGCTTTTCCGAGGGGTCTTTGCGGCATGGCACACCTTCCCATGCTTGCTGACGGATGGCGGCCAACGTGGTGCCGCGCATACCTGCGCGTCTGGGATGTGATTTATTAAGAGGTTTATTGTTGCTCCTTTTCTGCTGTTCACCAACAGATGGTAGCAGCACTGCTGCTGTCACACCAGACCAGGAACTGCTCGCAGGAGGAGATGACTTCTGCTGTGAAAGTATTCCTACCTGATGAAAAGTCATGCTTGCCTGTCCCCTTGCACTTCACTATCTGCACTTCCAGAGCCAGCTTGGAGAGCAAAGCAAGTATCTCCCAGCACAGCATATTCTCAAGTCAAGGCTCTAGGGAAGGACATGGGCAGCTGATGGGGTTACAGCTCCATTCACAAAGGCTGGTAAATCAAAACATGTCCAAGTACACCAGTGACACCTGGTCTGGATGCTCCAAATGATGACTCCTGGGCTGTCTGGGGTTGCAGCAGCACACCCTGCCTGGCTCTGCCCCCAGCGGGCCGTTCCTAGTGAGCAACACTCAGCTTGGAGACAGGCACCATCAAGTCCAAAATTAATTACTTCATTTATTATTTACAAATTTAATTATTGGGCAAAATCCGAGCATTTCCTGCCACTGGCTGCACTGGCCGCTCGCACCAGACGGGGCCCCGAGCCGCTCGCTGCCTTTGCTGGGTGAGCACCCAAGCCAGCTGGAGCTTCGCCTAAGCGAGGTCTGGCTAAGACGGAGCTAAGTACAGACCTCAGGATTTGGTCTGATGCGAAGCTGCTCTGCGGAGGAAAAACAAACAAACAACAACTCTGCTCTAGAGGCTTCCCCTAATTCTGTAAAGTGCTCTGAGGCTTAGGAGCAGCTCTGTATAATCAATAACACCATTAACAAAAAGGTGGCCGAATGGCAGCTACCTCTGATTAAAATAGAGCCCTCGGTGTATTGCAGTGAACAGCCATGTAGCCATTTCTCTGATCAGAAGCAGGTCTTTCCTAGTGTCATATAATTCATGTTAAAATCACAGCAATAAGGCAGACTTCCTTGCAGCTGTTCAGAAGTCTTCGGAGGCTGCCATTATACTTCACCTTTTTAATGCTTTATGTATTACAGCTTTATTTTCACCTAAGGCTGTGATCCTAAGCTTCCTCACAGCCTTATCTACAACTCATATTTCAAAGCCTAATTTTCCTGCCCCCAAACGTAGAATAAAATATCTTGCAAAAAGGGCTGCAAGGAAGCTGCAAGTTCTGTGGTTTTACAGCCCTTCTCCATCGGATCTGTATAGGTATTATTCCTCGCGGAGCCAAAACTTCCTGGAGAAGTACTGTAGCTAGAAGATATTTCTTGACCTCTCGTAACACTCTGTCCACCCCAGCTGGTGGAGAGATTATGAAATTTTAATTGGACTGAGAGCAAGATATCACTATAATTGGAGCCCAAGTGCCTGCACAAGCCCAAGAGCTAGGACTTGCTGGAAATCCTCAACAGCCACCAGCAGCCCCAGTGCCCGAACATGCCTGTGCCCCTGCATGGAGGCGATACGCTTCCTCCTCTCTGCTTGTGCTGCAGCCACTGGATCCCTTCCAGAAATAAAAGGCTTTGCAAAGGAAGGATGCTCAGGCCCATCCAGGTTTCCACCTCCCCTGTGCTGGAACGAGCAGCAGCACAAGGGACAACGAGAATATCCCAGCTCATCCCAGCATGAGCTGGTGTCTGCCCTTGGGAGCACACACTCCTTGTCACAAAATGACTCTCTGCTGCAGCACTGGCAGCAGTCTCTCGCTCCGCTGAGCTGCAGTCCCCTTCTCCAGCGCCTGGCTGGCTGGACAAGCCTGCCATGGCTGTGTGTGCATGGCAGCCCTGCGGTGGGCACAGCTCGCCCCACAGCGTGGCATTTCATGTCTAGGCACCAGCTGTTTTTGTACCATCATCTGGTAGGACATAAACCAAGCGCTGACTTCCACCACCTCCGAAAGGTTGGCAGGGGCCACCATTGGTTGGAAAAGATGGGCATGCTGGAGGAATGCAAATGGTGGGATTATTTATTATTCACATAGATGCTCAGCCTGTAGCATGTCGCTTGTCTCCATGTAATTGTACAAATCACTCAGCTGAGTCAGTGATCTAACTGTAGACCCCACAGCTCAGGGACTCAACTGATCCCAGGAGGACCGTGTTCAAACATTCATGCCCAGATGATACTTGCTCCCATGCATACTTTTTAAATCTTTACCAAATGTGATGAGAGATCATTCTGCATACGTCCCATATAAAATAAGATCTCGGTTTTACCAGGAAGTCCACATTGAAGAAACTTCAGGAAAACAAGGCACCACTACAAAATAACAGCCTGAATGCTTAGTCTTCATCTAAACGTCAAAGCAAACCTCCCTTGCATAACACGCTTTTTTTTCTTTGGTAAATACAAATCCAAGCTTTGAGGTAGCCAAGTGCTCCCCCTTCTTAATAGCCATCTGCTAATAGAGCGGCGTGCAGCTCTCCCCGCTCTGGCCATCCCCGCTACGAACGGCTTATTGCGTTACTGCTGCTCTGGGAAATCTTGACTCCTGACATCAGCGCTACAAAGGCGGCTGTTGATGAAGCACTGTCATTTTACAGTGCAGCTCAGCAAAAGCTTTGGCTTCACCTCTATCTGTGACACCATAAAACCTCAATGGGCAAATGGCCCCATGTCAGGGTAAGGAACTGGCTTTGCCAAGTGATTTCATTGGCAATGGTCTTCATTTATGTCAACGCGAGGGACAGGAGACCAGGACCTCTCCAATCCTCTGTCAGGTTGGAGGCCCTCTCCTCCTCTTCCTCCTTGAGAAGCCCCTCTCCTCCTTGCTGTCTGGTCTGTGCTATTCATGGGACGGGTGCTGCCATGGGAAGGCTCTGACATTACTGACGGGCCATGCAGGTCATTCATTGTCCTAAGAAAAGGAGTATTTTTGAAAATATAACAATGAACCAAGGAAGCAGAAGGACAATTTGAAGTGGTTGCATTGGGCAGAGGCGTCCTAGGGGGCACCTGAGCAAGCTTTCAGCTACAAGCTACTGTTTTGAAACTGCTGGGCAAGTTCCTTGCCCTTACTAAAGGCAATGGCACGACTGGGGTTTGCTTTGTTCAGGTCTCCAGCACCAGTGTCGGACCATGCTTGGGGACTAAGGGTGAAATTTAATTCGGTTTAGAGGCCTTATCTCCTTCAGCATCAGGATTGCTGCACAGAAAAAATAATTTTAAAAAATAGGCACTTGATGGATGGACTCTTTGAGATATAGCATTCATTGCGGCAGAGCTGGGAGCAGCACGTGTGACACCAAGGGATGTCCCATCCCATTTAGTGTTGGCCTCCTCCCCACGTTCTCTCACCTTCCCTTGGTCCACATTTACCACATCCCAGCAGAGCTGCAGACTTGTGCCCCCATGCCAGGCATGGCCGGGCCACACTCTGCCTAATGCCTGCAGCCAGCCTCCAGTCCACCTGCGTGGCAACCACCAAGGGAAAGCAAACAAAATAACCAGCAAGAAAACGCTTCACATTTTTGTAGCAGTTTTCATCTGAACAAAGCATTTTGCAAGCTATGCTGAATTCAATTAACCAAGTCTTCATTTCTTAATTCATTAAGAAACAGAGTCTGCTTTATGATCTCATAATTGAAATCAAGTTGTAAGATATTGACTATATTAACTTTTTTCTCTTTTGTGAGAAAATTAATAAAAAGGGATATTAAAAACCTCAATCTGTATTGAGTGGGAAGGGAAGGAAATGCACCTCTTTGTTATAATAAGCTATCAATATTTCTGCTTAAACATTTTCCAGTTGTGCCATCCAGCAGTTACGCTCTGCGAATCTGAAGCCAGAATGAGGTCCCTGCCCCAGGAGCACAGTGTGTCATTTGGGAAGAAAGTAGCCTGGAAGCTCTGATCTGCAGCCAGCGCTCATCCCACAGTGACGGGGGGTGGCCCAGCAATGGACCTGCCCAAGCAACCTGGGACCGAAGTCAAACAGTACCAACCCCCCAGTTAGCATAAATAATTGGTTTTCCAACATGAAGGCCTCCATGGTGACTTTCCCATCGAGGAACCATGTGCTACTAAGAAAATTAAAGGTTGAAGGTTCATTACTGGGACAAGTAGAGCACGAACTTTTGCAAAATGCCTCATCGATTAGCATCATCTCTTGACCTAAAAGAGAAACTCTAAGGAGAGCTGATAGGAAGTTGATTCCTGCTGGGGTTTATTGCTATTAAGTATTATTATTATTGATTTTGGCTCATTATTTTTCTCTATTAAAAAAAAAAAAAGAGGAGGAAAGAAAGAGAAGTTCAATGGGCTTTCCATCAGCCTGGCTCCAGGTAAGGCTATTCACATTGCAAGGCAAAATAGAGTTGCACATACAGATGCTATTAATACTTCCTTTCTAATTAAATTCCACAAGAAATTGTGCAGGATATTTCTGTCCCCATACTCATTCTAGTCCCATCATCTTTTGATTAACTATCCTCATGCACTAGGAATTAAGGTGTGACCTCTAACTTTTTTTGAGAGAGATGTGCTGTTTTTAATATTAACAGCTCCATCTTTTCATTGTTCCTTGAACAGGGTTGGGAGGAGAAATATAATTACACACAATGGGGGTATAATTCATACATTAAAAGTGACATTAAAATGATAGGTAGCAAAATATAACAATATAACAGCTTGTCTGTCACTCTTTTATGGATTGCTGGCACCCTCCAACCCCATTACAAACATGTCCCTGGGGGTAGTGCAGCAGGAAGACATGAGCGAGATTAACACCAGCGGAGACCTCACGGCGCTTGGTGCCGCAGGGCTCCCTCGGCAGGGATATCTGATTTAAAATCCTGTTGGGTCTCTGCTTCCCATGGGCGCCCCGTCTATGAGCCAGCTGCCACAGCCCACGCCACTGGCACCCGTGGGTCCCACTCTTCCGGCAAGGAACCGCCCCAACATTGCAGATTCCTGAAGCAGAGTCCCAGCGCTCCCATTAGGAGATAACGTTATGCGGTTTGATGTATCTGGGGCATGGGAGGCCCTCTTACGTAGCACACAGGAGAGCAGCTCTGCTGCCCGCAACATTGCCTCCTTCCCAGAAAAAGGAGCCGTCTCTGGCAGTGAGGAAGCCAAGCACCCATCAGCAGGGAGGCACATCAAAAGGGCTGTTTGCATGGAGCCAGGCTGTGGGTACCAGCCGCCTGTGGGGCAGGGGATGCCCAGGCCCAGCTACGGCTGTGCTGCCGGCAGCATGCCTGGCCTGGCAAGTCGCTTGGTCTTTGCCTGCCTGCAGAAGCTGCAGCCCAATTTCACTTACACTGCTTGCATGCGGCTACAGAGAAACTGGTGCAAACACCCGTACATGCAAATTTGGGGATTTTTTCTGCTTAGCTGCAGGGTGCTCCCTGTCAGCATAACCTAAATGCAAAGTGCTGTTTGGAAGCTGAATTAGGGCATCATCTGCTGAATACACTAACGTCCGGCATCCTTCCCCTCTGCGTGGGCACCCCTTCAGGGCTCCCACACCGGATCACAAGCAGATGGGTTTGTGTGCGGCCCCAGCCAGCCAGACTGTTGATCTGCACTAATGCCACCCATTTGGGCTGAAGTGACATAGAAAACATCCATACCGGTGGGAGCCAACCCCCCAGTGGGAGGCACAGCCTCCCTGCAAGCTCCAGAGGAGGAGGATGCTGCCCATGGGCAGGCAAACTCCAGCTCAAACAGTTTCGGTGTACACCTTCCTCAGACTGCAGAGAGCTTTCTTCTGAGCGCAAGCACTTTGGTCAATGATCACCATGCTTTATTTAGTATGAAAATCAAATTAACCTAAGCATATGCTTATATTTAAGCATAACTGACTCCTTGGTTAATCCCCACGAAGAGAAATCTGCAATCACTCCTCTCGATAAACTTCTTGCAACATTGTGGCAACGCCGTATTGCCTGCTTGAGCTTTGCAAAGTCCAGGTCTTCACAATCCTCAAACACAAAGAGTAAACATTACTTTTGACAGCAATTAGCTAATGCTCAATTAAAATTGTATTTTTTTCAAGTCCAGTTTTGAGACCTGAAGATCCTGATGGATTAAATACATGTGTAAAAACAGCAGTGGAAAATGTACCTAGGGCTGTTACTGGGGGGAGACTGAGAAGATGCAGCTCCATGTGGTAAGGAAGGTGAAAATCCAGAAGGATCCAGCCTGAAACCTTAACACAGCAGCCAGCAAAAGTCCAGCAGCAGGAGCTTCACTGGACTGACAATATTCTACTTAAAATATGCAAATCGCTCATTTTTGCCTGGATAGTGAAATGTGTATTTTAAGATAGGCCTGTTTTGGAGAGCACCAGCCCTTCCTGCTCCCTGCTTCTTACCCCTGCAAGTCTTGTTTAGACACCAGTTAATGAACAGGGAGGTGAGACCATCAGGGGTCCTGCTGCAGTGAGCAGAGTTTCCCTGCCCTGAGTCACCCTGCAAATTTTACTGCAAGATTTTTGCCATCATTGTATTTGTGTTTGGGAAAATGGACGATGGAAGGCCTCCAAGGCCGGGGTACACACCTTGCTCTCTCCAAGCCCTTCCCAGCCACTGCCCCGTGCCTGCTGATACAGCTCATTTCTCAGTGCACAGGAGCTGGTTTCATCACAGCTTTTTTTTTTTTTCCTTTTTNAATATTTTGGTCCATCCTTTAGCACTCCTCACCGTCTAAATGTAAGGAATTAACTGACACCAGAAGCAAGGCTTTGCTACATTAATTACAGCAGCCCCAGTTCTTTTGGAGCTGCGTGGAGCAGCGCGCATTGCAGCAGCCCCTGTGGAAAACAGATCACCAACACTGTGCTGCGCTTTCTCAGGCTGCGGCACTGAAAGCAACCCGAAGGAATTAGGTTTTCTTGATGTCTAAAATTAACTAGAAAAAAATAGTACTTGCCATGGTGGCTACCCCAAGTGAAAGCATCGGATGTTTCTTGTGGCAGAAATTTTAACCGTTTTAATCTGTAATATCCACATCAAGGAAACCCATTGTTGCCATGGCGCAACAGCCTGCCCAAACGGCAGGACAGGGGTGACTGCTGCAGCTCCCGTCCCCCTCCCGGGACCCCCATCCCACGCCAGGTCCCACTTTCACTCTTGGCTTGTCCCACAGGTAGGGCCAAGCACCTGCCCCAAAATGGGGAGCAGATCTCAGTCCTCAGCTACACTCAGTATTAATGTCACCATAACTTTTAAGTCAGATGACAAATTGTGGTTGTACAGATTAAAGCAGTCACAGACGCACCATTTCAGGCAGCACAAACATAGAAACTAAAATGAATTTTTACCGCACCCCATTGTGATAAATGGATATCATGTTAATTTCTGGAAACCTTCAGAATGGTAAATGTAAGTCTGAAAAAATGTAGGACAGTTCGGATGTGAGGTTAAATTTTGTGATTTATAGCCACCTCTACTTTTATGCAGTCTTTGAGTTACATTCTATTTTCCTTGGGCTGCTGGTTACTGAGGCCTGCTTCCTTGTTGGCCAAAAATGTAAAAGGAGGGTGGCTCTTGTCTTGAACCTTTCTGCGATCAAGCTGTATTTTAAACAACAAAAATTTAAAATATTGGGGTATGCATTTATCCCAAAGTATTTATTCTTCTTTTTCCTCCTGCAGTTATACCCACAACTATCATTTCATACTCCTGAATCCTGCGCAGCCTGAAGACAGACTATTTAATGGTACCCATACTATCAATAGACCTTCAAAGCACCGTACAACCATCCAGTGCCAGTGCCCCAGGAAGCCCTATGCGATGGGCAGCCCAGTATGATTGCACAGCACGGGGAGTAACAAACTAGAAAATCACTCCAACAGGCCAGCTTTAAGAAGCTCTTTTACATTAAAAGCTAAATCTGTCTGTCTGTCTACCTAGTAATTACACTAAGATTACCACCATGGTGCTCAGGAAAACAGGCAGCTAGGAAGTCCTTGGTAAATTATATATATATGTAACTACCCTTTTATTAAACAAAATATTTATATAGCTAAAATATTTCTGAGCCTCATGCTTCCATTCTCCATGAAGCCTTTACCTGGATATGCACATTTTCACATTTTATTGTTAACATAAGATTTAAGGGCATATCTAAGGGTTTAGGCAGTGGAACTGGAAAGCTCTCCATGGACTGTGAGTTGTTAGCTGCAGCTTACAGCAGCCGAGCACTGAGCCCTTGGAGTAAAAAGGGGATTGGGTTTATTCAGGCAAGTGCCAGAGGGGAGCAGTGCTGTGGGGCGTGGGTCTGCCCCTGTGCATCAGTCCCAAGGGGTCTGTGGTCATGTGGTGTCCTGGGCACCTAGAGTCGCTGTATCATCAGCATGCTGGCATGTCACCCCAGAACTTTATTTATTAAATAGCTTCTTCACATTTGTTTTTTTTTGCACATCCTAAAACCCTCAAATGACTTGAGAGGGCCGTTCAACATATGTGGCTTGGCAGAAAATAAAAGCTAGAAAAGAAGATATAATGCTCTCTTTTTTCCAGGACAGCCCTGGGTCTACCTCTACGCTTGTTCATTCGGGGTTTTTTTCTATACACCACCTACTTGCAATCACCAGCCAGTGCTCTGGCACGGTCAGGCTGTTCACCCATGCGCTTGCGAGAGCAATTTCAGTGCACAGATTTAAAGGCTGCTTTTGAAAACAGGTCTAGCAAGACTGATGCGTAATCTCCTCAGTAGGGTCAGGCAAAGCTCTTGCAAGCTACAGACAAGCACAAGCATTAGGCTAAATATCTTACAGACGCAATTTAAATACATCAGAGTTTCTGTGCAAGAAGACAGCGCTGAAGCACAAAGAGCGCGAGAGCCAGTGGTGGACACAGTCTGCAGGCTTTGTACCTACACAATGCCTGGCTCCCTGTGGAGGGGACCGGATTTGTTTCACCTCTGTGCAGCTCTGAGAAGCCAGCTCTGATGGTATTAGCGCCAGCCGCAGACGAGGATGGGTCCCCTCACTCCCCATTATGCGCCCAGGAAGCAGGAGGGTGCAGGTCCAGCCCTAGCCATGCTCTCAGTTCAACTGCTGGCGTTTCCTTCAGCGGGAGTGAGGTGAGACCTTTGAGAAGGAGCTCGAAGGAGGTGAGGAGAGCCCCAGACACAGCCCCCATTTGTGCTGAGCAATGTGAGTGTAGAAGTCAGCAACAGGGTACAGCCACCAACAGCAGCAATGCCAGGCACCAGCACAAGCAGCCACCCACCGTGAGCTGCAGAGAGCCCAGAGGAGAACAGCAAAAGCCATGAGCAGCTTAAAAACATGACCTAAGAGGACAGGTTTAATGGCATGACTGTATTTGGTCTACAGAAGAGGCTCAGGGAGGACACACTTACCATCTCCCTGCAGGTAAAGGGTTTTGCAAAGAGGAGCAAACCAGTCCTCCTCCAGGTCCAGGGTAAGGATGATGCACTCTAAGAGCAACAGGGGAGATTTGAGCCTGGCGTTGAGGAAGAACTTTTCCGTTAGAAGCACAGGAACAAGCCATCTCCAGAGACACTCCAGCTGTTTTCTCTTTGTTTGTTTTTCCCTACCAGGTGAGGCAAGGAGCTAGCGATAGTCTAGATATGCCTGTTCCTGTTTCACAGTGGGAAGGTGTATTGAGCCATTCCCAAGATACCCTCCCAACCTGCGCTCCTGTGGTTATCTGGTCCTAAAGCTTCCCAAACCCTTTCATGTCAAAGTTTATCAACACAACTGTTTGAGTTTTAAGTGGATAATCCACTCAGCCCTGCCAAGTCAAGTAACGCATTTCAGAGTGTTACAGGCTCCTTGTTTGGGAGTTTTTCAGACCGGCAGGTTCATGTGCTTTCTGGCTAAGCAGAGTGGCAGAGACAGACAGCCCTGTGATGTGACAGCACCGCCAGCAACGAGCACCAGAGTTCACCTCACACAATTTACATTTCCCTGCAAAATTCGGATGCAGCCCCAAGTAGCCAGAGCACCCCACTACCACAACCTGCCAGGCCTCACGAAAGGAAGGGATACCGAGGTGGCTGGGAGGTCGCGCAAGCTCACAAGTGGCAGGCAAACATGACAAACCTGGGAAAGAGCCAATAAATCCTCCTCTGCATAGACAGCACCATTTTCCATGTTTCCTCTGCAAGATACAGTAAACCGCCTCTCACATAGTATAAATGAGCGCGTTTTGGGGAGGGTCACTGCAAATGAGCTGAGCATTTGGATATCCCATAAGAGTCAATGGCAATCGCAAGCACTTGGCTCCACTAGAAATTGATGGTGTTTTACCTTCCCTCTCGTAACAGGAAAACCAAGAGGATAGTCCTTACATCCTCCAAAGTGCATTAACAACCTGATGGACAGGTAGTGGACAGAGGACTCGCAGCCCCCCGGGTGCCAGGAGAGGAGGAGCTGCAGCTGTCACTGCCGGTGGTCCTGCCGCTGGAGGGGAGAGCACGCCGCCCACCCATCCCAGCATTTCTCACGTCACGTTGCTGCTGTTAGCAACCCAGCCCCTGGGCCAGCACGGCCATAGACCTATTGGGCACATCCTGCAGCTTCTTGTAGCCATGATAGATCTGTTCTAAAAACACATTTCCTCTTTGCAGAACTGTTTAGTGGTTCTGAGTAATTATTCCCTGTGACGCTATTTTCCATAGTTTTAAGAGCCAGTGATTTATTTTGCTGCTGTCCATCTATTAGATTTTCATCTCCTTAGGAACACAAGCACCGAGAAAGGAGATGGTGCAGACTCCCAGTGATTGTACATGAAGCATCGGCAATAAAAACTTGCAGCAAGTTTTCATTTTCTGCTTTCTTGAGCTAAGTTTCTGGAGAACTGACATCCATTTGTCAAAAGGCATTATTATGAAGCGATACCTATGAGCACTGATATTGACTTACTGTCTCTGTGAAATTTCTTCTCATCTCTTTCCAACAGAGCTGAACACAAAGCTGGCACCATCTCCAGGGAGCAATTCAAATAAACTTTTAAGCTAGTACCAATGCCCAATGCACCTCCTTCCAGGACTAGCAAGACTTCAAGAAACTCACTGGGAAGAGCTTTGCAAGTGCTGCTGCAGAGAGCTGCAAGGTGCATTCCCCTCTGGTCCAGAGGGGACGCTGCCCTGGGGGCCATCGTATGACATCTGGGCAGTGGTCACCCAGGAGATGAGTTATCACTTTCACCCACAAGCAGATCTCCCAGGAAACAGCAACACAACCTCTGCAGCACAAAAGCACCCTCTAAATTAAGAATTGAGCTGAAAAGGGATGTAGCATTTCCAGGACCTGGAGCCAAAGGAGACAACCACGCAGCAGAGGGCAGGGCTGGCTCACGGCACATAGGAGTGTATTTTTATCAGAGCAACCCAATGCCTTGGCAGAGGAATAGAAAGCCAAGAGTAGGGCAAACATGAGCTTGCCATCTGCTCTGGGCAGGCCGGGCTAATTCAGGTGTGTAATGCCCTGCACCTTCTGCCATGTCCTTCGCACAGGAGGCTGCCCTGGGAGGCAGCAGTTAGGAGCCAGCGCACCCAGGCACCGAGAACCTGTATTATGGAAATGGTGGTCTGTGATCGTAGGCAGTCTCCTGCCACAGGGGCAGGAAAAGTTTTGGCCGTCTTTTTCCCTTGTCATCTCTGCCTGCCATTATCCCTCCTTGCGTTGGAATAAGGAGGTCAGCCAGACCCACACAATTAGAGGAAATTGTATAAGGTTGACCTCGTACCCTGCCAGGTCCTTTCAAGCGTGGGCAGTCTTTATCAGTAGCAGTATAGAAAACACAGAAGAGATGTGCTTATAGGTGGGAGAATGAGATTGTTAAGACATTTTTTCCCTCACTCTCCACAAACTAAGATAGTACCTCTGCCACTTGGGTGAACTTAGGTTATTCCCACTCATATCTGACAGCCCGTGGTTTCCTCCTTCATCTTGACTTCTGCTATTTTCATTCTGTGATGTCTGTACTTTTGCACTATTGGGAGTGGATTGTGTGTGGATCACTAACTTTTGGACAGGTCAGCTATCTCAGCCTGAGCACCACTAGATGGATACTAATAAGAGGAAACGAATACATCAAAGAAAATTCTCTCTTTTTCTCCTCATATCCCTCTCCCAGGCACACTGCTTTCTTCTGCTCTTGTTGTTGCTGCCCTTTCTCGCTCTGCGTTTATGCTCTGATTTCTGCAGATGGTGCTGTACCAAAACGAAGTGAAGATTGACTTTTTAGGTCTGCTGGAACTACCCGAATGAGCCCGCATGGAGCCTCCCTTCAAAAGGGATGATGTAAAAGAGATAATGGATGCTACAAACCATGCACAAAATTTAACAAAACAATTAGAGCCGTGGCTGTTAGGAGATGAGTGACGGCGCTGTGGGGAACGCATCGGCGGAGTGAGGAAGCGGCTGTGTGAAGGAGTGATCTAAACCCTAGAGCACACGGGGCCCTCTAGTCCAATTAAGTCATTTGACAGCTGGACGTGGCTGTAGCTAATATTTGGCCCAGATGGACCTAGATAAGTATACCATGTTTGTTCCTTCCTTGGCAGAAGATGAGGTGTAGGACCCCTGCAAGAGCTTAGCAAACACCCCTTCATTTTGCACAGCTTTAGGAGACATGAGAGTGGAAACCTGTGGTCACTATAATAGTTTTTCTGAGGACATTGCCAAAACATAAGATCAATTCCTCTTTATTTGTAAGTAATGGAAGCCGGTACAGGACATGGTTGACCGTTTATCCATTACAACTGTATACTTGCCCTGCCTGCCAATAGACCATATGTAACCCAGCCCAGTGACACTAGTGAGTCATGAGTTGGTCATGCAGAAGTGTTGGGGACAAGAGTCTCTATGGCCACACTGACCGTGACTGGAGACATGCGTGTGTCTCAGCTGCACTGGTGTACCTGTCTCTGAGGGCCTAATTTGGCCAGCAAAATCTTTGCTACTGATGGCAATCCCTGAAAAGGAATTGCTCCAGCCTGACTGCTGGGCTGGCTCACCATGGTTGCAGTTAGGAAAAAATATCCCTTTACCAGTAAAAGGAGTAAATCTGACTTGGAATCGGCAGGATACAATAAATTGGGATTCCCAAAACACTGTTTCTACAGCACCCACACTTTGAGGACTTCCAGGGCAAAAATCAAGCATCTCACATGGCAGAAGGAATGTGCTGGGCGAGAGGTCCTGTTTCTGCTGCACTGGCAGATTACAGGAGACCAGGCTCTAAAGCTGAGAAATTTGGTGGTTTGGACCCATGAATTCAAAGTAGTTGGGCCCTGGGAGCTTTGTGGAAGTCTACCTGCATCAGGACTGAGTACACCCTCCCACGGAAGCTTGGGTTACCTTCTTTGGAAATACAAGAAGCCAAAAATTCCCCACACAGCAAAGGTCTGCCAGACCACTGAGCATTTGGTATGGTTTGGGGAGCAGGGTGGCAAACCCGCTGATTTTCAGTGGGGGGTCAGTCTGTGGCGTATTTTAGGATGCACCAAACACTTGCCTAACCCCTTCCTGATCCCCTGCCTTTTTTTTTTCTTCCCCTCTTTTCTTCCGCAGTTTAAGCATCAGCTATAGCAACAACGGTATGACACAAGGCATAAGGATACACAAACTCCATCCAGTCCAACCCAAAGTGCTCACCCTTCCTTGGCCACTTTATTAATAGGCCTGGGTGGCCACAGCAAGCAGTTGCTGGAGGTGCCATGATCTGCAAAGGACTCGCTGCAGGTCTGATTATTAACAAGCCAGTGGGAAGCTCTGCCAACTCCTACAAAGACAGCCTGACCCTCGTGCATGGAAGCAGCGGGGGATGCACCCAGGGCTGGTCCATGCAGCCCTGTGCCCCCATGGCACTGCCAGGGATGGGAACAGGCTGCTGGAGCCAGCTTGGGCATCTCCTCTTGAGGCTCCACGCCACCTTATGGACATACCCTTCAAAGATAGCGTGTATATAATACTATATACATGGGTCAAACACCCGCGTGACCTGTGGCAGCACAGGCTGGCAGGGACACGGCCAGAGATCAGGGCATTGGCTGCACTCCCAAGGAGGGCACTGCTGGCATGTCCTGCAGCCATACACCCATACATCCCTAAACCCCATGCCTGTGCTGAGGCTGCCTGAGCAGCCGGTCACCAGCTCGTGCTGCGGCCACCTGCCATCACCTGCTTCAGCACAACAGTCCAGCAGGCCCAGCCTTTGCCCTGTGCTCTTGGCTCATGTCTGGGTTTCCAAATACATGTTTCATGCAGTATTTCAAAGACTAAACACCAGTCACCTCTGACACAGCTTGTTTTTAAAACCTAATTCGATATTTGTATGCGGGGCTGTATTTTCCCTGGTGTCTGTACCAAGAAATTTAAATTTTTACAACACAAATATTTTCCTGAATGTTTTCTGCTAGCTGAAAAGTAGCACATGGGGGAAAAAAGCAACAACAAAAATATCAAAATCCTAAAGGCACTGGGTCAGGAAATATCCTCCGACATGGCAGGATGCTCCCACCCTTGTGTCGAGGAGCTCACAACTGTCTGCAGCGGATGTCTCAGCCCAGCCACCTTTCTTCAGTCACAATCAACCACTGCTATTGCACCAAGTGTGAAATTAGGATACCACAGTTCACTGAAGAAGGTGAGGCCCAACTTTGTCAACAGCACTGGTGGAAACATTTCCACCTCCAAAATTTTTATGTGCACATCAACCCTTCCTGCCCAAAGCAGGGAGGTCAATACTGTTTTCCAAACATCTCCGGTGAGAGATGAGGCAGGTAGTGACGCACAACCTGAAATGATTTTGGTGCAGGTGCCATGGAGACCTTACGAGGACTGTACCTCAGATGAAGAACTACCTCTGATTCAGCAGTACCTGCAGGAAGCGTGGTCGGCCTTGGCTGTCACCGTGCCACCAGGTCAGGCTGCTGGCCACCACAGTCCCTCATTGCCCAGGTAGAGACAAGCCAAAACTGATGAAAACTAACCCAGACCACTTTACCCCTAAGCAGCATAGGAACACCCATATGTTCCTGTACACCATTGTGGCCCCTCCGGGGAAGGGAACATTGGGGAGCAAGAACATAGTCCCCACTGCAAGGAGACTGGGGTTTGCCTGGGATTTGCCCCCCATCCTATTGAGCCACGGGTCACCATTTCCAGCAGTCATATTTGGAGGCACTGGCTGTCTCAGGGGTGCCCACAGCAAGCCCCTGCCTCCTGAGAGTCCCCGTGGCAGCACAGCCCTCCCGCCAGCCCACACTTGGCCACCCCCGCATCTCCGAGCTCACCCCGTTTGCTAACATCCCCATTAGCTGGTAATGACTAACATTTAGAAAACATATTTCCTCCCACATGGTTCCAGAGGGGTTTGCAAGCTGAGCGACAAGAGCTCAGCACAGGGACTGCTCTGCTCTCTGGGGCGAAGCGCGGCAGCGGCTCCAGGGTGCACCGCAGCCCAGGAGAAGCCCCATGCACCAGCAATGCCCTGGGACAGCAGGGATGCCAGCAAGGGGCTTGGCACTGGGGAGAGAATCCTGCATGCAGAGCCGTCCCTGCAAGGGAGGTAGCCTCCAAACCAGGCCAGCATCTCCCAGGCATCAGCAGTCGTTGGTGTCCCCTGGCAGCACGGCGTGGTCGGGGCACAGTAGGCAAAGGCTGCCCAGTGTCCACCAGTGCCATGGGGAGCTTTGCGCCACCGGCACCCACTGCCCCACACCTGCCGTGGGGGCCGGGAAAGCCGTCGAGACAACAACCGTGACAAACTTCTGCTACTTTCCTAATTTTCTAAATGTCTGGCCATTAAGCGTTTATTTCAAATTCCTTGCCACAGAGTCATTACGCATTCAGGTGGAGAGGAAAGTGAGCTCCGCAGGAGGCTGACAGTAATTCTGCATTAGTTAAGCATTAGCTGACAGATGTACAAAGCAAAGCCATTACTCCCATCAGCCGCTCTGCCCCGACTCCTGTCCCTATTGTGGGGCTCCTCCAACCAACAGCTCCAGAGCCCCACACAAACGTGGGGACGAAAGCATGGCAAGAGGGGGGGTCAGTTGTAATTAGAGGTGAATGAAAGTGGGGGAAGGGTTTTTTTCTGGAACACAGTTGGCAAAGTGTTACCATTGCGTTTATTTATTTCAGTGCTTTTCTGTTGAAGCAATGTCGTGGATACAAACCTTTTTGAATGCACACAGGCTATTTAGAGTGGGCATGCCAGAAGTAATGCTTACATAGGCTTCAGGTTGCTAAATATTAAACAAATTTGAATTTATTTGAAATTCAGCCCATTAGTAATGATACTGTAAAACCACAAGAACTCCCTAGAAAATTTGGCCTCCAAATAGCTTTGACTAAATCACTTACTACATACTAATCACTAAGCACTATTAATAGGAAAAGAAATGCATGAAGAGACCACCGGGTACAGCCAGGATCCAGAATTGTATAAAAGATCAATGCTGCTTTTCTGCAGAGTAAACTTTAAAAACATTAAATATATAGAAAATCAATGCAAATTACAATTCCCTATGATTACTGTTGTTGGGTGCAAAATCAAAGATACATGGAGCAAACAATTAATTCTCTGATGTATTTCTGTACCCCTCCATCATCTGCCTGAACCTCACACAAGTCTGAGCACCGTCCCATCACCAGAGACAGAGCCCCCATGGTTCATAAACATGCTCAGAGCTATCAGGAAGAAATTCCAGTGCAGCAGAAAAATCAAGCTGGTGTCTCAGACAAGTCCTTGTCTGATAGGACAATCAAGTCTCAGACAACTCCTTCCTATCTCATACCATTTAATGCAAAATTATGAACAGAAACTTAAATAACGTGTTATGAAGTACTTAAAGATATAATAAGACAAAAAAACCCAAAACCAAATGCCAAGGCCCTTTATTCTTGCTGTTTACCAGATAATGTCCAAGTTAAAAGCTTTGAACAAGCAAGTGCAAAGACACAGTGAGAACAGCACCCACACTCCCTGTGTGTCACAGTGATATCCCTAGAAAGCACAGAAAATAAGGTTCAGGAAGAATTAAAATTTACCACTCTCTATGATCCTGATGAGACTTGGCTGAATGTTTATTTTCAAATATCTGAACAAAATCTGCTGAAGTTTCAGTGCAATTAATTCCTCCTGGTACCAGTTCTTGCTATTTTTGCCCCCAATACTGTCCCTGCTGCACAGTTTCAGTCCTTCCCCTCTCTGTGGACAGACCGTGTCAGCAGTGACGATGTTTCCCTTTAACACACCTCAGAGCAGCTTTTGTCTGCTTTTAGTTTCTTCCGCAAATAGGCCATACTACAAGAGGGAAGCAAGGATGGCAAGTGCAGTACCGCGAGCGGGTGGTGCCTCGACAACTGTGTGCACTTCAGCCCCCCAACAGCACCAGGCTACCTGCACTTTGTTCCAGCAGCTCAAGCCACAACTGAAGTTTAATCCGCTTTCTGTGAACTAAACTAATAGCAGAGAAGAAAAAACAGTGAATTTTGGGAACCAGAAACCTCCTATTGTATCTCTTTGGTTTTAAATTTGAGTCTAATTCACAGATGAAAGACCCTCTAAGCGCATCTAAAGACCCTTTAGAATCTGCACGGAAAGGCACAGAACGACAAAGCTCACACCTACCAGTTACTTTCTAAAGGTCCTGCAGTGCTTCTTGCCCAACACACAAAGCCTATCTTACCTTCTCTCTCTCCCACCTTTAACTACTTGGACATCACGCACCTTTTAATGACTGGCTTCAATATTTCATTGCCCTGTACCACTTTCTGTTAAACCATCCTTCATCATTTCCCTCCTGCCCGTTAGACGTTCCCCCTTAATAAATTATTAAAGGATGTATTTAGATCACAGAAGCAAAGAAATTAGATTACATTGATCCATGGCAATTTTCTCCCACACCATTGCTTCATGAAACAACATCCCTGCCATGCTTCATTCACGTCGGATCTCAACATTGAACTCTCGCCTCCAACATTTTCATCATCTCAGCGTGTGGCTAAGCCAGGAGCCAGGCGGGCGCAGGGCAGGGGACACGCTGCATGGTGAGGATGCCCGGGGGCCAGCACAGCTGCATCCCTCCTGGGTAGGTGCTTCGCAGGATGAAAGTGAAGACCCCCACAGAGGGGGTTATCAAACTCAAGAAGGGCTACTTCCTCCTCCTTGCATTCCTTTTCTCTTTGGCAGCATTTTTCTTAAAGAAGAGACTAGACAGATTTTTAATTATTTGCAAGACTTTCCTGAAATACCAATGTCTCCGTACAGCCCTGTGTGCTGTCACAGGCAGCTGTGGTACCCTCCCCCAAGGACAGTGCATTGCCGCAGACCCATGATTATGGTGGCATAACTGCATCCCACAGCACTGTGGTGGGGACATGCAGTGGTGGAAGGGGCTTACAAATACAAACGCATCGGGAAGAGATGGTAGGAAACTTCTATCCATTTTTACACACAGACAAAAAATTTTTAAACTCCTTCCCCTCTCTCCTCCAACCTTGTCCTTCTCCAAAACACTCCAGTTATATCATCCTGTTGTGTCGCTTTTTTGACACAACAATTTAATTTCAAACAGCAACCAGCAAAGCAGCCAGAGATGTGTCACCTGCACAGTACTGCGGATAAACACTACCAATACCAAAACCAGCCTGCACCTCCAGGGAGGTCGTAATTCTGCCATCAGGAGGGGTCAAGCAACCCCATCCCATGGGGAAAGGCTGTGACTCTCAGGTAGGTCGGGGTGACCACTGAGGACCCCGGCTCTTTCAGCACGGGACAGGGGCCTGCACAGGTGCCGAGGAGCACAGCTGAGCCCAGCGCTGGCTCTGGAGTGGTCCCTGCCCTGCTGGCTCATTGCAGATGATGCATAACTTGGGCAAAACCTGCTTAGTTTAAACAACTTGCCTCTGTAGGGAAATTCATCTAGATCCAGCTCAGTGTATTCAAAGCAGAATAGCTATTTTTGACCAACTGAATCCATTATCATCCTTATTCCAAGCTCTAAAATTAGCCCAGGCTGAAACTACAGATGAACACTAACATTAATCAGGTAACTCCGTTTGTGCCTAAGCGCAGGAGGTGACTTTGCACACCAGTGGTACGGGGGGATTGTTTTCCACAGTGAAAAACTATTCCACTTCTGAGGGGATGCAGTTTCCCAGGGCAGACCGACCCAGGACACTGGCATGAGGTGCCATAAAAATCTCCTGTTAAAGTGCTGTTGAATTTATCGAATCTTTCAGTAGTATATTTGGGAGATTCTTAACCGATGAGGCAGCCTGTGTTTGCTACATGTTCTCATAACAAATCAAAGTAATGCACAACTTTCTACACATTCTGTAATGTCTAGGTGGGTACAGCATTTTCTGCACAGGAGATGTTTGTTTCTGATCTGTGACATTTTTGTTTGCTTGTTTTTAAAACTCAGAGGCAGCTGGCAAAGAGCATTTCCCTTTCCGACTCAAATCTATTTCAATGTTTGAATGGAAGTTTCCACCTTTTTTTAACCAAATTTTTCATTCCATTACATGTCCTCTTACAAATGCTCCAGGTAGGAAGCAGAACAAAGAAACAGCAAGGAAACCCAGAAACAACTTTCTGCCCCTCTCCTCCCCAGTTGAGCTACACAAGCTTTCACTGGCAGAACAAAGGTGGAGCACAGATGCAGAGATAGGAGAAGACCTTTGATTTTCCCCAGATAAAACAACTTTAAAATCAGAACTCCGGTTTTAATCAAGAAAGTGAGGGCTGGTGATTCTCCTAGCCTCGTGGTGTTGCTGAACCTTCTTGTGCTTCTTGTTGCTGAAGTGTGAGTGCGGTCTGGCCTCAGGGTGCATTGCCCACCAAGCTCATTCTCTGTGCCCTGCCTGAAGCCTGCGGCCTCCGTTCCCCCTGTCCAGCTCTCTCCCATCATACCCTCTGATCCACCGCACACAGCCCTGGTTGTTCAGATTGCTGCTTTCAAACATATGGGAAGGGGATTGTGTGAGACACCCCTTAGTCTGGGGAAGAGAGTCCTCTGTCACGCAGCTCTACTTTTTCTTTCTGTTCTTTCCTTAATCATCTGCCAGCACAGGCTTCATACCGAATGGATAAAAATACTGTAGAACATACAGTATATAATACTTATGTACTTACAATACAGAAAATACTTATACAGATGGGTATCAGTGAAATGATCAAGAACTTCTAGCATATTGTTCTGACATAAACATCCCAACCTACATGACAACCATCCCGACCTAGCCGAGCAAGACTCAGACCCATGATTTTAATTTTTTTTCTTGCATCTTTCCCCCCGCCCCTTCCTTTCTCTTTTTGAAGGCTTCCAGAAGCGAACTCCTACCTACAACGCCGCGCACCCTGCAGACCCAGCCCTCCCCTGCTAAACCTTCCTCCCCCGCGCTCTGTGCGCCCTGGCCGACCCCCGCCCGCACGGCCCTCCCTTCCAACAGCCCTGCCGGCAGAAATAACGTCTTAAACCGCTCGATTTAAGCCCATCGCGGCGGCTCCGCCGTGGTTTCCCCTGCCCNAGAGGCGGCGCCGACGCCCGGCGCTCCCCGCGGAGGCCGCCCCCGGAGAGCGGCGTTAACACTGCCAGCACCGGCACCGCGCGGCCCGGGCAGGGAGAGGCTCGGGGGGGCCCGGGCAGGAGGCGCAAGGAGCCGGGATCTTCCTTTGTCCTGCTGCGAGGGGGCTTCCCCCTTCCCCGGGCTGCGCCCGTGCGCTCGGTGGTCCCAGTGCACCGGCACACGGCTCTGAGGACACAAGAGGTCTCTGGGTTTCACACAGGCTGTCTGCCCTCACCGGCAACAGCTGAGCCAACTCAGCATCTCTGGGCTGTATTTCTGAAGCATTTCTGAAGTCAAGCCGAGCTGCTCTCGAAAACTTTTAGAAGAACCCTCAAGTTTGCCATTTGTCCCCTCGAGCCCCTGAGAGCACCCGTTCACTTTAAAGTCACAACGTTCCCAATCCTCACAAACCCTTCCCACAACCGGTCCCGGAGCCCCTTCAAGCACGTCGGTCAGGGAAGCAGAGCTCAGGGAGGTTTGCGGGTGAACAATTTAAAAAGTCATGGAGCAGAGCTGGCATAGAAAGGGCTGTTTTCGCCTTCCCTCACCCCTTATGTCACTGCCTTAGGACCCAAGGCATGTGGCCTTACTTGGAAGGAGAGCACAAAGACACTGAAGGAGCCTTTCAACAAGCTCAGGAGAGGTGTGACACCCCAGTAGGAAAGGGAGGACCTGCGGGCGAAGGCGCTAGCTGTGATTGCTAACCAACGGCAGGAGCAGTTAGTAACACCACCTTGGCTATTGCCAGGGATGCAAGCCCAGAATTGTTAGATTATCTACTCTGTCCATTCATCAGGATGACTTCTCTAAAGCAATTAACCCCTTGGAGCTCTAAACTGTAGAAAAAGCATCAGAGAAAACAACGTATCAACAGTGGTTTCTGCAAGTACCTATAAGGATGGAAGGGAAAAAAAGGTGGGGGGTTGATTCAACAGGTAAACCCCTGGAACTTAGGGCACATGACATCCTTGTCAGCAAGGGTAAAGAGCTTCCCAGTTATTAGATGTCTTTCCTCTGCTGAGGTACCTGGACACTCACATCACATCCAATCATCTTTTTGTGAGAAAAATCAATCTCTTAAAACTTAGCAGCATGAGGCTTGTTTCCACAGCCACAGCTCGTATCTCTGGTCTCTAATAGGCTCCAAATGTATCTCCAAATCCCCTCTAAAATGTGGATCCAAAACAGGCAATTCCAGTATTTTTTCTCTGGAAACAGCACCAATAAAAGCGTTCTCCCTCCTGCTAATGGAACCAAAAGAAAAATAAGCCACGCAAGGATTGTATTTATTTCTTTCACTGCAGCACAGCACTAAGTCTTCCAGCTGCAGCCCCAAAGCACCATCTCCCATCTGAAACACAACTTGCCTCCTTTGTACCCAGATGTGTGGCAAGAGCCAGCTCTTGCCTTTGGCTGTGTTTGCTGATTGAGTCCACTTAACCAACAGAGTCAGGTGGAAAAAAAGTCTTTGTTATTTACTACCTTGCTGCTTCGCTGTTTGAAAGTTCCGCCAGAGAAAGGGTTTCTAACACTTAGAAGTGCTCAATCTATGGTACACAGGCTGTGCTTGGATTGACAAACCAACTCATCCCACCCACAGCCTGTCTCTGCACCCCATCTTTGCACACAGTTCTCAGTAGCAGAAATTTCAGTCAGATTTAACCCAAGAGCCTAAATGCTTACAGCGAGAGATGAAGAGGACTGAAATCTTCACAGCTTCCACGAGAAACAAGCGATCTGCTGTTGCAATTTCACCGTAGCTCACAAGAGGCAGCAGATACATTTCCAAGGAGAGTTTCTCCTTCCATTCATCCCATTTGCTTTATGTGTCTGGCTTCAACGCATCTAATTAGTTTACACAGATTACACAATCTAGCACTCATCCCTCCAAAAAGTCAGAGAGAAGACCAAAGCAGACGTTACTAAACTGTTCCACAGCTGGTTTGCACTGAACTGCATAGGAAATTGCTACTAAGTAAAGCAGTACAGTAAAGCAATACTGCTACTAAATAAAGCAATACAATGATGATTTCTGTTTGCTTTTCATACCCTAGGAAGCCTCACAAAGCTTTATGAATGCAGAACAAAGAGTTCAGGCGTTAAGTCATATCTGAGCTGAAGGAGTATGGTCCACCACAAGGTCCCTCCAACACCTATGTGTAGTATGGCACACTCTCTGATTACAAGATTGTGTATTACACACCGCTTCTTTAATTCAGCGACTATCTACTTGATAAGGAGAAATGCACCATTTTATTTACCATCAGGGTTTGGTTTTTTTTTTTTACTGTAGGGAGTACGACTAAGGGGGTACCTTCCGTTAGCACCCAGCATTTAGCACACACTGCACCCAGCCTCCTGCTTCCTCCAACTTTTCTCTGACACTTGTCCCTTGTCACCAAGGTAAAAAGAGTCAGAGGATTTGGGGTACCCATTGCCAGCATAACAAATTGGGTACTCAAAATAAAGAAATCCTTACACAAACAGGACCCAGTTACCAACGCTTTTTACATGGTTTGCCTAAAGTTATACAGAAAAGCTGTGACAGGCAAGAAATTTCAGGAAGAGCATTGTGATTTTTGTGATCTCTCAGGCTTACCAGCCTTAGAGGATTAGAGTCTGTTGCTGACTTTTATCTATGAGGAGCCTTCCAACTTCTGCAACACCCTCTGCCTTTATTACATGAGGCAGCTTTTATTTTAAAACACCCCAGATATATTGAGACAAACATCTTTTGCAAATAAGCAAACAATAATCAAACACAACAGAAGACTAAGGAATACAGCATAATCATTGTACATATCAGGGACGGGATTGAATCGGAGCCTCAGTTCAGCATCTTCCAAATATTTGATATTGCAGCCCCAATACATAAAACCAGCACTGAACACAGGTTACATACCTTAAATCAATCAGAACTCAACAGTTCTCAGTTACTGACATTTGAGTCTAACATTTACCCAGGAAATCATGAATCATAGGGAGGATGCCAGAATTTTGCAGCGAGCATTTCTGAATGACTAGTTCTCACTGAAGGGATGGATATTAAGAAGGTGCTAAGATATCAAAGTACCTTAAGTACTGTCAAGCCAACACTGTACATCATTTCATTCATAACAGACCTGAGAATGGAAATTTTCTTCCCTCTACACGTTCCACTTACATCCCCAACAGTGTTACACCCCATTAAACATTATAAAAGGATGATGAGGAAGAAGTACCAAAGAGGAAAATATCCAATAAAATATCTACTTTTACAAACATAATCAGAAAGCTTACAACACACAAATAAGCACAAAAGAAAGGATAAGGGCTTTAGGCTCACACCATTTATTCAGCCCACAGAACAAGGAAAACCAAGCACTACGTAAATAACTTATTATCACAAGAGGAAACACGTTCTTGCCTGGTACCCACGCAGCACTCTCATCTTTAGCAAAACTTATTAAAGCAAAAAAGGAAACTAAAAACATATCAAAGTATTTGTGTATGCCCAACCCTAAGTATCACAGGTAACTACAAAAAAACAGTTTGAGAAAGAACACAGAATTAGGAAATGCTTAAAAGAACTGTACCTAAAAACATTAAAATAGTTAATCAAGCTTCCATCATGATGGACTCAGACACTAAAGCAACAGCACTCATCACTCAGCAATTAACAAGCCAACCAATATTTGTATTTTTCAACACATCTGTTGCAAAGACCAAAGTTTACTACCAACATATGGTCAGGTACATGAACCCTAGCTTCCCTACTCTTGCTCTGCATTTGGAGAACACCAGAAATCACCTCCATAAAACAGTAACTTCTTTTTCTCAATCCCACAACTCATGAAAGTGTTTGAGGGGGACCAAGCAGACAGGCTTCCCCACAGCTCACCCAATTCACACCACACCTGGGCACCGCAAGGCATGGAAACAGCTAAGCCCACTGTGCCCAGGTTTTACACACAGCCTTTTAACAACACACACAAGCAAAACTGCATTAATCAAAGCCTGCTTTTGCAGTTTATAAATTACTTTGGACAAACATCTCATGAAGAAGCTCTTACCTGCAGCAGCACCCTGCTCCCATTGCACTGCTGGCCACAAACAGCCCTGCCAGGTGGAGCGGGTGAACTGCTGCCCCGGCACAAGGCTCACCTGCTCACCATCACTAGCTGCCAGCTGGTGAAGCAACAGGATAAAAGAAAACACAGGCCAAGGGAGCAGTGCACTTTCCTCCCTGGTCTGCAGTGGGTAGAGAGCATGCCATGCTTGTTTTGCCCATGGAAACAAAAGGCAAAGCAAGGGCAGTGTTTCCTCCCCCTTGGCTGGGCTGCAGCAGCTACAGGGCTCTTTACAGCACTTTGATCCACTCAGGCAGGAGAGCGGCTTCAGATGCCTTTTTGCCCTCCACGGTTCGCGTTGAGTTCCCAGGCTCCTGGAGAAGGGCTGGCAGGGAGAGCCATTCCCCCCCAGCAGCTCCGAGTAGCCAGGAGCTGGCAGCCTCCCACTGTCCTTGTTCGGGGCAGGGACCTGCATCTCTTGTCACCTTGGATGCATGGCACTACGGAAAGTGTCACACTGATATGCAGCCATGACAATGGTACACTGCAAAAAGTTGTTATACGCCCCAAAATACATGTTTCAAATGAGGAAGCCACTTTCTCCTGCCTTGGTTACTCAGACTTTGCCAGGCCTCTGCAGAACGACTACAGCTCAACAGCAATGTTTTCATGTACTCCAGATACAACATTTAAGTTCAAAAGCAGGTCAGAGTAGCACTGGTGCTTGTCTGAAAAATACTTTAAATCCAACTTTTCTGTCAGAAAAGTAAATCCAGCTAAAGATGTAAGAGTGCAAGATGAAAAATACAGTGCCTTTAAAATATATCACCACATGAGCCCCGAGGACATCTAAATCAACGGTAGTACTGGTGATATGAAAAGCATTCAATAATTCAAGCACTCTGGGCCATATGTCAGCCTTAACAACAGATGAAAGTTATCTTTCCTTTTTCTACTTGATCACTGGAGCAGGATTCTGGTTAAAATCTCATCTAATATGTTTTATGCTTTGGAACACATGATGTAGGCCTCAAGTGACTACTGCACAATGGAGCAGTTTGGAAAATAAACAGCAGATTGATCAAAGGATGCATTGAGAGTCATTAGGTGTCCGTGTCATGTCTCCTGCTGGCCTCTGACATGGGCCGCACTTCATATTTTTTCCCATCCTCAGGCATAACACGAAGTTTTGAAGACCTGAAGATGGACAACTGGCAAAGTTTCAGTCTCCTCCACCCCCATGTCCTCAGCGAGCCAGCTGCCTCACACAGCCCCACGCACAACCGGTAGCCCTGAGAAGAACTGAGAAACCTCCAGAAACTCACAGGCGAATAAAAAATGAGCACTGAAAGTGGATAAGCAGGAATTAGCTTGCTCTCCTTCACTTTTCACAACCAGCGGCCCTGCCGCATGCCTGAGGAGAGGCCTCCCCTCGGGGTGACCCATCCAGGGACTTGCCCTTCGCCTGGGTAAGGGAGACAGAGCGACCGGCTGCCCCACATCAGCTTCCCAGCTACCAGCCGCTTCTTCCGTAAGGGAAGCTGTATCAGCCCTTTTAAAATGGAGAAGAACTTAAATATTTACCTGGTCAAGGTTCAGTTTGCTGGTTTTGGTTTTTTTTTTTTTCCTTTACTCACCTGCATGGTGCTGCACATCATTGCTCTGTTCTTGCATGCTCCCCAGTACAGTGAACATTTGTAAAGGACCATTGGCCTTTTAAACCAACTTAAAATTGAGCATTACCTCACCCAAACACCTCATTGAAGGAGAAACAAGCTTTTTTATTTGTCTGCAATAAAGTTTAAGACCACTTCTGAGAGTCTGCTAGTAGCAGGTCAATGAAAGAAGTACCTAAATCACTTTAAGCTGCTCAGAAGTTTCCTCAGGAAAATGAATTGAAAGTTCACAATTCATTTAGTTGACAACGTTCTAACAAGGTTTGGACTTTTGGGTTTCAGGGGGAAATTGTTTGGTTTTGTTCTTTGGTTTTTTTGTTGGTTGTTGGTTCATTTTTTTTTTTACTGTATTCAAATGAGTGACATTTCAAACATGATTTCCTTCATGCACAGGCAGCTGTGTTTAGAACTTTTGGGTTTTATTTTTCTCTAATTTCACCTCAGCAAGGCTACTAACTTAAACCTAATCCTCCTGAAAAGTAAGCATCCACAGAAATGCCCTACTTGTATCCAAATGCAGGTGTAAACTGTTTTAGCTTTGGTCAGGTCCCTTACATTTCCTTTTCACATGTGAAGTCAGAGGCTCAAGCTGACTCCTAAAATGGTGCTATAGCACCTCTTTTCACTTTCTTTACGTGCCTCATTTCTGTACTTCCCTGTGCAGCCATGTACCTCTTTCACTTGTTATTCCCACAGGATATGTCATTTTCGCACCTTCCCCAGATGAGGAGGGATGAGGTGCCAGCAGGACCTGATCAATCCCAGTGTGTGCCAGAGCAGCGCTGCAACTTCCCAGCCCCTGCCTTTGAAAAGAGAGATTTTACACCATGACAGATCACTCTTTAGCAAAGTTCAACTCAAAATCTCAACCCCAAGTGTTAAAAAAGAACACCCCTTAAATGATAGAAGTTATTACATTTAATCCCTTTGGGGGAAGTGGGGAATGATTTTGTGATTAAGGACCTGCAGTGGGGCTCAAGAGAATTAGTTCAATTCTGGGCTCTGAAACAAGCTTCCAGGTTCCCCCGGGAAAGCCTATGCAATCTCCTCTCTCCCATGGACACTAGCAGGGTAATTTACAAGTGTGTGCAGCCCTCAGACACTCTAGTATCAACAGCCAAATAAATGCATAGGTAGGAGTGAGGTGGGACTAGTTAGCTATCCAAAGAGGGCGCTACCATTAGACTGTCGCTTACCACAGAAGTCATACTTACGTTTTTAAAAACAGGTATTAGAAGGAGTCTTGAAAAATAGTGAGTTATATTATTACTTACTCTTGGGCTGACAGCTAGCTCCTAATGGTTTTAGCTAACGCAGTGAGTGAGTGAAAAAAGCTGCAAGATAAAAATAAGCTGGCAGGCCTTGCAGAAAGACACCACTTAGTTCTCAAACACAGGACTATTTTCCATGATTTGCACTGCAGGGAAATTTTGGTCAATTAAGATCTATAGTTGGTATTGTTTCTTGGCAAAATTAAATTTATGAATTGATTTAATTCATAGAATGAACAAATTCAATAGTGAAAACTTATCTGAGAACATCAGTTACGACAGAGCAAATCAAGCAAGCCCTATTAGAAAAACATAATACTGAAGTCATTCTGTAACCTTCTAGACGAAGTGCTCCAGTACGCAATCCACGGTGAAAGCATTAGACTGTCTTGCAAAAAGAACAAAAAGATTTAATTAGTCTGATGTACTGATAAGCCCACATATTAGTCATAATAGTTCTTTGCTATTCCCTATTAGCATAGATTTTCCCCTACAATTATGAAAAGCAGCTGTCATATACCCATACAAGAAATATATAAAATGAAAACTACTTCCCACTTTTAAAGACATTACAATAATTTAAAAATTTGACTACTTTCTGAAAAAGTACTGTGCCTATTATGGTTGCAAGTAATACCTATGATGCATTTAATGCATTACAGAAGTTACTTTCAGTAACTTAGTGTGCTTCATATCTTCACATCTAAACTATTTTCTCGAAGTAATTGCCCCTTTCAGAAAGTGGAAAAATCCACACAAAGTTTCAAGATCGGTGTTTCTGGCATTGTTTCTTTGTGTTCAACCTATAAGCAATAATTTAACCTTGATATTATTTTTGCAGAGCAGCCACCATTTATTTTGCATGTATTAAATCCAAGTAGACTTAGTATTTCAGTAGAATGGATGTTAAAAATATTTTTTAAATCTGGTATTTGATTGGCTTGTATGTAACTACAGATTAAGGTGGTTTCTCACATTAATTTACTTGACTGCTTTTCCTAACGAAAGTTACTTCGATATTTTCCTTAATTTTTCCACTGTTATAACTTCTAAGTTATAATGGAAGTGTAAACAGTTGACAATACAAAAAACCTCAATCCCAAGCAAACTTAATATTCAAGAGATCTATATAAAACTCGTTCAAAGCTGTCAGTTATTAGGTGAGCAAGTAACACCAACAATTCTGGTTGAGGCTAAAATCAATCTCTCTATAATGTAAAATGCAAAAACAACTGATGGACTTCCCATGAATTTAGAGAAATTCCATCCATGCTATCCAACATGCACTGAAACCCAGGTCTGACCAGACCTGTCCATTCTAACTTGAATAGTCAGATGAAGTTCAACCACAAAGTAAAATTGTTGACAACTGTGTAAAACATGTAACTTTATTTTGTGACTGTTTAAAGTTACAAAGGTACAACACTGACATTCATGAACATTTGTTTTAATAGAAAAGCCTTCTTAAATTTTTCACAGGTTCTCACAGGCTGGGGTGCGACAGAAGGTGCGATGCACAGGACTTCCACTATTTCCAATGGTGTCAGCAGTGTCTTCCTAGTTAAGCTCCCCATTGGTGCTGTACTGGTTTAACACGAATAGCTGTGACAAAACAAATACTGTAAGACAGTTGTAGTTTCTGTATCTGGTCACTCTCCCCACATCTACTTATATGTAAAAATCACTTCCCCTCTTCCATCAGTGAAAGGCTAATTGCCATCTCAAATTTTCATTTTACTGTATTATCAAACCTAGTGATTTGCTATAAACTTTTGATTGTTCCATGTCCTCAAATAGGTAATCTAACATCTAACTTCTCACTTCAATGCATAATATAGTCTAATGTCCTATTCCTTTTATGTATCCTGCATACCTGAATCAGGTTTCAGGCAAGGGCCCACTGCAAAGCTACCACACTCCCTCCAGCTGATACTGTGCTGCAGAACATCGTTACAATGAAAAGGTACGACGTCCTGTCCTAATGTCTGATGCAGAGTCATGTATCCCTGAATTACCACTGATGGGTGCGTGTCTCACCAATTCTTGTTCCTGTCCAGGCGCTGTGTTTCAATATGAATTGGCCACACACTGCTTCCTCACATCTAACCTAAATCATCTCTATTACAAATGAAGCAATTACTTATTATTCCATCTAGAACGACCACAGAGAAAAGTTCTCTCTTCTTTATAACCTTGAAAGAATCAACCCATGCCAAGAGGAAGAGCTTTGAAAAAACCACACCATTCTCTAATAACCTTTTATAGTTCTGATAACACCTTTCAGATTATGTCAGCTGACACCTACTGCACGCTCTCTGATAATTCCATAGCACTGCATGCCTAAAGCAGTAAAAACATCCACCTTCATTTCACAACTAGAGAAGCACATCAGTATATTTTTATATAATATATGTCCATAAAATACAGGGATGGCCAATTACGCACACATCTAACCATTATGCTTGGTTATTACTGTAACTCCTACCAAGGAAGAAAAACTTCACTCCTTAAAAAGGACGAAAAGTGGAGAAAATTGTTTTCGGTGTCTCATTTTCCTTCCCCTCTCCCCCAGCGCCTACATAAACAGCATCAAAGCCTTACAGAAAAGCTAGCCAGCCTTCCTACAGGCCAGAAGGGACTTCCCTCTCAAGGTCTGCAACCCTGCAGGCAGGGCACATAACTGCTTAGCTAAAGTCGTTAAGTACTTCATTTAAACAGGTATCTACCTTTTCAAATCTACTCTCAGTGAACTATAGGGATCCTGAAAATGATTTTTTTTTCCTCCCACCCTGGAAGAGTTTAAAATGAGAACTTTAAACTCAAATGGTGATGTAAGAGAATTAGTTATTTCCAGTTTACCTTTCATTTGTTTCTCCAGCTGTCTTTGAAATCAGGCATTCTTTCTCTCTCCCAATAAAAAGAGATTTAAATCAGGAACTATGCATTATTTTTATTTTACATCTACAGCAATAGAATATTTTTTTCTACCTTTTAAAAATTCTAAATGCTCTAATTATAAATTACATTCTTGTACTTCTACTGCGAATAACGTTTCATTTTGCTTGGATGACAAGAGTAACAACCATGCAGACATCTATGTGGTAAGTACCCTGGTTATTACGAAAAAGCCAAAGAAACCCACTGGACTTGTACGCTTTAGAAAGTGGTATCTAATTATTCCAATATAGAATATATATAGATATAGATTCCAATATGGAAACAGTATCCTTCGGGCTGAGACTGGCTTAAAGAAAGATGGCTGTTGTTTTCATTATTTATATGAAATAAAGTTCTCCTGCTAGAATAGATGTGTGGCTGCCAGCATCGGGAAGGTTTTAACTAGAAGTGATTTACAGTTATTAAATCAAACAGCTACAGAGCTTTGTCACTCTCACCTGCCATTGGCAAAAGGACGGGTGTCCCTCCAAGCAGTGGCCATTTTGCAGGTTGATGTCAAGAATATCCCAGAAGTCCAAATTCTTTAGCAGGTGCTAAAAGAAGAGGTGGAAGATTATCCTTTGCATCTGACAGTCTGTTTGGAAGCGTTTTTTACTGTCACCTGTTTTAAAACAAACAGTAAAATCTGCTTTTGTTTGCACAGGACACTCTTAACTGTGAGGGCCTAAAACCGCCAGGCTTAAGAAACACCAGTTACCTTCCTGGAAACAGGTATGGAAAAAAGCACTGCAGACAAAGCAGGGACACCACACACCAACAGCTACAAATGCCTCAGCCTTTATCATTCATAGTGCCCTACTTTAAAAGATGTACCACCACAGAGCTACAAGTATAACCTTCCTGTACGTATTTAACAACAGAGCACACTGACCTGCAGTGTTACTAATCTTGGCATGAGCACACTACAAAGTAAAACTCTCCTTCATGTTAATGTTAATCTGAACAGGCAAATTAAAACATAAACTGACGAAGTACAACCGGTATGGAAAACTAAAGCCAAATATTATTTCTGAGTGATTTTGACACAACGAACATATTGGATGTCATCTGAGACTGGTTCTAAGCAAAGATTTAATCCATGAGCACAATGTAGGTCACTAGTTTTGATACAGTTTGTGCCTGGTATCCATTCCAAGGAATCAGACTCAGCACTAATATCGATAGCTGTCAAGAGTGCACATGTGGTTTCTTTTTACACTACCATTTAATACAAGAAAATAATCCAATTAAGCACACAATATTTTTTGCTGACTTGCCTATTTATTTCAATCATTAAAGCAGTATTCAATTTACAACAAAGCACCATACTCTAATCCTACACATCCAAGAATATTCATGTTTAAAACGTGAACCGCCCTCACCGTTTCTGCTGCCCTTTTGGTTTTCAATGAGCTTCAGTAACTCAAAAGAATTGCAACCAACTTGGTAACTAGAAAAGAAAGCTTTGTAGAACGGGAAAAGTTCACAACAGGGGAGGAAAAAAAGCCTTTCTAAAATAGCCAGGTGTTCACCTCAACCCATACCAACTTCAAACAGATGCAAGGACAGTAGTTGAATCTGATTTCAGACTAAGGACATGAAAGATGAGCTTTATATTCTTATGCTTTTATAATGTTACAATGAATTCATTTTTAGATAAAGAATAGTACACTCCCCTACTCTCCCATTCTTTCACAGAAAGTTTGCTCTGAAAATAGCATGGCTGAGTTCCAGTCTTTCAACTATTATTTGATCACTGCCAAATATTTGCAAGTTCAGATTTTTACACATCCCACCCATCTACTTGATTGCAGTTCATGTAGTATCTACCATGTTTTGTTCTACTTTTATGAGTAAATGTACTGTGGTAAGTGATCAAGTCAGTCACGAAAACAGAATGAATTACTTTGAAATACAAAACTGAAATAGCTTTGGAAGAAGAGCCCCTGACAGTCTATCAAAGGTTTAACTTGAGGAAAAGGTGACCAGCCCAAGAGCAACCCTGCTTGGCAGTGGAAGAGGTGGAGGTTTACATAAGGTATGGGTGGCAGTGCTTCTACATGGCCTTGCAGCCTCATGACACACTGTGTCTTCACCTTCAGCTCAAGGATGAGTTGCCATTTTTTCTTCAACAGGGATCAGTTTAAATGAACAAAAGTGGTAAGCAATTCTTCAGAAGACATTAAGAGCACAAGTAGAAGCTTGCAAGAATCCCACTACCCCCTTATCACAAGGGCATTCAAGAGTTTTCTGTAGAATAGCTCCTAAGATCAAAATGACACAGATATTCCAAGTCTAGAACTTACATATGTAGCTGGGTTTATTTTTTTCTGATCTGATCTGCTGTTTTTTAAGTTTTGTAATTAAAATAAGTTTATACACTGTGGGAGATTTTCTGGTAAGGAATGGACATCCTGTGAACACTCCAAGCACTGAAGATCTGTAATTAACTTGTATGTAGGCCTCTGTACTCGAAGGTTACGAGCGGATAACGATAAGGACTGAAAGGTTACATTTGGACAGCATGAATGCTGTGAAAAAGGGAAAAAAGCATGATAAAGACAGAACTTCACACAGCCTGCAGGTAGGAGCCACGTTCACGTGAACAGCTAGCTTTAACCAATGGTAGAATACTTAGTCGCGTGTTTGCTTGCTGAAACCAATCATAAGGCCAACGGCGCGTGTAATGCAATAACAGAATGTATATAAACTGAGCTATCTGAGCAATGAAGTGGCATCAACCTGATCATATTGATCATCGCGTTGTGTCCATGCCTTCCACGCCAACAAGTGGCGCCTGAACAGGGACCCTCAGACTGACAATGAATCAAGGACGGTCCGATGAGCAGTCGGCAAAACGAGGGGGCGTAAGAAGCCGGCCAGAGCAGGTGAGTGCTGCCCTAGCACTCGGGAAAATTTAGCGCGCTAAGAAAACGAAGGGAATCTCGCTCTGATCAAGCGAGTGGCCGGGAGGAGAATGGGAGCTTCTCCATCAAAGGAAGAGGCGGCAGTGCTCAAGATTCTCCTACATATACTCTCTACGAGAGGACTGAGTTATGACCTGTCTACCTTGAAGGCGCTGTTAATTTGGGCGCGTGATAAAAAGCTTATCCCCACGATTGAGGCTGCCTATGCTCAGGACACTTGGGCCGAAATTGGGGCTGTACTGTGGGACGAAGTTAGTAAGGGATCCAAGGAGGCAGTCAAATTTTCCACTGCGTGGAGGTTAATCTCAGAGACTTTGAAGGAAATGCAAGCAGAGCGACGTGCTGCTGCTGCGGCATTCATGGCTCTGTCTCCTGAGGGGGAGACCAATCCTACAGCGTTGTCGTTTGGCGAACCTCCAGGAATCGCTGCACCACAGCCCAGAGAAAGACCGGTGCCTGTAACAATTCCTAAGGCGCCGCCGAAAGAAGAACCTGTTCCTGTAAAAGAAGCCGAGGGCTTTCCTCCTCCGCCTGCAGCTGAAGGGGGAGAAGGAACCGCAGAAGGGAGGCAGCAGAATCCTACTGCCGAGTTACCACTTTATCCTCCTTTACCGCCATCCCCATCGCCATCGAGTACTGAGGGTGGGGGTGGGGGGTTGAAAGATCATCAGTTCTGGGAACTGCTTAAAAAGTTAGAAGCGTTGGAAGCTCGGTTAGACGATCGGCCTGTTAACCCCCCGCTTGCTTATCCTCCTCCGATGCCCGGAGCCTTGGGAACAGCTGGGTGTGGGGGAGGTGAGGGGGGAGGAAACGGTTTCCAAAATAGGTGGAAAGGAGTAATTAAAGAGGCAGCAGTAGAAGGGGTGTTTTTGGAGGCCGCCGCTTATCCAGCTGTAATCACACCGG
>VWZL01004710.1:0-32019 GCA_013396915.1 Stercorarius parasiticus
GCAGAAAAGGACCTGGGGGTTGTCCTGGTTCCGGCGAGGACAGGGTTAATTCTCCCCAGGCTCTGGCAGGGACACAAGTATTCCATCCCATGTGATCCATGCCCAGTCTGGTGCTGGGAGCTGCCAGGGCAGGGGGCGGGAAGTCGATGCTTGGAGCGGGCTGGGGCATCCAGGGTCCGGGCGATGAGCGGCGGTACCGTCATTGTGTTTGTACATTCCTCTATTAGTGTTATTGTCATTGTTTTCCTGTTCCCTTTGCTGTTCTGTTAAACTGCCTTTGTCTCAACCCACGAGTTTTGCCTTTTTCTTCCGATCCTCCTGAACTGCCATGGGGGGGGTTGGTAGAGCGGCCCCCTGGTTCTTTGTTGCCGTCTGAGGCTAAATCACTGGCTGAATATGAGCCAGCAGTGTTCCCAGGTAGCCAAAAAGGCCAATAGCATCCTGGCTTGTATCAGAAATAGCATGGCCAGCAGGACCAGGGAAGTGACCATCCCACTGTACTCTGCTGTTCCTTGGGAGAAGAGACTGACACCCACCTCACTACAAACTCCTTCCATGTAATTGTAGGGAGCCATAAAGTCTCCCCTCAGCCTCCTTTTCTCCAGGCTAAACAACCCCAGCTCCCTCAGCCACTCCTCTTAAGGCTTGTGGTCTAGACCATTCACCATCTTTGTTGCTATTCTTTGGACATGCTCCAGCACCTCTATGTCTTTCTTGTAGTGAGGAGCCCAAAAGTGAACACAGTATTCATCTTAATGTGCACAAAAGGTCTTGGTTTGTTTTGTTGCATGCATTTAGTTATGTTAGCAAGCTTTCAAATGGTAATTTTCAGGTGCTGGTGATGTCTTAGTTTCAAATCACCTCTGTATTATGTTGTATTTGTATGTGAGTTGAAGCTGTTATGAAATCAGGAGTGATGGGGCCTGAAGGCAGTAGAAACAGAAGCCTGAACTGAACCAAGTGAATCCCAAGATTGAGTGTTTAGGTGCGGGTTAGTCAGGAGCTCACTAGAAGTAGGAGAAGATATCACTAGCAAATCAGTTACTCTGAAAAATTTCAGTCTAATGTTAGCATATGAGGCCAGTATGAGATTCAGCTGTGGGGTTGTGATCCAGTAGAAGTAGTAGACCGGGTAGAAGTAGTTCTTATGTCAAATAAGGCTAAAACTGTACATATCAACATTGCTTATTATCTGTGCCACAGACACTTAAAGACTGTGAATGCACACCTTGGAGGCAGTTACATGGAATTAAGAGTAACTTTCCAGGTGGCATATGAGATAAATTGAAACAGCTTTCTCAAGGATTTTAAACAGAAAACAAATATTAGCTGAAAATTAGCATATAAATTTCCGTTTGATTATCAGCATATAAGTTTCAGTTTAAGAATTGGAATGAGTGGTTTTTCAAAAGGCAAAGAGACAAAAGCAAATGACAATGGCCGCTGCCATCTGATTTAGTGAGACTCCCTCTCTGCTACAGCCACATCTAGACCATACATCAGGCAACATTTTCACAGAACAAGAAGGCTTTTGCCTTGGGTTATGACAGGAAGGGGCAAACTCATCCTGGGTTTGCTCTGAGTGACCTTGAGAGCATCGCATGGAAGACTGAAGAGGGTAATGGTAGAGGGATCCTGCTCACAGGGCTTTGATCATTCCAGCTGCAGCAGCATTCATGCTGCACACCAAGAGGAAGGGGCTGCAGCCAGGAGATTCTCAACCTGTTGTGCAGACTGACAACCACTGGCAGATTTGTTTAGCACATGTGTCAGCTGTTGTCTAGTCTCACTTGCATTTTTTTATACTTTTTTTTCAGCCATGACGATTAGAAACTTGACTTGAATTTCTACAGAAAAGGATCAACTTAATCCTGTAGTGCCTAGGGCATCTATTTTACATTGCAAAACTGAATAAATAATTGAGCTGTCACTAATGCAGTGTGTTCCAGCGCTATTGAAAAAAGGCAGCATTTAGCATACAGGGTAGAAAGGAATGAAGTTGTGGTATAAATACTGTGGTGGTGTTTGGAGAAATGTAAGGTACGAAGTTTGGCTCAGAAAATGTCACTGAAGCTCCTGTTAGGCTGTTCACCTTTCAGAAAAAATATGAAGGAACTTGTAACAGTTAATGTTATGGTTAAAGACTAATGTCCAACAGTGTAGTGACTGAGTGTGGATTTTGTTGTGAAGGAAAACCCACTTGCATGCAATCATAGCACCTGGAAAAAAGACTTACAATGTGCTATTCAGAATAGGAAGTAAATATCATAATCTGCCATGTGGCTTGTGATAGTGATAACGCTTGGGTTAATGGTAGGTAGGTGGCATTGCTAAGAAAATGAAGGACACCATTTAAAAAAAAAAATAAATGAAAGAAGTCCCCAAATTAACCATACAAAAAACTACCTATGTCTAAACATAGTTCTGTATTGAAAAGAAAGCTGTTTGATAACATATATCATTTAAGCCAAGAGCTGTTTTGAAGTAGAGGAACAACCTTTTAAAATTGTCTGTTTGATCAGAGTAATTACAGGCAGATATCAAAGAAAATGTAAAGGGAAAGGAACAAGAAGAGCAACCCAAACAAGGAAGTTCCACATTTTCATCTCAGAATGAAGATGAAGGAGTTGCACAGAAGTACTGTATCAAGAAATTTTTTGTTAGTGCAGAGTGAGGAGAAATGTATAAGGGGGGAATAAGCTGCCAAGGCAGGTGGATCAACTGGTTGCAGAAACAAGGCTCTCCCCAGGTATCAGGCAATTCATTGGTCCCTTCTCCCTCCCACAGGGAAAAATAAAAAACTTTAAAAGGACACAAGTCACCACATGATTTCTCAGGGGCTTGAAAGAAAAAGAGTTTGCAATGAGAGGTAAACTCATGTGCAGCTTGAGCGTGTAGAATCACAGAACATCACTCAGTGAGTAGACGCTCTTCAGCGTACCCTTAGCAGTTCCAGGCAGCGGTTGTCAAGGCTTTTTTTCTACCCAATGCTCTCTCACAAGAAGCAGTCCTGGAATCAAAACCAGACAGGTGAAGAGGTGAGTGGAATGAAATTATTTTATGTCCAGTCATGCAAAGTTCATGGGTTCTGTAGTCATGTGTTTGACAGATAAAATTTAGTGATACATCCTGAACACCCCATTTAGAAGTTCTCTCTGAAAATCCTTCGCCTTTTCAATAAACCCCTTTTCTATGCCAGGTATACGGAGGAAAAAGATAGACAGACTTCTTCCATTTTAGCAGAAGATTGTTTTCAAGCCCAGGGTTGGCCATGGGAGTTGGAAAAGGCAGTTTAGGGTGAGAATGAGAATGAAGGCAGGGAAAGTGAATGTAGGAAAGGCAAGAACTTCTCTGACTCTTAATTTTATTTCATCTTTGGAATTAAAAATACTTTTAATTTTATTTCACCTTTGGATCAAAACAGTAAGTTGTAGTTCACATATAGATTATGTGCACTCTATTTGCTATACAATATCGCCCTGAGGAGGAGGGAAGGAATAAAATATATGGACTTTCCTGCCTGCTGTGGAGCACCTATCATGTCCTTTTTGAGATGGGTTATTTATATAGCAGAACAACGGTGTGATCATGTTCACTTGAGATGCTAGCCATTGATTTGTGTGGACTCTTAAGGTATTTAAGAGGTTTGCCTTCCCTGACAAGCACTTGTGTTGCTTGTGCCCATGTTCAGTTAAGTCATGACTGCTTTTCTGTTGATGAACCTTGCATCTTAGTGCTGTGTGTGGTAAATGTGACCCCAGAGGATTGTCTGCTGTCTGTGATGAATTAGCGTCATAACATTCAGCAGCTGAGCCTTTGCGGGATACACAGCATGGAATCTGAATGCTGCAGTTCTTATTCAACTCCTGTTGGCCTGAGTTTCCAATGTTGGCAGGAGGGAAGACATTTTCTAGCCCTGTTTTCCCCTTGTATGCCCTCTTTAGGAGAAAGCTCTAGGAGTGAATGATAAAGCTGAGCTCTCAGTAACTGGTCCTGTCACAGATGTAAGTTCCTTTTTTTCTCTCCTTTCTTTGCATGTATGTGCTGGGGAGCAAGAAGCAGGGATATCTTCACAATTTTTACTTCCAGAAAGCTGCTTTTTACTTTACCTAATTTTTACTGTAATTGCTGCTACTTCTTTGAAAGGGACTTTTGATCCTCAGCTTTAATAACACTAGTAAGGCTAATTTCTGCTATTGATAATGAATAGTGATGTTAGGAGTTATAACTTCATTTTGGCCCTTGTTATCAGTGAAGCCAGGAACTGTAATCTGTATCCTGGCATGTAGCCCTGAAGCTAATATGTATTTTCTTATTCTGTAATATATTATGGGACTTCATACAGGTTTTTTTCTAAAAAGTATTGTGATGACAATATAAGATAGCTTAGAGGAAAGGGCCATCTTAGACTTCAGTTCTGTATCACTTCTGTTCTGTCACTTGTGAGGTTCTGGTTTTTGTGTGTATAAATGTTTCTTGATACCTGTTCCTTTTTTCCAGAATAGTTGTTGTCCCTCTGTCTGCCTCTTTATGGTGGAGTTTCGTGTTGTCTTCCATCTATAAAGGCACATGGCCTTTCTGGCTACTCTGCATTGGAGATTTCATACAGCATTGTAGTGTGCTGGACACTTGAGACCAGAGGTGGATCTATATGCCTGATGGTGTGACCCATCTGCTCCTGCCTGCTCAGCTCTGAATCTGGCTGGAGAGAGGCAGGTGCCACCTGCTACAGCTGCTTATGTGGGACTTGGCAGTGATGTGGAAGACTTTTGACATGTACTGGATTGTCTCCAATTAATGCTAGTGTCTTTGTGAATACTTGTCTTCAGAGATCTGGCCTAGGATTACAAAGTTCACTCTGTACAGCATGCCAGAGAGCCAGCAGATGGTAATGCTTTCTGTGCCCTTCTAATCTGCTGTTAATTTGGACCGGTGACCTAGAAGGGATGGGCTCTGTGATGCTTTGCCTGTTGTTTGTTGTCTCCTAGTCTACCCACAATCGCATTTCTATTGCTGTGGAGAAACTCTCATTGTAAATTTTAATTTGAAGAGATTACATGGATTTCACAACGGGTGATATCTGATACAGTCTGAAAGGGTGAGGGTTTAGACTGCTTTGAAACTAGCAGGCTTTGGATGCATCCCATCTGTGTGCCTGGGTAGCTCTAACCTTTCCAGTTACAGCTTAGTTTCTGGTATATACAAAAGCATCTCTGATTAATACATTAAACATCCTGGAAAACACTCTAAGCTAAAACTATTTGATGGCAGCTGTCATCACAGGCCTTCTTCCTCCTTTCTTCTTCCAGTTTATCCCTCAACTTTCCCCTGGGGCTTAAAGCAGTACAACCTGCTGCTGTTGTCGTGAAACTGGAAGTAGCTGTCACTCTGATACGGCTGCAAGGTCATGTTAGTATTTTGGGTCATTTGTACTGTATCAGCCCTTGGCTGCTCATTAACTTCATGCTTTAAAATGTAGGTGAGACAGAGGAAGGGAAGGAAAAACAAATACTGCAAAGTCTATTGTAATAACTACGTAAAGAACAGCTGGTAATACACAGGAAATAAAAATGGTCTTATGATCCAGTTAAGCCTCTGGTTGATTCTCACAATTACAGCAACTTACAGTGCTAAGTGATATGACTAGGTGTTTAGAAACATTCACTTTAAATTTATTAGAGCAGAAAATAAAAGGATCTTACTAGAATTGTACAGATTCCTGCAACTTGTATCTCTACACTCTTTTTATCACTATCTCCATAGGATCGGGAGTAATGCGTTATAAGGATGAAAAGCAAAATTGCCCAGAGGCAGCATCTTTCTTCACGGCAGAGGTTTAATTCTGCTTGCTGCAATTGTGCAGGCGGTTTTGGGAGTTGATGTGTGATGCCTCAGTTTGCGTTATCCCCATAGTGGGTGCTGCAGCCTCGCTTGTGCCAAAGAACAGACAGGAGTCCAAGCCCAGGAATAGGTTTCCACTAAGCAATGCAGTCAAGTTGGTACATTTGAGTACCTAGCTCAAACAAGTAGGTTTACAGATTTGCATGCACGTTAGTAGGTTTCCTCCTTATTCCATTTAACCCTTCGAATGATTGCGTTGCAGGAATGAAAAGTGGAGGATTGTAATGGAAAAGATTGTTTGCTTTAAGAGTGGATGCACATGAATCTTAGAAAACAGAATATTCATTAGGAATAATCCAACCAGCTCAAATCAGGATGATGCAGACAACGCTCCTATTGTTCTCATTGGGTGTATTAGGCAAGAAAAAATTAAATAAGCATCTCTTCATAGTAAGGCCTATTCCTCTGCATTATTAGCACAGGAGCCAGGTGAGTATCCTGGTGTACCTAGGATTTTGAGACAGAGATGGTGATTTCCCACTGGAAATCATTCCAGCTGGTTGGAACTAAGTTCTGCTTCTGATTTTTCCCTTAATCTAATAGGGTTGCTGCTTTTAGCCAGTAGAAAATCGTTAGCCTTCTCCATCTTTTTTTTTTTTAGCTCCAAACACATTTCTGAATGAATTGCAGGAGGAAATTGAAGTAGATATTGGTGTCGTTTCCAACCTAGGCAATTCTATGATTCTATGATTTCTGTATGGTGAGGGGCTTCCATCTACAGTTGGACTCGATGGTCTTTTCAACCTAAGGGACTCTATGATTCTGTTAATTAATTGAGTTTTGTTACTCTCTGGGAGGGTGCTTAGTGACAAACAGACTAGGAAAAGTGATGAAAGCTTTGTAATGATGAGACTAAAAGCTGAACAACAGAAACTGGAAGTGAATTTTAATGTATTGAAAACTTCTTTAGTTCTATTTTGGAATCTCTGTAAATTTGTGTTAACTTATGTACTTAGAAGAGCCGCTGATCCTTGGACGGGAGAATGCCTTTGTGGTTAAATGTATCTGGCACTTAAACGGCGATCACTCCCAGTGTACTTCGCTTGAGTGTATATATTCACAAAATAAATGAGACCAGATTTGTCACTCCCACCGCGTTATGATTAAAAGCAAAGAGCACATTTTAAAATGCATTTGAGATCTCAGCATTTTGTAGAAATAAATAAGAGAAAAATGAACATTTCTAAAAAGAATTATCAGGTTATATTTGTGGGTTTTATTAAAGCGAATGAAATTTGACTCTCCAGAGGAGAATGAAATCCACCCAGGACATGCAATGTAAACCTTTAGTTCCATTGACTTCTTTGAAGAGCGTTTTTGTCTTGGCAAGTCCATTTGTCCTTTAAATTAGGTGCTAATGACACTGAAAAGTGAAGCATAGAAGGACAAATAACCTGTTGTTTTATCTTCTTAGTAAGTAGAACGCTATCTTTTCAACCTATCATAACCACTAGGCTCCCAGTTAACCACACATTGGTCACAAACACAGTCAAGGAGGAGGGGAAAAAAACCCTCGAGGATCATTAGAATAGCTTTTCACTTGTCTTGTATGATACCCGTTGGTGTGTATTGCTTAGAAAGCTGGTCTAGGATTTGAATTTGTGGATCAATTTTTGTCAGAACTTGTGAGTGTTTTAGCTAAAAGGGTTCCTTTTGTCTGATTTTACTTTAATCTTGTCTGTAGCTTAGCTTTCAGAGAAATGCTCCTTGATAAGTATAGGAACCAATAATATTTCTGAACAGGGGTTTGCCATTTTACCTGGGCCATTGCTAAACTGTTTTGTCTTAGTCCTTCTGCTTCTTGTTTCATACCCACAGGACCCAGAAGGTGGCAATGTCCCACAACGGGATTATTGCCAGGAAAGACTACAGAACTGTTCTGCTTAAAACCATGATAGAAATGCAGGTGGCTTGAATTGTGCTTACAGGAGAGAATCACTGGTGTGCTATGGTAAACAACTCAGCTGGATAGTGACTCCGGAGAGCCTTTGAGGGCTTTCTTGATGATGCTACTTGCAACAGAGGGCCAAAGGTGCTCTCTGTGGAGAGTCTTGGCTTCATGGTGGTGGCAAATGTTCTGGAATTCGTGTTCCAGTCTGATATTTCCCTTTCTCCTTCCATCTTCTTCTGTTGGGTTAGAAAGAAGCTTTCAATAGACTTAACATCTGTTCTCAGTGGATTTCTGCTGTTGCAGTTCATTTTGTCTCCTTTGAAAAGATCCTGGGTTTGCAGCTTGCCACCCATGTTCAATATAACTGTATGGAATTGATAGCTTTTAGGTAATTACTGCATCCCCTACTATTACAGTATTTTGCTTACAAAAAGGATAAGTAACATTTATCTTTCAGATTGTTAAATCAGTTGCATATCCAGGAAGATAAGGTGTCCATGCCCATGGCAGGGGGGTTGGAACTAGATGGTCTCTAAGGTCGCTTCCAACCCTAACCGTTCTATGATTCTATTAAACCAAGCAGATGTGCTTCCTGTATTAAATAACAAATCCTCACTTTGTGCCACGAAATGGCAAATGAGCTGTGATGTGCATGTAATTATTCCTTTAATGAAAATGCAGCATCAAGACATCTTCAGCCATATAGTGTTTCCCTTGGCTGACCCAGAGCCTTTCATTAACCTCTTCATGCACACTGTCTTATCGGAACTTTTTGGATCCCTAAAATCTGTTTAAAATATGTACGTTTGATTATTTTTTTAGCTTATTTATTTAAATAAGATACCTGGAGGTGAGATGATGATGGTGTAAGAGAAAGAGGCTTGCTAAATAGCTGGGAAACTGCCTAAAAATTCTCTCTTCAGCCTTAGAAGAGGTTTTTTACACAAGGTGCACACCAATAATACTTGAAACAATCCTTTATTACTGTTACGTGCTCTCACTAGTCATTCTTCTATTAAACACTGAAGTCCTGAAACTATATTTCAATAAGCATGTCTGTCTTAAGAAGTTTATTGCAGTTTATGGTCAATGATGGTCTCTATATGCTGTTTTTCCTGTAATGCAGAGCAGTTTCAGGGATAAAGGTTTCTCCTAAAAGCTGTCACATGAGCTGCTTGCAGAGGATCTTTTATAGGAAAAGAAACTGCATACATTAAGCATTTGGACCTATGAACACCTCACTGCTTGGTAGTTTTTGTACACTGCTTAACAGTCCCGGAAAATGAAGAAGCAACCTTTTCTTGGAGCTTCATCAGCTACTTTGCTTTTTCAGCTGTCGTAAGTTCGATGGGAAATGAACGAGTAAACAGCAGTACTGATGCTGTGGCCTGGTGGAGTGGTTTGGAGAGATAAAACAGCACATGTTTGCAGTCAGCCTGAGTTTAGCTTGAAACTGCTGCAGCTCTTTCAGCTGGTTTCGGCTTGTGACTTGGTTAGCGGCCAGTTTATTTGGCTCTAGAAACTAAGAAGTGCCTGCCAAGTTTCCTTTGGGAAGATGGCAACTTCAATATGTATGTTTATGTTTACTGGAAACAGAGATGATGTTTGGTGTGCTGACAGCCCAAGCCTTGTCTAAATAATGTCCCTTTCCAAGATTTTGCTTTCTTAATGTTTCCCTACCAGTCATGTCAGTTTTCTGAGGGGAAAACAGAACCAAGGACTTCAGTGACAATCCATGGGGCTGGCTAGTCTTTCTGTAACTTTCTGTGCTTTTGACTCAGTCTTAACACTTTGCTTTCACATGCTCTTACAACAAACTTAGAATGCTTCCTTGGTCCCCTTTTTTCTTGAAGACTGTCCTGATTCCTTTTCCGGACTATTAAAATACTGATGTGGATGTAATTGACTTCCGCTAATAGAAATTTAGGTGGTCACAGTGGAACTGAAAGTACCTTTGTGGGCAGTAAATGCCTTGGACATGACTGAAGAAAAAGGAGGCTACTGGCTAGGACTGACCCTAATAGATAATTCAGGGGCGCACAGCCCTCCCAAAAGATCTCTTTTGGGGGAGGGCTTTATTTTTCACTGCAAGATTTTTTTTCTCTTTCAGCTTTATCTATGAATAAGATGCCCAGTTCACTTCCTCAAGCAAACCCACAAAATATGGAGTATAGTATGTAAGGGGAGAACTTAAAAGATGGATGACATGTAAGTGTTAACTTTTGCTGCCCTTCAAAAAGGGCTGAGTGTCAGACTGCATTTGAATATACTCTCTTTAGCATTTAAAACAATGGATGTATTTTGGGGACACTTGAGGATTGTCTCTTTTATTGTTAACACGTGTTGATCTGAATGTGTATTTGCAAAGAGAATGGGACAGCTCCCGGATAGATTCTGGAGTATATTTTGCCAAAGAAGAAATTGTGGGTTCTGACTCCAGGTTCAAGCAAATGTGCTTGGGACTGTACAAAGCAATACCGTCCCTGGTTCTCTGCTCTTCCCAGAGGTTACTGTTTCTGTAGCAACCTTAGCAGCAAAACCTGACATGTGGCCAGTTCTTGCTGCAAGCAACTACTTAGTGTATTTAGTTTCCCCTCCTCCTTGCCCCTTCTCATCCACACCACGGTCTGTGCTAACCTAAAGACCTTGAGCTACAGCACATCATTTCTATCTGACTACTACCGCTGACTGGTTTATGTTGGGGTTGGACATGTGGCAGAAACTTAGAATAGATTTTAAGCACCTCAGCTAAATCCTTAAAGGTTCTCAGTTTAGAGCTCCGAGGCACAGAAAGTGCCTTTGTCACACAGTAGGCCTAGGGATGTAGTAAGAAAATGCAGATCCAGCTCGGGTCTCACAGGGTCTGGTCTCTTGAATTGTTCTTTGCATTGTCCTGTACCTCACAAGGAGTAAATCCTGCAGGGAAACATAAAGGCCAAACATGTAGTAGTTGAAAATGCATGACATTTTATACTAATGGGTAAGAATGGAACACCAGTAAGTGTTGTACCTGCATGTCTGGTCAGGAAAGTCCTTTATCCCTTTAGCATTATTGCTCTGTAAACCAGTGAATCAGCTGTAATGAGCTCTTAGGTGCTTCACTGCCTACCGTTCTCCCAAAAAACAGCCTTCAGTCTCTCAGCATGGAAATGGATAGCTGTTCAAAGGACTGACACCACTGTGGAGCCATTATCTCTGCCTATTTTCTGTGCTAACAAACGCTTGGAAATTCATTTACTTGATCAGTAATTGCCTTCTGTTTGATCAGAGCTACTAACAAATGGGCGGTCTGGGCTAACAACTGCCGTGAGACAGAAACTTGCAAGAACATAAAATCAGAAGGTAAACTCACCACTGTGATCAGTAAGTGAGTCCTTCCATTTTATCCCACTTAATCTCTTAGGTCTGTGTTTTAGAAGATGGAAAAGCTATGTTTCAATACTAATATTCTTGACCAATGATGGGATATCTTCACTTCATGTGCTTATAGTCTTTTGGGAAGCGTTTGTGAAACTTTTTCCACAACTAAGTACTGTTGGTACGTCCTGGGCGTAAGCATAAGAGAACTTGTTGAATGGTAGTGTTGATGGTGTTGCTGCAGTTTCTTTGATGAAGGGTGTCTGGTTGTCAGGCATAACTAATTGTCAATAGTGATTAATCATAAAATTGGCACCCTTTGGGAAAGGTGTAATTACTTGCTTACTAGATGAATAACCTACTCATGTTATAGAGTGATTGTGACTTGTCAGTCTTGCAGCTGTCAGTGCTACCAATAATGAATCTAAGCTTCTTGCCTCAGAGGAGTCTTCTCTGATGTGAAGATGGGGAAAGAGTTATAAACTTAGACTGTAGCATCTTCTTCCCCTTAGAAAACCAACACTGCAGTGACATCTGGCGCTTTCCAGTGTATCCAGAAATGGTAGGGAGCAGGTCACCAAGCAGCAGAATGGTTGAAATGAGGAGAGCTAGCCTCTATGCCGAAGTCACCTGGCAGCCTATTGTGCTAATGTAGTATTTGTTCCACTTAAATTAGAAATCACAAGGTTTCTTCATGGAATTATCACTTTAAGAAGTGTCTCATCCAACCAGAGCTGCTGGTTGAAAGACCTTAATAGACAGGTAATTAATACAAATGAGAGGCTCTGTATGATGATCAAGAGCTGTCTGTGTCTGTAGCAACTTAATTGGAAGGCAGTAATAAGTTTTTGTTTCAATGTGTTTATTACATCTGAAAAACTCATAGTTTGTTCTTTCTGATTTCACCAAGCAAGAGTCAGGGGTACTGGTTATTTTCTCAACAGTTATTTTTCCATTTAGCACACCTCAGGACTGCATTTTGCTCCCATGATTTCTTTCCCTTTAAATCTTTTAAAGAAAGAGGACCCCATAAGCTTGAAAGGTGTACTTTTTGAAGGAGAACATGTTATGCCAGTGTCAGGAACAGCAGCAGTTGGAATCATCCTGGATCCAAGTTGCCTTTTACTTTGATGTTAGTCAATGATTCAGCATGGAATGTCAAAAACGTTCATCTTGATTGTTTTCTTTACCTGCCCACTCAGATCAAGTATATGCCACTGAGAAGTGGCATTTACTGAATGCATGCTGTGAAAGTTATTTTTTTGGTCAGCTGTTACTTCCCAATGTGGTGAATGTTACAGTTTCTGATGAAAGCTCTTAAAGTGCAGTGAAGTTGATTGGGACTGATTCATTAATGATGACTTGGCTCTGTTTACTCCATGTCAGTATTGCATATGAGAAGTATGGAGAGGTTATTTCATTGAAAAAAGAAGGGCCATATTGCTTCAGGCAAAGGCAGACGAAAGTGCTGCCAACAGAGCTGGGAGAGAGCGGGAACGGGCCCAGAGGCAGCCCTGCGTACAGGGTGGAACTGTGCAGCTCTTTTGCTCAGCCCCTGAACCCACCATATATATATCTTTCAAAAGCAAAAAAAAAAAAAAAAAGCCAAGATACGCTACTGCCATCCCTCTTCCATTATTCCCTATCAACATTTTCCTTTGGAAAATAACCAATGAGCCATTTTCCAGGTTTGGCTGATAAAGGGTCAAGGTATGACTGTGACCGAATGTCGCTCAAGTACAGAGTGCTGCTGAAAGGGGTAACTATTCTTTCTATCTCATACTGTATTTCCATCGTCTCTCTTTGATCTGAGCTAGTACTCGCATAGCTGCAAGGGAATTGGAACGATGTCTTCCTCTCACAGAATGCAATGATTAAGAATAAGGCATGATTTTAGGTCACATTAGTGAGCTGAACCAACTGACTTTGTAATCATCTGAACAGCAAGTGAAAAGTAGCCTGTGTGAAGCCCAGGCTATGGTGAAGCCAAGCTTCCTCATGAGTATCAGGGCAAGTGAGGAGTCTCTGAAACCAGTGGGAAACTTAGTTGCTTGTCTGACGCAGCTGTGAGTGACTTTGTACAGAACAGAGCATTTAAAACCGGACTTGCCACAGGTTAGAGGCAGTTGTTTCAAACTGGAGCTCTGAAGTAGCAGTCATCCCCTGGGGATGCTTCAGTGTCTTTTCATGCAAGGTTCCTTTACATAAAATGTCAGCCTCAGTTTGAACCTAAGGGAAAATACAAGGTGTTTATTGTGTAAAAAGAGACACACATGCAAACAGTTTTTCAAACAAAGGAGTAATTATGGGATGACTGATGCACAGGGTACTAATTACCATCAGAAATGCAGTTCGCATCCCTGTATGTTACTACGGTGTTGGCAATATAAAATGTATTATGTCAGATAGTTGTTTCTGTCCTCTGTAATGGCTTGACTGTTTTAAATTTTGTGATAAAGTATATTCTTAACAGTTTGTGTAATTTTTTTGAAACATGTCTTTGTGATATATAACTGGTTTTAATTATGATGAAATGTTTGTTTCCTTTAAACCTTCTGGAAACAGGCACGGGATATAGCTGAGCTTTCCTATAATCAACAGAGAGAAACATTTCTATTTCAAAAAATTTGCGTGTATTAGTAGACAAGATTCTCCTTTTGCTTGCTTCTCCTTGTGAACTTACTAGTTAACTCCGAGCCTGACACATGCTCGGGTTATGTGATGGTCTGCTGTCAGGTTTGGATGAAAAGGGGATTTTTTTTTTTTTTTTTGAGAAAAATAATTTTCTTAAAATGCTAGTTAATCTGCTGAAAGATGGCTTAGTTGTTTTGATAAGAGCCATTCATTTATATATTGTAAAGAGACGGATGAAAGATGCAGATATACTTGCATTTGTTTTGTAAGTGGCTAAGCCTGTAAGTATTCATCTCTTCATTGCAACCGATTAGTACATTTTGCGTGAAAAAGGTTGTCTGATACTCGGGCTGCATTTACTTCTGTGTGGTTCCACTAGCGTTTGCTATTACAAACAGCTTCCTGGATGCACTTCAGAGGAAAATGCATTATAACAGAGATACAATAACATAACATTTTCATAGGTAAGCTTAGGAAATGTGGGTTAGGTGAGTAGACAGTGACATGGGTCAATAATTGGCTGAATGGCAGACCTCAGAGGGTTGTGATCAGTGGCGCAGAGTCTAGTTGGAGGCCTGTAACTAGGGGTGTTCCCCAGGGGTCCGTACTGGGTCCAGTCTTGTTCAAAATATTCATCAACGACCTGGATGAGGGGACAGAGTGTATCCTCAGCAAGTTTGCTGATGACACAAAACTGGGAGGAGTGGCTGACACACCAGAAGGCTGTGCCACCATACAGCGAGACCTGGACAGGCTGGAAAGTTGGGCGGAGAGGAACCTAATGAAGTTCAACAAGGGCAAGTGTAGGGACCTGCACCTAGGGAGGAGTAACCCCATACACCAGTACAGTTTAGGGGCTGACCTGCTGGAGAGCAGCTCTGCAGAGNATGTTATCAATGCTTATAAATCTCTAAAGGACAGCTGTCAAGAGGATGGGGCCAGACTCTTCTCAGTCATGCCCGGTGACGGGACAAGGGGCAACGGGCACAAGCTTGAACACAGGAAATTCCATCTCAACGTATAACCGGCTGATGCCTGATGGTTTTGTTTCAGGCTATAATTTTTTTAAGCATCTAGATTTCTCTTTAGGCAAGATAGTGATAATGAAAACCATGATCCTCTGTACAAATGTCAACTGAAAGTGAGGAACAGTTATATGCTTCCCTCTTTGATATAACTCGACTTCTTCTATTTCAGAAGGTAGCTTATGCATTTCTAGTTTTGAAATGGTAAATTAGAATGTAGTTTATAGCTGTAACTGCTGTGAAATTACAAGATTACGATAGGTACAAGTAAACAGAGTTTCCCAACCTTGTGACTGCAGGGACAAATTGACTTAATATAACTACAGGTGCTAGTAGAGCTTCAACAGGAGAAAATATGCCCAGGGAAGTTGGGGGATAACAGGAGGAGAGAAAAACCAAGACTCCAGCACTCAAGTGTCTGAGTAATTCTTAGGAAGCATAGACGGGTAAGCCTATCCAAGTGAGCTTCTGTAATACGGGTGTAAATCAGCTGTCTACAAGCAAACTACCAGAGTGTAATTGAGAGAAAGAAGGAAGATCTGGCTCAGTATTTAGGACCCATAGTTTGCATGTCAAACCAGACAATTGAGTTACTGGCACCCTTTTTTGAAGAAATCGAATAAAATCTAACATAAAGTGCCCCTGCAACATTTTGAAGAGTAGAAATGTATCTAATATATGTGAAGATGGGACTTTAGCTCCTTTCAGGCAAGGGAAGGGGAAGATAGAGGCCAAAAATAATCTGGGCAGCAGATACTGTTAAGATGGAAATCTTAGCCTCAAGGAAGATGTATAATAATGTCTGTAGGGAGGGAGTAGTGCAGATTTTTGCACTACACATTGCTGATTACAGTCTAGAGTTGTATTCTGTGATAGCTCTCACAGAAAAGTTCATTATCAAATTAGATAGGCAATTAATGGATATTCAAGTGTCAGAAATCACCAACGTTTTTGCTATTGCAGTTCTACTTTTGCATTGCCCAGGTAGAGGAAGGATGAAATAAGCTTTGTAAAACAAGCTTTGTAAATGCAGCAGGGCATTTAGCTTGTAGCAGAAGAGGGGACTCACAGCATAGAACTTGCATCGTGGCATGGTCCTGAATGTGCAAAACTGGAGATGGGGAGACAGCAGAGAAAACAGTTCGGGATATTTCATATATGAAAACATTTTGGATCTTTGAAGAGGAAGCTTACAAAAATAGAGGTAGTGGTAAGCTTTTATAATACCCATTTCAACAAAATAAAAGGATATGCAGATCTTGAAAATGGCCATCAAAAACAGCACCCTGTTCCTGGTGGCTGTTGGTAGTCAACATTTTCCAGATGTGATATGAAAACTAATGTATGTACCAAGATATCGTGAAAAATGACTGTTATGGCCAACCAAGGTAGAAAGCATTCTGGAGGGTCTGTGCAGACTCCCAGGTAACTGCTGCAAGGTGTGATAACTGCCTTGGCTCCTGCTGAGAATAGACAGATTTAGATGGAAAGAGGAAAGAAAGACCAAGAGGGAAGTTGTGTTGCTCTGTCCCTGGAAGACAGATGAGAGGTGGACAGTGATAGTGTAGTCCCTTAGTTACAGGAGTTTGGAAGAAGGTCTGCACACCCTTGGCAGTAATTTATCTTGACAGCACCAGCTGTCAGTCAGAGAAAGATGTCCCAGAGCTGCTGTGCCTGCCACTCTTCTATGCTGATGGCTGAGATAAATGCCAGATGCTGGGTTGCTTGACAGTAGAGGAATGGATTGTGGAATACTCACTGCAGTCCTTTTCTTTGCTCATTATAGACGACATAAATTTTCTTAAACATAAGAGGTGTCAACCAGAAAAATTGAGACAGCCGTACAGGTTGGGAAAGCAGGTCAGTCGTCTTGTGCAGAGACTACTTGTCCAACTTTTGCAGTTTAGATTTTCCACATTAACTTGTGTGGAAGAAGTGTTTCCAGAGATGCATATTTCCTGGCTGCTATCCCAAAGCTGGTGGTGTCTGCTGGGAGTTTATGATGATTTTCCTCACAGTCCACAAATGCTTTTTTCTCCTTTAGCAAGGAGTGAAATGTAGACACCCCTGCCTAAGTCAAATGTTGCATGCAGTTGTCTATTTGGGAGCTTGCATTCAGAAACAAATTCTGACTCCTTAAAATCAGTGGCAGCTTTGTTATGACCTTACATTTAAGTTGTTGATATCTGGGCAAAGGTTGTGTGTTAGTACAAGTGCCGAGTGAAGTATGTAATGATAAATGACATTCAAGACAAAAAAACTCCCCCCCCATGCTTGGATTCATTTAGTATTCTTATATAATCATGGTGATGCACCCAAAGAACATAATCCAGATCCCCTATAGGGCCCGTAGTGTACAATCCTGGTATTGAAGCAGATAGATAGGAATTTTGCCAATAGCTTTTCTTAAAGCAGGACTGGAGCTGTGCAGGTGTCAAGGCATACCGTTTGAATTACTTGTACCTTTCCTGGTGCTTTGATAGGTTTGTATATTATCATATAAGAGTGGTGGGATTTGTCTTGGGGAAGTAATGTTCAGATTTTGTAGATTTCCAGGTGGTTCTGCATAGGAAAGCACACCTGAGATAATACTAGCAATTGTGATTAAAAGGAAATAAATTTATGAAAATCATCATGTGTTTAAGATTAAACTGTACACTAGATTTGCAAAACTCGATATTCATGACCCTTGATGTGGCCTGAAGTTGAAGTAATCAAAAGTAACATTTTAGAAAAAATTGCAACTTTGACTTTTCTGCAAACCTACAAAGTTGTAGTTAATTGATGCCTGAATAATAAATAAGAATGAATTTTGCTTTTTTGTCCCTCCAACTTTCAAGAATTGCCTTAAATCAATAAGGACAGATGAGTAAAATTTCATTTGAAATTCACTCTTGGCGAATTGCAAGTTCATTTTTTTAGTAGTACACGTGGATTGAAAAGATATCATTTTCAAGGAACCCCCACCTGTGCACTGATCTGGGTAGCCTCCTTGCATGTGAAGGTATTGAGGGTTGCCTGGGGAGAAAACTGGAATGGAAACTTTTCAGCACAAAGTAGTATGTAGGCTGAGAGGATCGCTTTGATCTCTTTCCAAGTGTGATTGCTACTTCCTGAGCAAACCTAAGATGGGGCTGAGCCTCCACTAGTGAGAGCCAGCATATTGTGGAAGAGTAGCTTTGTCAGCAGACTGCATTATACCTCTTCCTGGTCATCGAACATGGGGGATGTTTGCATTTGTCAGGATCACTGGTTACTATTAATACCCAGATGAGGGGAAAGGTTGTATGTGCTGGAAAAAATTTTAAAGGTTTCTTTGAAGGAGCTATGACTGAATTCTTCTCCCTCTTCTCTCACCTGTTCCCATACAAGGAATAGTTGTGGAGAGATCGTAGTATCATGTCTGTGTCTGTCAGTCTCCACAGCAGTGATTTGGGCCATGTCCCTATAGACCTTTCGGTTTTGGTACTACACATGGCTTCTCCAACTTGTCTGAGGGCTGGCACCAGTTACACTGCACAGAATACTTGCCTTACTCTGTCTTTCTAATGCCCATCCCTGGACACACGTATGGTTACCGCACTGCCAGTGTGAGTCAGGCTACTGTACCAGTATGACCTATATGGTCAGAAAAGTTAATTTTAGTCCTCTGTAGCTTTTGCTGTCCCCCTGGTGAATGCCAGTTTTTAGAAATTGCAGTGTATGTTAAATGTTGCAGGTAACTGAACTAATAACAGAGATGCTGTGAGCTGATTGTTGCAAGGATGACTTAGATTTTTTTATAATTGTCTTGGTTTAGTCTTATGTGGCAACAAAGAACAACATAGCCGCTCTCTTGTCTCTCCCCCAGCCATGGGGGAGAATCGGAAGAAAAATGCAAAACTCGTGGGTTGAGACAAATGGCCTGTTGGAACTTCTGCAGGATGGTGGCTTGGAGTGCTTTCAGCCTTGCTGTAGGACCTCAGCCAAGTAAAAGGTTACCTGTGTTTCAAGCGGAAACACTGGAAAAGTGAATACAGTAACGTTGTTTTTCTGTGTTGAGATTTCTAAAACAAATTCAAATTTGGAGGAAGATAAGTCTGAATAGACTACTTGAAACATCATCCTCTGTTTTTCAATAAAGCGTTTTGGTTTTGGAATAAGACTTTAGTAGTAGTTTACCTATGCATAGCTGGAGGAAGTTTGTCTTAGGGCAAAGAATGCTTGCCATATATAGATATATGTATATTTATCAGTATTTCTTTGTAGAAGGATGTAGGTGCGTGTATGTCAGTATTTCATTTCACTTTGGTTTTAATCTGTTTTTTGATATTTAAGACCACAAATCTGGAGAAGAGAAGTCTCCAGGGAGACCTTATTGTGTCCTTTCAATACTTAAAGGGGGCCTACAGGAAAGATGGGGACAAACTATTTAGCTTGGCCTGCTGCGATAGGGCAAGGGGTAACGGCTTTAAACTAAAAGAGGGAAGATTTAGACTAGATATAAGGAAATATATTTTTACAATGGAAGTGGTGAAACACTGGAACAGATTGCCCAGAGAGGTGGTAGATGCGCCATCCCTGGAAATATTCAAGGTCGTGTTGGACGGGGCTCTGAGCAACACGTTCTAGTTGAAGATGTCCCTGCTCATTGCAGGGGAGGTTGGACTAGGTGACCTTTAAAGGTCCCTTCCAACCCAAATGATTCTATGATTCTAAATCCCCCAAAAATTCTTACCTGGAGGTCTTTCAGAGCTAAGCTAAGCTTATGTATTAGATTTCCTGCTGTAACTTTCTTAGATGTTTTTCCTGAACGTTGTTTGCTGATTTTACTGAGCACCTACCATGACAAGAACATCATGTTGCCTTGGTATTCCACAAGTTTGTCTTGTGTTTGCTTTTTTTGCTTTAGGCCCATGGCGAAAAGAAGAGCTAACATTTATGTTATGCCTAAATGGAAAATCAGTACCCTTAAAAAGGCAATGGTTCAATTATGCTGTGGCATAACTCACCCCGCAGAGAAAACATGCACATTGCAATGAATTCCTAACAGGTTGGCGGTAGCCTCAGGGTGTCTTGTAATCACTGATCTCTCTAGTTGCTGCCAGAGGGGGCGAATTCCTGGATGAATGGTCACTTTTCCAGTGAAACCCTGTCCCACAAGCCATGGCAACAGTACTGACTGATCTCTTGCCAAACAATTAATTTGCAAGTGGCTGGGGTTTGTACCTACCAGGTACAGAGAGAAGGTGTCGCAACCAGGCCGCAAACATTAGTTTAAAGTTAGGTTTCAATCACCAAGTTGGAATTAAGGCACAAGTGAGGCCAGATATTGAAAACTCACCAGAACTATTTCTTTAACAACAATTAAAGTGGTTGAAGTAGGAAAAAGAGAGAGAGAAAAGAAAAGCAAAGGAAGCAGAAAGTGCAAGCAGATAGTCACCACCATGGATCCAGCGACGTCTCGTTGGTCTTTTTCACCCAGGTGAATCACAGGTGGCAGGAGAGGGAGCTCACTCTTTGGTCTGTTTGGCTTCCTTTTATAGTTTCAAAGCGGTTCCGGGAGGAGGTTATTTGCATGCGAAGCGTGGTGGTCCAGCAGACAGGTTCCTGTGGTCACCACAGTTCATTTGCGCAAACAGCACACCAGCAGGCATTTCAGGCAAAGTTCCAATTTAGAGTCCCACAGAAGGCTTTTCTGCACTGGCTTTTTTTTCTATTTGACTTCAGTTTTTTCTAAACTCATAAGTCTCTTTCTCTCTCTTCCTCCTCTCCCTTCCAGGAGAGATTGGGGAGAGCATCTTTCATACATTTCAGTGGCCAGTTTGGCCCAAACCACGACAGATAGTGTTAATACTTAGGTTTGTGTGTTCTATACAAAGCACAAAAGTATCCCTAGAATAAAGTATTACTTGAACGTCCATACTCAGTGGAAATGGTGAAATAATCATTTGACTTGTTTGGCATGGAAAAGCATAAACATTTTTGAGGATGCCAGCTGTCATCATACACTCAGCACTTTTCTAACAAATCATTCAAGTACCTCTTTTCCTAAGAAGTTTAAGAACAGAAGACGCATTAAGAAAATAAAGGAGGTGAAGAAGTAAGGGATTAGTTTATCAAAGAGACGTGGGAGAGAGGTATTTCGGTTAATTGTCGTTATCACTTGTATTGCTGAAGAACACTCAGAAATCGAATTAGTGCTGTATGTTAAACTCTTTGATGAAGAGTCTTGTTTTATTTGCTATGTTCATAAAGAACTTCTGAAGAAATTAAAGCCTAAGAAAATGCTAATATCTGTCAGATATAAATCCTGGTCTTAAAGCTATTTTCTTGTTGTGTAAGAGTTCTGTGGTTTGAGTCATACTGCAAGTAAGCATGCTAGGAAGCTAGGTATTTACAGATAATTTGCCAGCATGCAAAGTGTTCTTCTGTTATGCCTGTTGCGTGACCATGAAGATCAGGTGAGAGGGCTTGTGGAGCTCCCTAATGGAAAGGTGGGAAGAAAAGAAATTTGCAGATGATGGCGCAGCAGGAAGAACTAATAGAGAACTCAATTCAGCAAAGCCCTCCCCAGCGTAGGCAGAACATGTGTCAGGACAGAAAGGGAATAGGGATAGAAAGAGACTCTACTTAGGAGGTCATTACAGAAGCAGGTGAAGGTAATAGTTGCTGGAGGGTTTTGAAGAGGGGAATCGACGAGAAAATCTTTCAGAAGTGAAACAAGTTCTTCATGCACTATAAAGCTGGAAATACTGTAATCTAGTCAGAATAGTGTGGGGAGCATAGGATATCTGGAAACTAATTTGTTTTTACAGTAGCATTTTTAGTTTAGAAAGCCATATAATCTTCACCAAATCTTTTGCCAGTGATGGGAGTCCATGTTATTTGACTTGTTTGCAAGTTTATTATAACTTAGTCCTATGCTTCCTTGGGAATTTTTGGTGTTTGAAAACTGGCCAATACCTGACCTCTGTAGAACCCCTGCTATGGATTAAATGCATTTAGTGATTATTTATTGCTTGTAATTGTGTTCTGAGTACTCTCTCTTAGCTAGTGTTTAAGACACTGTGTGGGATTCACGTTGTAGCTTAAGGCATGTAAATTACAGCCAAGCAGTCTGTTTATAGTCAGTGGAGATCTGTGACAGACAATGGAGCTTATTCCTAACTATGTAAGTGAAGACAAGGTAGCCTGGAAGCTGAACTCCATTCTTACTGCATCATAAAACACATTTTATGTTCTAATTTAATCAAATATCTTGTAATACCAAATCATGTGCCTTCCTGGGGTAGGAAGGGCTCTTGAAGAAAGGAGGGAATGGTAAAAATGTGGAAACTAGTAGCTTTATAAGAGGTGGGAAAAGGCTTGTCAGAAGGAAGAAGGAAAAATCTTCTACATAAGTCTGAAATTAAGGGGAAAATGTTGAGATGGATAGAAGAGAAGTCAGGGTTAGGAAAATGGAATTGAGGGATACACACAGGAGAAAGGAAACAACAGCCTCAAGTTGAAGGTGAAGATACCTTTGGGGGGAAGGTAAGTACTAGAATAGCTCCTGATAGCTGTCTTGCAAGTAATCAATTACATTTGGAGTAGAAGCATGGGAGAGCAGAGCAAGAGAAGATGATAGGAAACTGCTAATTATAGGTCTAGACCTATTTTGGTTTTTTGGAATAGTAATGAGGAAGCTCTGAAAGAGGAGGAATGAACTGCTGCAAGTCATTTGTCATCATACAGTGTGGTTGTGATGAGGATGGCTTTGTGGTGGGAACATGGAAGTCACAGTCAGAAGATACCTGGATTCAATTACCATCACTGCTTTACATTTATGCAGTGACTTAGCTCTCAAAACTGTGCTGCTGCTGTCTCCCTTGGATAAAAGAAAGCTGACAGGATATTATTTGCTTATTTTGCAAGGGTGTGATCACTTAGGCCAAGTTTCTTAGACTGTTGTTTCTACATGTTACCTACGATTTTCAAGCAGTGATAGAGAAGATGTTAAGTTGCTCAGAACTCCAGATTTAATTTTTAGTATCAAAGTCTTGTTGGACCCTCACAGCTTCTTTGTTTTCCTAACTGACCAGGGATGGCTGTTTTAAATGAATTTGGAAAATTTCACACAGGGTTCTGGCACTGGCTGAGCTGAAATTGGCTTTGAAACTGCAAATTCAATTGAGACAACTTGAGAGCATGGCCTTGGAAATGTAAGATCTTTAACTGAAGGAAGACAGAGAACGATGGCAATGTCTCATGGATATACACTTTATTGAAGTCAGCACTTTCAGATATGCAATGCTACTACGTCAGTCAAATTGAACATAGCCTTTTCTTTTCCCACCTTCATGCCTGTAAAAAAAAAGTATCCTTCCGTCACTTTATCACCTGCAGGGTTTGCATTGCTTGTTTGGGCAGCGTTCTTACACAGCAAACTTGAGGATTCAAGTTAAGGCCTAAACATGTTACTAGCACTGTATTATAATGCACCACTGTTCTATCCCAGTCTGGAAAAACAGGTTTTAGTTTCCTACTAATGAACACCTGGTGGTCTGTTGCCTTCTCATTGGTCTGTGAAAACAAACAAGCAAATGCTGCCCATCCCACCTTAAACTTACTGTTTATAGGTTTCTTGACTCTCCAGAAGATTTTGAAGGGAACCTGGAAGTTTAAAAGAGGTTTAAGAAAACCACTTTGTTAAAAAGAAGAGAGGAAGTTCAGTGTTGTGGTCAACCACCAGGGACACTTGCGGGTTTTGGTTTTTTCATGCTATTTGCCCTCTTCTGAAAAGAGTAGGGCTTCATCTTGGCCAGAGGGAGTCCATAAGGGATACTTGTGTCGCATTTAACTCATAAGCAGCTGCTATCCAGAAACGTCTCTAACTGCTTGATCCCAAGTAGTTACCTAAAATTCCAAATGTCAGGTCAGAGAAAGAGCATTAGCAGCCAACCTGGTCACAACACTGTTTATATTCATTAGAAAATTATTTCCTTTGGGACATTGCTTGCAGATGTAGTTTCTTTACACACTTATGCAGATGGATGTTTTTTAATAGCCTTTCAATATAAAGGGCAGAATGCAACTACTTCTCAGCTGTGCAATGTGCCTCTGTAATAATCACTGCATATATACCCTTCAGATAGACTGCGGTGCTGTTAATGTTTTGAAATACCATTTGTATGCTAGACTACCTAGGAGGGAAGGAGAGTACTGTGGTCCCTTTTGGTCTATAATCTTGCTTGCAAATAAGAGGGTTAAATGTCACCAAACCTTCAGCTCCATCTGTTGTTTTCTGTCCTCTTCCATCAGGCAGGCAGCAAGCAGCACTGAAATCCTAGTGCTTTTCCTCAAATGAGGGGCCAGGGACACTGTACAGATTATTTACAGGCAATAACAGCAAAAGGGCCTTGGTGCAAGTTTCAGTTCTTTTAATTTTGCTCATAACTTTTTAGTCTGTTCTGAATCTTACTTCTTGTAATTGTATGGCTCACAACGGGTGTTGAGCAGGCATTCTCATTGTAGCAATTTCATGTCAAGCATCGGTCTTAAGTTGAGAATGTCAGGTTCAAGAAGTGCTTAGGTAACGTTTTTCTGAGTGTTTTTATAATGAGATAAATTTGGATGGGTTTACCTTTATTTTTCTTTCTAGTAGATAGCAAGAGACACTCTCCCAATTTTGAGCTTTATGCCAGAACAACGTCAATCACATGAACTGCCAGTAGCAATGCCAGTTACAGAACAATGTCAGCTGAGCACCTGCCATAGGACATCTTTCTGCCTTTACATTCAAGGGGAAACAACCTTCTCATTTCAGCTTATTGGAAAACTTACGTAGGGCTAAAATTATAGTTATCACAGCCAAACTGGTAAAGAAAAGTCAGTAGCGCTTCTAGTGAGTTGTAATCACATCAAAGCCAATAGTATTCTTTAAACAACAGAATACCAAAACACGAATTGGAAACAATGAAGAGGCTGAAGAAGTAATTCTTAAACATGACTAAGGGTGTAGGCAGGAGAGCTGTAACACAGGATAACAGGAGATCATTGTATCTTTTCTGATAATTTTCTGGGGCATATGAAATTAATAAGATGACTGGAGAGAGGGAGCTTAATTTGATGGGGAGGGGAAAACAATGACAAATTATGTAGACGGATGGGAAAACGTTTAACACGGTCTTCAAAAAGAGCAGGAACAGCAAAGAGATCAGCTCTGAACAATTAAGGGTTAAAATGAAGATGAAATTGAGCAAGCCGAGAAAGATATTCATGTAGCAAGGAAAAAAACCCTGTAATGGTGAAAACTGAAAGTGTGAAATCTCTCGAGGGAAATAGTGGAAGCCCCAGTGTTTTGAGTAATTTAAATCCACTTTGGACAAAACTCCAAAACATACTGTAAGTAACAATCCTGTATATCAGAGGAGTGGACGTTCCCACAGTTCATTTCAGTCATTTTTCTGGCAGGAGCTTTACTAGGAAGGACTGACTCTCAAGTTTTCTGGAATGGAAAGGGAGCTGAGTTGGATCTTGGCTGGGGAGAAGGAAGGTTTCAATGGGGCTTTTTGTTGTGTTTTTTTTTAAGTATATATAAGCAGCTGAAGATGAGCTATGTTAAAATTATCTCCAATTCGGCTCCAGTAATAAAAGCATCAGAATATATACTAACACAACATTTGAAAAAATTATAGAGGAATCATTTTTCCCCCCTTCAGGAGGAGTTACATTATCAGATCCTGAGTTTTCTACGAATCTTTTTTCACACTTTCTTGATGCCAACAGGAATTTTGCTGCTAGTATCTTTGAAACTAAGGCTTATTCCAACTGGTTAAAAGGAAATAAGTGCCGTGCATCCACACTTTGAAAGCTCAGTTACCTCCTCTTGAAATTAATTTTGTGAACTGAATTCATTATCTTCATAAATCTGCAGTGTAACTGTGCATGGACAGGGGAAATAACGGTGAATCTCCAAACCTTAACTTTTTTCAGCAAGAAAAATGTTGCGTATCTTATGCAATCTTAGTTAAATAATGGTTAAACTATACTTCAGAATGGTACTATACTACATTTTGAACTAATGAAAGGATTTTATTAACCCTGTTAAGGTTTCACTATTTCTTAGTTAAATGTCCATGCAGGCGTAGTTCAAGATTGTCTTCTCATGCTAAGTGGAAAAATGTTCAAAATTTGTTTCCCAGATAATATCTAACATATCTGTAACTTGCAGAATTCATAAACTGATGTGACAGTAATGGGTGAGAAGGATTCCTGGTATTACTGTAATGAATATTAAAAAGCATAAGCAGTTAACTTGAGGCAGGATGTGATTACTGTGACTTCCAAGGCTTCAAAGCTTCCTTATGGATAAATTATCCACTAAGTGTTTGGTTGTGTTTTACTCCGGCTTTCCTTCGTAATAGCCTTGCTGGATGTCACTGGAAGCAAGATATTAAAACTAGAATGAGCGTTGGTCTGATACAGGGGCACCTCCGAGCATCTTCTCTGGGCTCAGAACAAACCAAACCCTGTCCATTTACAATGAAGCTAATAGTCACCAGATCAGAGTAGCATTAATAATTACATAGCAGCCTATAAAAAGAGCATCCTGGATCCTCTGCCTTCAGACCTGCAAATTTGAGTGATTTTGCCACTTCATAGGTGGGAAGTTGAGATGGAAAACAGAATCTTCATCTCTTGAGGAAAATGAAAGCTTGTATCATAAGCAGAAGTCATGGCTTGAAATATGGCCATGTCATGGAAATCAATGGCAGTTTACATCGGAAATGGAACTTTTCCATTCTGCATATAGCTTCTGGATTAGCTTCATCTCGCTGGACTGCTCAAGTGGTCTGGTTGGGAGAGACAAAAGTCTGCCAGGGGTCATCAGTGTTTGCCTTCATTTCCAAGCACAACACAAGGAATATGATATTTGTGAAAATGTGACTCACTGGGAAAGCTTTTGGCTGTGATACGCCTGTAAGGATCGTAGCAGAAAAGTATCTGCTTTCCGTAGTCTGTTACCAATCTGTAGCATGCTAATGGTGATGTGATACATTAAATGGATTTCTTAAGTAGTCTGTGCACAGGACAAGCATTTAAATGATTTAAGAATACATTATTAAAAGCTTTTTTCCAGTATTAATAAAGAGTATTTGTTGAAAGCTTTGGAAAGCCTGAGTGTGTGTGAGGATCTGTTTTCATAAGGAAAGGTTTTTATAACAAAAGTTTGTATGGGGTTCTTGGTTTGAAAAAAGAAAGAGGATACACCCCTGAAACTATTGTTATCTGTGCTTGTGTGCATTATATTATAAGCCCTATTTCTTGTGGAATTTGTCATGTCACATTTGTCTTGTGTAACAGAAGGAAATCCATTCTAAGGGATGGATTGTGGTATACCAGAGATCTGTGGGTTGGAAGGATTGTAAACCTTTGAGAGTAAAGACCCTTAAAATTAAGGCCTTAGTCTTGTGAACTATATAGCAAATATACATCGCAGCAGAGGAAATGCTACTTGGTTTTGAATTGGCTGAAGTTATGTAAAAGATTGCTGGCAAAAGCTGAGACTGGGTTTTATTTTGTTTTTCAAACTTGGGAGCCAGTTCTGTGGTGATTCCAGCATACCTCCGTCAGCGTAGCAAAAGGACAGATGTGTTGACAGGTCTGGACTTGTGAATTCATATCCAGCACAGTAATTTGCCCATTGCAAACACATCGCCTGACTCCTTACCATACCCTTACAGTTTGTAGATGCATCCTGTTTAGATGACATTTAGGGGAAGCTCTGGCAGCTGGCCTGAGAGTTATATATAGCTCTGTACAGTTGGGTACATATTTTCAGTTCTGCGTAACTTTTATCAGAGATAACCAAAATCACCACAAAGAAAATGTAGGTGCAAGTCTCTATAGAAGGAAGAAGAAAAGGTTAGACTGTTCTTTGCAGTGACTGTATCAACGAATAGGCAAGAAAACGTATTTAAAATTAAAATGCAACATGAAGAAACAATCATAATGGCAATCACAGGTGATGCAGGAGTTTGCATAACATGATGTGTATGGAATAGGGAGATTTTTTTTTTTCTCAGTATAGCAGTTAGTTCTGTCTTAATGAGCAGGATATACATCTGGGTTAGGAAGTCACAAAGGGGGTATAATAATACCTAAAGTTTTCAGATATATTTTCCATATTTCTTTTGCAAATGCCTAGTTGTGGTCACTGATAAACTGTTGTCTTGAAAGTGGTCATTATCTGGTAGATATCCTGTTTGCCTTGAGGCTTGGAGTCCTAAGTATGATTTATTTTTTTTTATTTTGGCTTTGTGTGGTGCTGACAAAGAAGGCTGCAAATTTCAGCTGAGTTTTTGTTTCATGGTGACCATAAGTTGCAGGATGGGCCATTGGAGACTGAAACTGAAAGAGTCCAGGGGGGTATAGAGCCTGTAATGGAAGTGCACCCACCTGTCCCACAGCTCCAAGTAGCACAACTGCTGTTTCCATGATAGCACCGCACCGAACTGGAAACACAAAAAGAAGCAAGTTTGAATGTGTGAAAATAGTCTCTTCCTTGTGATACAGAGGATCCAATGCTGCTGACTTTCCTTAATATCTCTGGTTATTTCTAAGAGCCATTGTAGCATGCTTTGATGTGATTCCTTTCTACATTCCTCAAGAGCAATGGCTGCTCTTAACTGCAGTGCAATAGAAACATGAGTAGCACCACTGTGCCGTATCCACAGGCAAAAGCCTCATGAGCCAATGTGAGTCCTTAGCTCACACTGACTGGCTCTGAGTGTGGGCCAAGGAGGGCAGCGCCTTTGCTTCTCACAGTAACTGAACACTCTATTTTTGACACAAAATAGAGAAGGCTCCAATGTAATTGCTTAGTGGTAGGTAACCGAATCTCTGCTGAAAGTGCCAGCTTTAAATGGTTGTCAGAAATGCACATCGATTTCAGAGGTCTCACGTAAGATTTGTAAGATGACTGTCTCTGCTGCTTTAAGGTAATTTTTCTTCATGCTTGCTTCTTGGGCTTTAACAGGCCTTAACAGCTACCACAGGCCTTAACAGCTCGTCCCAGGATTTAGTAGTAGTATGTGAGAAATTAGGGTAACCCTGTCAAACTAAGATGCTCTTGTCAAGTTGTGCGTTTCTCCTTTGGAATGGTATTCATGCTGGTACCTTCCCATGAATGTTATTTCTCAAAACACCACCACACCAGACTTTCATAAAGAACCTACCCGGACTGAGCTTTTCCCTAGTTTTAACCATTAAGATATCCTCCAAACCCATTCCCTTCTAAATGGCTGTCTTCCTAGCCGACAAGAAATGCAAAAAGCTGCTACAATCTAGAGGGCACTTATGTCACTCTTTCCGTATGGTCCTTGGGGTGTGTATATTGCACTGATATCACAAAACTGAAGAACTAAAATGACTGGGTTTTCTTGCTGGTTTACACTGGAGACTTGTAACTACCATTTTTAAATGATGTATTTTAGAGAACGATTATTGGGTGAGTAATAAGGAAAAAACAGACTGCACAGTTCTGACTGCTCACCTTGAGAAAGTAATGGGAGACTCCTGCTCCAAAAACACTGATGCAATTTTACTTCTAGGTTACACTCATGAAGTATTGAGTGTTACCTACAGGAATTACTTGACATCCCCAGCTTAGGTTTGACAAGGGCAGTGTCACACACACAAAAGACAGGATTTGAGCTTTCCTTAAATGTCAGATAAGCAAAGAACAGTACTAAAGCTACTTGAAAATAAAACACTAATTATTTTTTTTTTTCTTGATTAATCTGGCATGTTCTTGGGTAAAAGTCTGTTGCCTTCTCTTTTTTTGAACCAGAGAAGACAGTTCTAAGTAGTTATTGGTTTCCTGCCTATAAGCAGTGCCTTTTGCATGTCTGGTTTGTCTTCCCACATGTCACAGATTTCCTGCTTATCTTGTGTTCTGCCGTTGCAGTGGGAAGGAAATCCAAATTCTAAGTATTTTTTTCTTTGGCATGAGCTATCAAAATTAGGACTAGAAGTCAAAACAATAAGCAGCTAGTGTATTGATAAACAGAAGAGGTGAACACAAGGAGGCAGAACTTGCAACTGGCATACAATCGTACTTTAGCAAAAACTAGAAGAGAGTTTGCAGTGCATTGGCAGGATCTCACAGAGCTGCAAAGATTTGAAGAATCATAGCAGATGAGATGAAATTCAAACCAGTGCCGGATAGCGCATGTTGGAAGTAAGAATTATAGCAGTGATGTGGTCGACTGTTGTGAGCAGCCAGGAAGAAGAGCAAGGTTTTAATGTTAACAATTCAATGAAAACAGATGTTCATTGCATAGTAGGAGTTAGAGAATTACATATTTATACAGTTAACAAGATGGTCCCCAGTTCCAATGCATTAAGTACTACAGAAATCTGTGAAGGAGTTGTGCACTTAGGTTTCTGGTGACAGAGAGATCCTGCTAGGGATCCAGTTGTGCTTTCTCAACTTGGGCAGGTTATTCCTCTTGATGAAGGAAAAGCAGATAAGATGTTGCTAAGGAAGAAAAGACCTTGGGCAATCAAAGAAAACGGATGTGTTGTATCAGCCTGCAGATAGCAAAAGGGGGGCAACTGCCCGGGGCATGGTATTTATAGGGTCTGGAACAGAAAGTGGTGAGGTAGCCCAAGGCATCAGGAGGCCATTGTGATGGCTATGCAAATAACCAAACATGGTTATTCTGGCAGCGCGGAGGCCTGTGGCCTTAAAGTTATCCTACTCTGTACCCTTAAGATACTGCGTACCCGAGGAAGAGGAGGGTTGAGGGGACCTGAGGGCCCCTTTCCTGGGGATCGCTCCCCTGGGTCCTTTCCTAGTGGAGGGACATTTCACGGATCGGCTCTGAAACGTGGGCAATGCTTTTCCTGTGGAGGGCCAGAATTGTCTGGACTCTACCCACCCGTCCTCTTCAGAGAGAATAGCAACAGAGCCCTGGACAGAATTCACATTTGGCTACTGGGAAAATGAAGGGGAGCTTTACTAACTGTATGGGTGAAGCCATTCAACCTCTTAAATCACTGCAGCTCTAAATCCATCCCCAAACCCAAGCGCCTTGTGCAGAGCACTGCTTCCGTTCTCAGTTCTCAGTCTCTCTCAGCCCTGGCCAGACAGCAACCGGCAAGAATCTATAGCAATTTTGGCAGTCCTGGCAACGGATCAGCTCCATGCTGCTCCAGCCCTAGAATGCATCATCTCCATCCAAGAGCTACAACCACCCATCCCAGCACTGTTCCTGGATGCATCTTTCCACCTGAGGAAACTTCAGCGGGAGAAGATGGGCTTTCTAACCTTTGTATCCAAGACAACACGTTTACACCTTGGTTTCTGGGTGTTACATTGGACAAAGACAGCACGTCACGAGGCAGGGCTGCTGTGTCTTTCAAAGTCAGCTTTACATTTTAGGGGTGGGGGGAGGCTGAGGGCCCCATTCCTGGGGATTGTGTACCCAGGGTGAGATGCTGCATGGGAAGCCTGGCCCTTTGAGCACCTTCACTTCCTTCTTTCAGGTGTCCTGATAACTCCTCTGGTTGTGCTACAAGTAAAAGTGCCCGGTTTACATCAGATTTTCTTTAAAGAGCTTCTCTCCGTCCCCTACCCAGCATGTCTAAGAAGCTTGGCTGAAATTTTAGCATCATTAACGGCCCATCAATGCTGTGTGAAACATGCCTGTAGGCCAACACTGGGGAAGGGTCCATCTGGAATCCACCCCTGGTGTGGAGAGCCTGTACCTGGACATTTGGGAGACTGTGCTGCGGGGAGAGGAGGCCTGTCGTAGTCCTGAGCATTTGAGACTTCTGATCAGGTCTAGCTGTCAGTAGTCCAAACCCTCTGCCCATGAGTTATGCTCTGACTGGTGGAGGGGACGTAGAGAAGAATATCCTGTTGCAAAGGGAGCTTGATCATCTTTGAGCCAGGTGAACCCTCATGATGAGGGTTTGCATGATGAATCAAAGCTGAAGCTTCCAGCGAGGAGCAAGTCCCAGCTGAAGAGGAAAAGTCTCAACTCTTGCAATTAATCTCACACAGCACCAAGGTCTTTTCTGCTCCTCTCCCCGCCCCACCAGAAAGGACGCTGGGGGTGTACAAGAAGTTGGGAGGGGACACAGCCAGGACAACCAACCCCAACTCAACAAAGGGACAGCCCATACCATATGACGTCATGCTCAGCAATATAAAGCTGGGAGAAGAAGGAGGAAGGGGGG
>VWZL01004710.1:32081-47138 GCA_013396915.1 Stercorarius parasiticus
TGCCCAGAGAAGTGGTGGAGGCCCCATCCCTGGAGACATTCAAGGCCAGGCTTGATGAGGCTCTGAGCAATCTGATCTAGTCAAAGATGTCCCTGCTTAGTGCAGGGGAGTTGGACTAGATGACCTTTAAAGGTCCCTTCCAACTCAACACATTCTATGATTCTATGATTCTAAAAAGACACAAGGAACTTGGGAAAACTGGGGAATTCTGTTAAAAATTGCAAGGTTGTTATGAAGTGTTGAAAATAAAAAGTATATGTCCTTTAGGTGAACTTACCTCATTATAATGTGAAAACCACACCTCCAAATCTTAAGCTCTAGTCCTCCTAGATGAGACCTCTACACACTGAGCATGCATAGTAATTTATGAATATACTATACCCTTAATTCGAAGTGAGACTACAAGTAGACAGTAGGAGCTTATTGTGAAATCATGAGCTGCCAATGATAAGTATAGCATGCTAATTAGTTGATTTTTGTAAAATGTAAAAGCTTTCAATGTATAAGCCAAGGTGTGCTAGCTTTGTGGATGAACTACCTAGCACCCATCTCTGCACAGACATGAAATAAACAAGTATCTCGACTCTCTCTGTGGACTGGCTCTTTGCACACCAGTAAAGAACACAGATTTGGGACAACACTCTAACACACATGATAAGAGTACAGGGTCATCAGGCTGGGAGCATCACCAGTCTGACACAGAGTTGGCAAACCCTGTTTCTTCATCTGAAATAGTGCAATGTGCTACCTTCCGTGGTTATGACAGTATCCTGCAGTTTTGGTTTCTGAATAGAGGGGCAGAGTTTAGTGTTAAAATCTTCCTTGAAAATTGGAGCAGCAACATACAAACAAGTTGAGGTCTGGACATAGCTGAGATGAAGGGAAGAGAGGAAGGAATCCTAAACTTGGCAATTGGCTTGGTTGGTTTGTTTTAAACTCTTCCTCCTAATAGTGACAGTATAATGCCATCTATGTTTTAGGCACTTGAGTCAGACTAAAATTTGCAATACTTGCTTTCTCTTTTGGTATACAGTAATGTGTGTAAAAAACGGGATTGTGGCTAGGGCCTATTTCTTGAGGATCAGCACGTATAATTTCTGTGGTGGATGACATTGTTATCCTTTTGTTGGCAAACCAGTAGAAAAGCATTATGTAGGCAATAAATGCCTGTTAAATGTCTTGCTTCAGTGATTGGCAATTTGTAGATGACTTTTAATAGAAGATCAGTTCTTATCTTCCTGCTGCTTTTGATTCATAATAATAACAATTCTTCTAAAACTTCTGTAGGTTGACTTGGAAATTTTCTGTGTCAGGTGAAATTGTGGTTGAACTTGTTGAGAGGAGGCGGCCTTGGAATGTGGCACTGAGCTTCAAAGAGCTGAGACTGTAGTGTGTTTTGTAGCATGAGCTACAGTTTTCATAAACAGTGAAATTGCTCCTTGCTCACAAAGAACAACTAACCATCCTCTTCCATGTGTGTGGCTCAGCAGCGTGTGTTTAAAGGCATAAAATCCTAGTTTTTCTGTCCAGCCTATTTTCTGTCCCAATCCCTAGGTGGATTAGGGAGAGAGGAGAGGATTGATTGATGGAGTTCTGAGGGGTTGTTTGTGTTAAAAGTTTATCAAACTGGAGCAGGGGAGAAGGAGGTGAGACAGGAAGAGAGAGATGAATTAGAACAGAAAGGGAAAATGTACAGGAGCAATGTGTAAGGAATGTGAAATGTGAAATATTTAGGAACGTGGCAAATACTTTACATGAGTTCATAGTCTTATCTAGAGAGTATTGCTGTGACCCTCTTCATGGAGAGAGACAAAGGTGAATGCTTGGGACATTCCCGCCTGCAGTGAGGGCTGATGGGAAGTAGGACCTGTTCCAGCTCCCTGTCCAATCAAATTCTTTACCCTGGACCCCCTTGTTTCCATTACTGCCTTCCCCTGCACTGCTTTTGCAGTAGCCCAGCTCCAGTCCCTCCCTCTGTTCCCTCCCAGCACACCTGCCTTTACTAGCCATGTGTATACCCGCCTGATCCGGCCTGCTGCTCTGTGACACCAGCATACATCCATATCCAGTCCCTTCTCTGGTGGTGTTCTCCTGCTGACCCCAACACACAAGTCCCAGTCAAGCCATTGGATTCAGCCTTGACTTGAGTATGAATCCTTTCTTCCCACTCTTCCTCCAGCTCTTTTTTCACATATCCTTTCCTTTCTAAGTATAATCCCACTTTATTGACTCTACCTCCTGTCTTTGAAGGTAGCTTCTGAAAAATCAGTCTGTATCCAGGAGATGTGGGAGCTGGTGACTAGTAAAATCCAAGACAAGGCACATTAATGATGGCTGAGTGAGATAGGAGACGCATTACATGAAAAAGAAGAATCCCTTCAATGCAACTCTCAGCTTGCCATTACTAAGCAGCACGTTTTCAGTTAAACTTCAGTAGCGTCCCGGGCTGCCATTCATCTCCTTGTTCTACTAACTGGCAGATTCCCACAGACAGACAACCCTGATGACTAAAACAGGCTTTCTGTTCTCCCACACTTAAGTGGCAGGTGTTCACCGATTTATCTTGCTGTTTTGATATATCTTCCCCACCAGGAGGGCAGGTTGTTTAAGGAGCAGTCCCAGCTTGCCCGGGAATCGTTACCAGTGCTGTGTTTGTTTGATGGTGTCTGCTGTGCTTCTCTTGAATAGCTGCAGGTTGCTGTAGCGCACCTCCGCTCAGCCTGCAACTGCCCAAGGGCTCAGGCAGCTTCTGTGAAGGTGAAGAGGTAAGGGACTGTTAAGGGGCATTTGATTTTATTTTTTTTCCCCATCCTCAAACCATTTTTAAACATGGACATTTAAGACCAACTTCAAGCAAGGGTGCCATGCTCTTTGGCAGGCTAACAGTTAGTGGAGCTCTGATGTAGAAATGATTGTCTGCTTCCAATGAGTTGGCAGTCCTGTGCATGTACCATAAAGCTCTGAACTCAGGACTGAGTTATTTTTTTATTTTAAAAAAATCTGGTCTTTCAGTTGAAAAGAGGTACACCTAATAATGGAAACTGGCAAAAACCTGTTAGTACAGCAGCCCAGGGTCCAGGTCCTCTCATTTCACAAAATGCTGCCCACTTTTACTTCAGCTGCTCTTTACCGCATACCATAGTTTTATGCCTGGAGCTCTTATTGTAATTTATATTTATTCCTGTTGTGTTCATTTCAGCTGATACATCAATTAATGCTAGGATTAGTTTTCAACTGGTAAGTTTCAAAGCAAACTATTCAGGTTTTATGTTCAGATTCATACTGATACAGTACAGGTTTCTACTTTCACTCTTTGCATTCTGAATAAACTCCCTCCTGACATGTAGCTGCATCGTCTGGAGCTGCAGGAGCTATGGTCTAATTGCCACCTTAGATATTATCTTTACAGCAGTTTGAGTGCCTAGGCAGAGGGAGTGAATATAGCTTAAAGATTAAACATTCAGCTCATAACTTTTTGTGGCAGTACTCAGGCTACAATTCTTATTTTGTAACGTCTGATTGACTTTGTAGATCCATGTAAATGCAGCTGATTTGTAAAGGTAGGGTTTGAGTATTGTAGTTCCTAATATTTAATGTCCTTTATGCTTTCATGCATGGGATTTGCATTCCCCAATTGGTCTGACACACACCACCCAAACCCCACCTTTTTCGCCCTAGATGTCCTGAGGCTATAATACTGCACATTGATGGAGTTTTGGGTGATTATATTAAACATGCTATGAAGCATATGTGCTATTAAAGCCAAGGCAAACTACTTCCAAGTTGTTTATATGCTGATTCTATGGCAGTGAGGTCTGTTGATGCTCATTCTTGCTCTATGTGGGCTGTGAAAAGAAACTGAATCGTTCCTTTCACTATTTACTTTCTGAACAATTTTTGGTAGCAAGGCTATTACACACCTGTATGCTTTCCATGTGAGGAAAAATAACAGTTGTCCTGATTGTGGGGCTGCTGAAGACAGCCCACCAGGGAATGCATGAACCGTGAAAATTGCTTTTCAAGCATATATCTCTCTGTATTCTCAGGAACACAAGGAAAATGCACACTGAAGTTTGGCTTTATTATTTTTACATAACCCATTACTTAGCAACATGTAAATGTGGCTTTTCTCTTATTTCAAGTCACCATATGTTTGTGTGGTGACATGGGAAGCCTTGCCCTTTTCTTCTATGAGTAATTTGGGGTGTTTGTATATGTCCAAAACAGTCTTTTGTCTTACATGTATCTTCATGAGTTGTAAGGAAGCATAGGAAAAAATTGTATGCACAGACGAGAGCAGCTATAATGAACAGAACACATATTACGCGTTTAGAGTATGGGTCAGTACAAAAAACCTATCTGATCAAGATGATCCATACAGGATCAGACCCAAGATGGCTGTAGTCTGCAACCTGTCCACTAACCAATTTAGTGGCCAACATATAAATACCTAGAGAGTGGTAAAAATGGGGCATGCTTAGGTGAGACTTGCCCCAACTATTTTCTGCTCTTTGAGGTATTTTCAGTATGTGGCTTTTTCTCAGCTAGATGTGGATTTCTCTTCCATGAAATTGTTTGGTCTCCTTTTGAACTTAGGTAAGTGTTTAGGGCCCACACTTGTCTTCTGCAGTGAATTACACACACATCATGTTCTCCTGTTGATTTTTGACCTGGCTCCTGGTGGTTCTTGTTTGTCAACAGTTGCACTCTAACCAGCTATGATTTTGTATATCTGGTGTCTCACATGGCAGTAATCTTTCAGGTTCCTGTAAAGAAAACTTGTACAGGCAGTCTCTTAAGACTGAGCACAAACCTAGTGACTTAAAGGGAGCATGCAGTGTTGGAGGTGTCTAGTCAGCTGAGTGGATTTGTAGGAGTAACCTTTAAATACACTTCTGGCTCTTTGGATCATGTCAAACTGTTCTTTTTACTCCATAATCAGCATTTCCAATTTCTTTCTAAAAATCTGATTTGAATACATCTTCTTTTCCTGCTTTCCAAATGTAATAATGATGTAAAGTTTCCGTGTAAATGTGGCAGCCCTGCTAAAAATATCTGTGTAAAGTTGTAGCTTTTTACTCCTCTGCTAATTCATTGTGTAGTCAGGTGTAGTACTCAATGTTGGCTTGGCAGAACTTGGAAAGCATGACCAGGCCTTTCTACTTTCTGATGGTTATTAACTAAAAGTCTCATTCAAATCCATTGAAAAGATTGTGTCGCCTTTTGATCTAATCCATGGTTCCTGACTTCATGCATAACCTCTTTACTGTACCCAAGAGATAATCCCCAATCTTGAGAATCTTAATGTGATCTTAGTCACAGAAACCTCCCACTTAACAAAAAGGGAGAAGTGAGACAGCACTGAGTTTGTCTGAACTACTTGAAGAAAAAACCTCTTGAAAGATTCAGTTCTTGTAACCCCTCATTATGATCAGCATCATGAGATGCATAATTAGGTGGTGAAAATAGAAGTACCTCCGTTGCTCAAATATCAAGTCATCCAGTATGGTAGTACGGTAATATTGCATCTCTTCTTTTAGTCTCAGTAATGCCTGAAAAATCAATTTGGGTTTTTCTTTCATGGCCAATAGTCTTGCGATGTGAGAATTCCTACTAAAAATCTGAAGAGTCACTCAGCTGTGGAACTCCCTTTCTGAAATGACAGTTTTTAATGAAACAGGCCACTTGAGAAGATCACCAGAGGTCAAAGCATCACAGTGTTTTGTTTTCAGAAGTGCAGTACATCTGGCAGCTGCCATTGACATCAAAGAACTTCCCAGTGCTCATATCTCCCTAATAGGTTGTCTAAATATCACCCTCCCCAGACAGTAACTTCTTAATGTTGTTTCAAATGCCTAATATCTCTGAGTTCCCAGAGACAATTGCAGCTGTCAAGAGGCTGTATTTACTTTCTTAATTTCTGGGCAATTCTCACTAGTTTTTAACAACTGCATATGCCTTGAATTTCATTTGAACATCTGAAGACCTCTAAAATAAGTTATTAGTGAAGACAAAGTTGGAGGTTTCTTGATTTTTTTCCTACAGGGTCAGTGAATGAATGGTGCTTTTGAATGGATTTCAGTGGGATTATGTCCTTTATTGAGTTGAAGATTGATGTGGATATTTAGCTCAGGAAGTTGCCTGGAAACTGAAGACTCTGTAATATGGACTAATAGGTTGTTATCCAAATATACGCACATGCATGCATGATTTTTTGAGTCATAGGCTTATGTTTGTTGGGTTCAATTAAGAATTATCAGGATGTTACTGGGGTCATGCAGGAAGGGGAGAAAATGGTTTGTCAGGCCAGGAGCAAGGAGAGATGGATAGACTTAGGATAGTTGAAAAATGCGTAGCAATTGTTGTCAACTAAGTTTCCTTCGGGATGCTCAGTAAGCAGGGTGAAAAGCACCTGTTTGGGGATGTTGCGGTTTCCTCTGTTCTGAGATTCCCCACAGGAGTGTAGGCCTGAGGCAGCAGCAGTCAAGGTTCAGATTCCCCCAAACTTTTAAAATGTGAAGAATGCAGATAAAGAATTTCATACCTCATATTCATGTCTGCAGCATGAAACGGCTCCTGTTGAGACCAAAAAAAAAGGTAAAGCTGTTCTCTAAGGCATCATCAGTTTCATGAAGGAAGAGAAGTTGTGGCTCCTCTAGAGGTTGTCAGAATTGGGCCCTATGTGTTTCTCAAATGGCATTTCGCATTTTCTATGCTTTATTGGTCAGAAGCCCTGTTTTTCCTATCTGCAGGATACCCCAGCCTTTTAGGGCAAAGAACCTTCTGTCTTTGATCTACCTTCCTTTCTGTTTCAGCCTCATTCTGCAGTGGTTAGAAATGGGAGGAACAAAACCCTCATCCTCTCTTCCTCTGTTGGTCTGTTTTTCCGCTCCCTGCTGCATTCCTGACTCCTGGATACAGGATGCTAGTAGTCTTGCTCAAGTAGATTGTGGGCACAGGAGTAACCATGCATTAATTTTTTTTTCTATTGGGGGGTGGGGAGGAAGCATATGAATGCACGCTTTGTGACACATTCAGTGTTAAAGTCACATCGCAGAACTGTGTCACGGAATAAAAGTAAAATTGCACAAGGAGCATCATGAAGCCACGTGAATACACTTAGAGCCCTTGGTTGCTCCGAGTGGAACAGTTTTCTCAAATTTCTCCATATAAGCTCAATTTATTGGCTTACTATAAAGTTTCCTGCTCGCTGCCTAGTTTGTGAAACTGCTTATAATGTCTCTACGTGATTTTTTTTTTTCTAAACATATTAAGAGACCACAGGCAGGTATTAAGCAGGAAAGTGTGCATGATGGAAGGTCTGCTGATTTTTCATTTCCTTCATTGAGTACCTGCCTTAGTTCCCAGTTCTAGTCCCATCTTTCTCTGGAGATGTACATGCTAGTATTTTCTACCAAATTTTTGGAGCTCCATGTATATGAGAAATCCTCTCCATCTTAAGCTTTAACTTCTGCGTTTCACAGAAATTCTGGCAGTTGAATTCACAAACAGAAGTTTCTAATCTGTTTTTAGGTTACTGTTTTCCACACAATGCCAAAGGTTTTCTTAACCTTTGTATTTTGAATGCCTATTCATCCAGTTTGTTCAGTTTGATCTGAACAAAGCCTTTCAGACAAATTTCCACACTTTAAGTACTTCAAACCAAGCTGAAAGTCTGAAATCTTCCAGGTCAGACAACTTTGACAGCGCATTGCCTGCCAAGCATGTACTTCTGAGGCCTAACTCAAGCATTACTTTCAAGCCTGCAGTAGTTTTTACCCGGTGAGAAACTGCTGCTGATCTGTGTTACTGCTTTGAACTGCAACTTGACGTGTAAGACTTGGGAAAGACATATTTTCATTGGGGAATTTAGTCTGTCTTGTTTTTTCATATGTGTCCTCATCCATCAGAATTTTACATGGTATTAAAGATGGTTATCCTCAGAAAGTCACTTGGAAATAGTTTCAGTTAAACCATGCTGACAGATGCCATAGACATGACAGCTAAGATACAGGCCAAGCTGAGGCAATGCAAGCATTCATTGGAACACTGAGATACCTTAAGCTAGTTAAACAATCTCACACCCTTCATATTTGGATTTGGTCTTGTGTGCAGAATGTCCCTTCATGGATTCTTTTTAACATGTAATGAGGAAAACAATAGGTTTATAACTGGCAATGTGATAGAAGTTTATTAATGTAACTTGCGATATAAAATGAAACTGTATTTCTGTGTACAATAAATACAGTGAATATTGAAAACACTATTTTTTTAGACTCAAGAGTGAGTCTAATTCAAGTCAAAGAGTTCAGCAGACAATTTAATTTTGTAATTTTTCACTTAAGAAAGCAGATGCAAAAGTTTCCTTGGCGACTGTACCACACCCATGTCCTTGCCATACTGGTGACTTCTGTATGGCACGGCTCATACAGACGCCGTGTATTCCCAGCCAACTTCCCGGCCAGTTCGTCAGGAAGGTGGCCCTTTGGTTCAGGGAGGGCACTGAAGATCCAGCGTAGCCCAAGTTCGCTGTGCAACTTTGCCTCTATCGTTTCTGTCTCTCTCAGCTTTATAGGCTGGACTGCTTCTCAGTGCTTAATAACCTGCTAACCCACCCTGGCAGTTAATTTGTGCTGTAATTGATATGCTGCTGCTTAAATGAGAGTGAATGGAAGGATTAGATCATCTGGACAGAGGCTTGGGTTCCCTCTGTCACAGTTGGCTGATGCTGCTGGAGCTTTTTTCTTTTTCCCTGAGGTTCTTAAATAAACTAAATGATAGTTCCCAGATTTGTGGGCTGTGGGACACATGTCACTGTGTGTTGTAGAGTCAAGGCTGAGTAGTGAAGGGTGGTGGTGAAGTTGGTTTGTTGAAACCTCCCTTGTAATAAGGTAAAAGGCAAAGGCAGTTGGTCTGTTTTCTCAAGCGTGCTGCCTGGCCATGTTTTCTTGTTCACAGGGACCCTCAGGAGAGAGGTCAAGTCCTGCGTACATCTGCAGTCAAAAACAATCTGAAGGAGATTTGTGTAACAACAGGATCTAAGAGAATATTCTGTCTTTGATGGGACTGAGATTGTAATTGGGGTGGAAAGACACATGCATTTTAAGTGCCAAAAAGGCAAAACATATAGTTTGTCATCATCAGGTGACATGTACAATCTTAGACAGACAGTGTAATATTTGTGATTATGTAAGAGGAGAAAAAAAATCTCTGTTACTTGATTTTAGCTGGTTTCTGCCGTTTTCCAGATTCATATGGGATCAATCCCTCTGGTCATGCAAATCACATTGCATAGAGTGGAAAACCTCCTGTGGACTGGCAATCTGAAGGTGAGCTCTCACCTTGTTAGCCCAGGTCAGAGCTGAAGCTTGTTCAGTACAGTTTTAACATAGCAATTAAGCTATAGCATTCACAAATGCTCCTAAGGTTAGAGAGAGGAGCCTGACTATTTGTGAAAGCTGTTGCATAAAGCTATTTGTGTTATCTTTGATCTATGGAATTGCTCTCACAGGGCAAAAATGCATAGAAAGATGACACAACGTTATTTTATCTACACGTTTCTCTTCAGCCTAGAAAAAGCAGCAAATGCACGGAACATATTAATTTCCTCTTTAATCTCATCCTGAAATCGTCGTTGGTTATAAAGCACTTACTACAGTCAATCTGTCGTGTAACACCTACTATACTCTTCAGTGATAGTCCATAGCAGTTCAACTGAGATGCACTGTTGAGTTATACATATTCTGTGCAGCGAACGGGCCCTGTAAGAGATAACCTGAGTTTGAGGGGTGTGAAACTGCAGTGGTTGACTCTGGTGCAGAGACCAATGCTGAGCATTGCCAGCTGAAAAACATGTTTTCTTTCCCAGATGAAGAAGTCCCTTTGAATGGATCATTTCCTTCAGAAAAGGTCGCTTCTGACACAACTCCATTTTCTAACAGGAGGAATGTTTTGATAGAGATCACAAAAAAGAAAAAAATAACCTTTATTTCTAAATCAGCCAGCACTAGCATCTCTAGGGTTAGGAAAAGCATTGCTGGCATAGACAGAAAGTTCCCGTGCTAATGAGGATTCAAAAATAGCACTTAGCTCAGGGCTAAATCCTGAAAGCTGACAAGCATCTGAGTCTTGTGCTAAATTGAACAGAAGGTGCTCGGCAGGTCTTAGTATCTGGTTTTACTGAACAGCAGAAAACAGGCCTGACTGACATAAGGTGGCCTGAGTCTGCTCTAAAGGGCTTTGTTCACCACTTGAAGGGTTTGTAAAGCTCTAGCAATGGTCACTTGCAGCACTATTCAGAGGTCATTCCTGTAAACAGTGTAGTAAAGCTGTGTAGATGTTGAAAGGTTATGATTTGGCAGCAGTGAAAAGGAACTTTCCTGCAGCCACTGCCCCAGAAAATTATTGATTGATGCTTTCTTCATAATTAAAGAGTAAGCTACCTTGTGTGGTACGCATTCAATCGCTGCTTTTACCCAAACTTCGTACCTATGTGTCAGCTCCAATTCCGTACTAGGACTACAAAGCAGTATGTTCATTACTCCATGTATGCTCCCTTGGTTCAAAACAATAAAGCACAACCTCATGGGACAGAAGCTCACAGATAATAAGAACGTGTCAACTTCCTTTGAAGTCAATGTGGTAGTTGTGTGTTGCACTGTCTGAGCATTTGGCCTAATAAAGCTGAATTTACAGTGAAATCTAATTCTTCCTGGTACCTAGACCCTTTAAGAGTTTACAGTCTGACCTGGACAATGGCCTCAGGAGTTCATCATCTACCGGTTAAGATCTTTTTCACCTAGACTCCTCTGACATTAAGCCCAGCTCCTGGGAGAACAACCAAAGACCATTTCAGGAATGCTAGTTGCAACACTGAAGACTTGCTTTTGTATCAGAAGGACAATGTATACTGAGAGGAGATAGACTTTCTCAATTCGCACACATCTACATCTGCTTTTCATGTCTCTTGGTATATCCCCTATACTAATTAAAATTAGTGTCTAGTTAATCTACAACTGTTGACTCATAGCTTTGACCCTGCAGTTCTAGTACTAATTCACTAATTCGTTTCTTTGGGGGAAAGAATATTGTCTACTTAATGCAGATGAGTTACCTCTTTCTATCAGATCTAATCTGTAGGCATAAAATTGCAGGGAGTGTATGCAATATTATTATTTCCTCTGCCTGCGATTGTTTGCCCTGTGGTTACACTCACACTCTATTCTGTATTGGCTTTGGAAAGTCCACAAGTTGTTACAGAAAATGCTGTGTGTGAACTGTGTTCACTATGGATCTAGGGGATAGTGATCTTTCAAGAGATGGATACGAACTACAACACCCAATATTTTTGAAAGACTTTGCCTCATCACTCTAACTTAAATAAGCTTCCCTAACGTTTTCTGGATGCTTCCATTGTTAAGGGTGATTTCTTCAGGATTTCAGGTCTGTCTCTTTATTAAGAAAAACTTGCTGGACTTGGGTAAAACCGTCACGCAAACCCAAACATGTTTTATGTAACAGCAGTACTGCTGGTGTCTCCTTTTAGTCTGTTTATCTAGGGAAATGAGATTTTTTTCCTTTTTGATGCTTATTATATATTTGTGATTCTTCTCCCCCATCCTGTTGTCACTGTTGACTTACAAATTTGTAGAACAGAGGGCTGAAGGAAATTCAGCTACTGCATGAGTAAAGCAGCCGAAGAGAAGAAAATCCACAAGGAAAGGTTGCAGTATGAGATCTTCTTTTTTAGACATCAAAAAATCCCTATGGGAACGCAGTCTCTCAAAACGAATTCACAGAAGATTACTTGTTCTCTGCTTAGGGAGTTATTTTTTATTTAACGTTATTGAATGGCAGGACAGTTTCTCTCAAGGTACAATTTGTTTCTGCAAAGCCACAGCTGAGAAGACCATTCAATTCTGAGTTTCCGTTTTGGTTTTATGTTTTCTACACTAGTAGCAATGACACCTAAGACATGTGGGTTTAGCTTCTAATTATGCCCCAAACTCATTCCGGATCTAGGGCCAGTCACTGAATGCCTCTGGGACTTGAGACATTATTTCTCGTCAAAGCTAGGCATAAAGTTGTGCTCTTTGTATGAATTGTGCTCTCATGAGAACTCAGTTTTCTCTTAAATTCCATAGTACACCTTGGCCCATGGGAGTAAAGCATCTGCGTTGAAATGTAGCTGCTCAGTAACTAACACATCTTACCTATAGCAGAGTCAGATTAATTAAAATGTTTGTTTTCCAGCACATGCACGCTATCAGCCAGTTCTGGGATTCAAGATGTCTTTGAAGTGCTCTGGGCTGTCATTTGCCTCTTTGTTAGTTTGTTAAATAGTGTATGTGACACAGACTTGAGCACAGAGGGAGACACAGGGAGTGTACCTAAGAGTGAAGACGCCTGGGCAGTAACAGGCAGTGCAAGAAAAAAATGGAAGTACAGAGAAAGGGTGCTGTGAAGTTTTGAGAGAAGATTAACAGAAAGCTCACATGTGTGATGGTTATGGTCATTTAACCCTGGTCAGTTTTCTGAAGAGTCATGCTCGTAATGGGGTATGACTGGCAGAGCCCTGTTTGTCCTGGATAGACAGACATGATAATAGTGGAGTCTTGGGAGGGAATTATTTTCAAAGGTCAGCTTAATTGTGTTTGGTCTTCCTTTCTAAACAGAAGTACTGTTTTCTTGTGGAAGATGTTTTCTATGTGGACATAGAGTACTTAGCAGGATAGACTCAAGAACAAAGTCAGGTGATGGTTCTACCCCAGAGACACAAAAGCAGAACCTCAGCTGCAATGCAACGAACATGTTAGCTCATTGCTTGCTCGAATACAATAGCGCCTGCACCATGAAACAGGCTTAAAATAAAATCAGTCCTTCACAGTGATGAAAAAACTCAGTCTGGTTTAACGAGATCAGGAAAGAAAAAAGGAAAGAGGAGCTGAAGCATTGACAGCAAGAGAAGGAAGTGGAGAGACCAAAGGGGTTTTTTGTGTTGGAGTATAATGTGTACTTAACAGCTGCAGAACTCAGTAGGTTTCCCTAAGAAATGTTATGGGTGAGCTGGATGTAATTTACTTTTAACAGTCCCAAACACTACAGATCACAGGAATATTATTAATTTCTTTTGAATTATACTGTTGTAAGGGACTGGAGTTTTTTTCCGCAAGGGCTATGGAAAACCAAAGGAATTGCTAAATCCAGCACAAGAAACATTCAAGCAGCTATAAAACAAGACAAACCTATACAGGAAGTTAGAGCAGTGTATTTATAGAGAACTACTGTGCTACTTGAAGGGTTTTAACGACAAGGATAAAGAAGTTGTTTTAAAGATGATGGTTTTAAGCAAGAAGGCAGTGTGTTCTGCAGAGAAATGGCTGGACTGGGATTGTTATGCATGTGTTCTTACAGTAGCTTGCACGGGGTGGGAGAGGTCATATGAGCAGACATGTACTACAAGTGTCCCTGTCCAAAAAAGCTGATCGCTCCATGTGACAGTGGAAAGAATAGCATTTCTGTTGACAGCTGAGTGAGTCAGTGTCGTGCTACTTTCCATCTTGCTTTCCTTGCCTACAGATTCCCCCTTTTCTTCTCACTTCCCTCTGCCTGCCTTGTAGAGTTGCTAACTCTACCAGAGAGGACAAGATAGGAGCATTTCTTCACGGCCCATTAGCACAAACACTGGCACACGCAACCAGCTATAGAGAGTGTCTGTTGCCTCCTCTGCCCCTTTTGCCTTTCCTTTTAGTATTTCTTGTCCTGCAGTGCTATCACAGGCATAAGGATTTCTTATCATGCTGGGCTCATTTCTTTCTGGGTCTGTCCCTCCATAGAAGGGAGGTTTTTTTACAGCAGTTTCCCAGTCACCCTGCCAACCTTGCCTTTCATTACAGCCCCTGTTGGTCGTTGCCTGTTTTCCTTTCCAGGGCCGGCAAGGAAATGTAACTCCTCTCTTAATTGTGGTTAGCTCCTTGCAGCATTTGCATATGTTGGTATCAGCTCTGTTGTCCCTTTCACCATTTATAGCTATTAAGCCTCTGCTGTTTGTTTGTTCCAAGTAATATAAGTGCCAGCACCTCACCACCATGCTTACGGAGTACCAGGGGTCTATGGTTCAGTGTCAAGGTTGCTTTGTGGCAGCAAGGAGAAACTGCCTGGATTCTCCGCTCTCTGTGACTGACTTGGTGTATTTTTTCGGCAAATCTCTGACACACAGAAAAAAAATTCTGCTGCAGTAGCTTAGACAGCTCTTCCCTGTGAAACATGACAGAAGATGGTGCTAACCTAGAGAATATGTAGGCATGCTTAGTTATGGTTGCAGAAAAGCTGATTTGCCATGTAGGCTGGCTTGGTTTCATAGGTTTTGGTAGTAATGCAGCATGTTGCTACACTAAGAAAAGAACTGAGCCATCAGTTTGAGATGCATTAGATTCACACAGAACTATTTTTCACCACGTGTATCAGGCCTTGTGGTTTAAAAAAAATAAATAAAATTAAAAAAAAGATAGCAAGTCATGCCTGACAAATTTGGTGGCCTTCTGTGACGGGGTTACAGCATTGGTGGATAAGGGAAGAGCAGCTGACATCATTTACCTGGACTTAGGCAAAGCGTTTGAAACTGGCCCACACAACATTCTTGTCTCTAAATTGGAGAGACATGGATTTGACAGATGGACCACTCAGTGGATAAGGAATTGGCTGGATGGACACTCAAAGAGTTGCAGTCAAAGGATTGATGTCCAAGTGGTAAGCAGTGGCGAGTGGTGCTCTCAGGGGTCAGTACTGGGNAGAGATATGGATTTGACAGATGGACCACTCAGTGGATAAGGAATTGGCTGGATGGACACTCAAAGAGTTGCAGTCAAAGGATTGATGTCCAAGTGGTAAGCAGTGGCGAGTGGTGCTCTCAGGGGTCAGTACTGGGACTGGGGGCTCTTTAACATCTTTGTTGGCAACATGGACAGTGGGATTGAGTGCACCCTCAGCACGTTTGCCAAAAACACCAACCTGTGTGGCACAGTTGACACACTGGAGGGAAGGGATGCCATCCAGAGG
>VWZL01004710.1:47189-183063 GCA_013396915.1 Stercorarius parasiticus
TTCAGCCTGGAGAAGAGAAGGCTCCAGGGACACCTTATAGCAGCCTTCCAGTACCTAAAGGGGGCTTAGAAGAAAGCCAGAGAGGGACTTTTTACAAGGGCTTGTAGTGACAGGACAAGGGGTAATGGATTAAACTGAAAGAGGGTAGATTTAGATTAGATATGAGGAATAAATTTTTCACTATGAGGGTGGTGACGCCTGGAAGAGGTTGCCCAGGGAAGTTGTGAATGCCCCATCCCTGGAAGTGTTCAAGGCCAGGCTGGATGGGGCTTTGAGCAGCCTGGTCTAGTGGGAGGTGTCACTGCCCGTGGGAGGTGTCCCTGCCCATGGCAGAGGGGTTGGAACTAGATGATCTTTAATATCCCTTCCAACACAAAGCCATTCTATGACTAATGTTGAGCATTCTATGAGCTCAGAGTAGTGGTGGTAGTTTACCCTTTATCTTCTATTTTTCAAAATATGTAAACAGCCTGAGATTTGAGAGAGTGTGTCTTTGCAAATATTTCAACAATTCAGAGGAGTTATGTTTGGGTTCCCTCAAGAGGCTTTTCAAACGAGTGTAGGACCTAAACCTCTAGCATAATCAGTTAAGGCTTTGAGACCCCACATCAGCTGGTTCATGCTTGATTCTGGTTCAAGTTGTTATTTATGGGGCTGTAGAATCATCACGAGGTAAGGCAACATCCCTGACTGCAGGATCTTACAGTTTCTTTATGTAAGTACCAAGTTTGAGGAAATCTTATGGTCTTGACTGTGGTTCTGGGTTAGGAATTCAAACCCAGACGAGTTTTGTTTAGTCATTGATTTTTGTTGTACTTATTTTGCTTAGCCTGAATGTCTGCAAACAAGCTTAGCTCTGAAGGAATAGCCCTTTTGACTCATGAATATTTTGACTGCTACCAACTTCAAAGCCTAACATGAATTTCTGGTCTGACTGGCCAAGTTATAGTCTTAACCATATAAAAGCATATTCTGCTTGGTGACCATCTTCTGTCAAGCATGTTCTCTTCCCTAGAGAAAAACTTGCCATATTTCTTAAAACAGCCAGCACATGGCTTTTCGTTAGCCATCATTGCATATAGACATTTTTTTTCCCCATAAACATAATTATTTCAAAATAACAAGTGCACATGAGTGTCCTTGTAGTACTAGTGCAGTGCACCACAGGTGTATGAGAGTAGCCATACTGGGTGAGAATCAAGGTGCACCGGTCCCCGTCTGTATTTTCTGGCAGTGGTCAGCAGCAGTGCTTATGGGAGGCTGCAAGAAGTGGGGCCATGACACAGTGATGCCTGTGGCCCAGCGCACCCTCTTAGCACTCTGGGACTGCATGGAACAGTAATGTCTCAAGTTCTTTTATCTCAAAATGAATCATGTTTTGCACTGAGGCTTAAGAGCATTCCTCAAAGAAGTGAAGATGGCCCCTCCCAAGGCTGCTTTGTGTCAGCAGGGTCACTCACCTTGGATGCTAGCAAACCGCCCGCTCAGGTCCAGGTCTGAGCATTCTGCCTCCCCAGCACTCCTGCCCTCAGGTTTTTCCGGGCTCCTTTTGAACATGCACTCCATGTTTACCTGCGTTTAGATGCCCTTTGCTTTAAGTACTATTTATTCTGTAAGATAATCACCCCATTCTGACCTGTACCTTCAGCATGGTGGGTTTAGTTTCTGCAGAGAATGTTCTAAGGGTCGTCATCTACCCTCTAATTTGAAAGGACAATGACTTCATTCAGTGGGATCTTTGCTATGGACTTGAGGTTATATCCCCCTCCCCCACCCCCAAAATGCAGTTGGAAATGTAATCTGGTCTCGAGTAGTGATGTGAGTCCAAAGTGAGTGTCTTGTCATCTGCTTTATATTTCGCTTGCCCTATGGAAATACTGTATTCCTCTGCTGATAAAAGTACATATGAATTCCAACTAAACATGTAGTTAAAATAATTAAACCTGGGTGCTAAAAGCTGGAGTACAGTGGTGAAAAAAAAAAGGACTGACTTCACAGTGATCCTAAGCTTGTATGGTTTTCCGGATTGTCTAATGAGAGCTAAAGCTGCTCAACATATTGAAGGGAAAAAAGCAGAACATTTTTAGTTACATGCCTATTTAACAGGTTCAAACCAGAAACAATTAGTTTCATGATAGTTCTTCCTGATTTTATTCCACACCAGAGTGGCTTTAACAGCTCAAGTCATAGGTATTTTCTTTAGATTTCTGACAGAATGGTACGATTGCTCCTGTTGCGTTGTTTCCTCACGTGAATACCTTTAGTCTCTTGCCTTTCAAGACTCTTTGTAGCCTTGTTATGTCTATTAGTTATAGTAATTTCTTGTTGTTGATGCTTGCTAAAATGCCCAGAAAGCTTTGGGCAAGACCAAGGTTTTCCTATTTTAAGGAGCAGCTTTGAACTTTTCTTGTGTGCCCACTGTGACCCTCTCAGACTCTTGTTAACCAACTGATAGAGGAAATAAATCTTTTTCCTGAATGTAAACAGTTTGGAACAAATAAAGAAACATTCTTAAATGGGTGCTTTATTAAGTCTTAATTTACCCAAGGACTTCAAGTGTGTTTAGTTTAAAACAAACATGCTGCAATGCATCATCCTATAAAAAGATGTTGTTTAATGAAAATCACAGGAGGAGTTTATTTATCCTTCTTCTCCTCACAAAATCATGCCCAAGGTTCTACTTTTCCAATATTCACCCTAATTGCAAGGAACAGAGCCGTGGAGAATATACACAAGTCCCCAAGGAGTAAAGTACTTAACGCAGTTGATAGTCTGATTTTTCCGTGATGGGATGGACAAAACAAGAGATACCTTTTCTCTTTTAAAGGTGAATTAAACACATACTTCACAGGTTTATTCTAGGCCCTCATTCAAGGAAGGTTTAAATGCCTTTAGGAAACAGGTTAAAGACATAAGCTAGCACAATCAGTTCCTCAAACCAAAGTGTGGTCTCTTGGTCTGTTACTGTCATTCAGGGATGATCTCAAGAGGTTTATGGGGAAGATGGAGCTTTTCAGCATCAGGTCCGTACCGTATCCCAAGGCCCTAGAGGGTCTGGAGCTGTAAGCCCATTTTAATCTTATTGATTGATAGCTATCTAACTAGCTTCATATCTACTACTATTTAGATCTGAAGCAGCATGCTTTGCTGGGACTATTTGTAGATTAATTGATTTGCTGGATCAGAGCTCTAAGGGTCTAATTTCTGTATCAGTGAAAAGCCCAGAATTGCTAACAGCTCTTCCATCTTCTTCATTTGAACAAAATCAAGTCAATGAAAACGTTCCCATTTATTTGATTTTCAGTATCTTAATTTTAAAACACCAGTTGCTCTTATGATCAACTGTAAAGCACTCCAAAATGGACAGGTGACTTTGTCAGCCTGAAGTAACTCTGTTGTGGCAGACGCTGCTTCTCATGGCTCCACAGTCTTCTGTGCCCTCTCATGGGGCACACATAGCAGCTGCAGATCAAGCTTGAGGAAGGGGACTTGGCAGCCCACAGTTAACCCAAATGGACAATCCACCTGTTTTAAGGGTATTTTTAAATTTGTCATGATTACTCGCTTTGAGTATATATTCTGACCAAGGATCTAAATATTGATTCTGAAAATCCTGAAATCCTTGGAAAGGCTCAAATCCAAAACAGCTTGCACTTCTTCTGCATCCCTTTCAAGGTTTTTCTGTGTTTTCCTCCAGACCTGTTGAACTGTACAATCAACAAATGAAGAGCCATTTGCTAATCGTCTTTGGGATTTTGCTTGTATTTTCACTAAAGTTATCAAAATAAAAAAAAAAAGGGCATTTGTCTTCTGCAGGGAGGATGATTGTTGCAGCAGCAGGAATTGTTACTTACCGTACACCTCACAAAGGCTAGAGCTAATGAGCACTTCTTAGCTGCTATTGAAGAGCTATCTTGGTTTTTTTGACTCACTGTCGGGTGCCTGGCATGAACCAGGATTTCATAGGAGGAGTGTGTGTGTGTGTGTGTGTGTGTGTGTGTGTAGGTGCATGCATGTGTCCATGGGAGATTGAAATCTCAGACCTTCTCCTGGCAGGGCTGTTGACGTTTCACATATGTAATGGCAAAGTTGCCTTGGCCTTGTTTTTTGTGCTCTGTGCAGTGAATGTCTGTACTTTGCAGCATTTACTTAGGGCAGTGTTGAAAAGCAGATCACCTGGAGTTGATACAAACTGAGCCCTTCCAAGGGCAGAAAATGCGCTGGCAGCCTCTTCTGCCAGGAAGTTTTGTTGTTATTTTGTTTATGATGTTGCTGATGTTTTGTTTACGGAAGGATTCTAAAGGTATCTCTCATCTCCTGGTGATGATTAAGAATAAGACTATTCCTGCATTATAGGGTTAGAAGTCAATGGACTTTTGAAACTTCTTTTTCTTAGAGTACTCTGGGGGCAATGTTACTGCCTGACCTCAGTTACTCATTTAATAATGATGGATGCTGTCACTGAAATCATATGAAGAGTTGTTGTATATATAGTGCTCTCTGCTATAGTTGGCCCCTTCAGTGGTAGGATATACACCTGGCTGATGGAGGGAGAGGTGAAACACAATTGTTATGGATCTGAGTTATCCTGAAATCTCTGTGTTTACTCTTCTCTGACACAGCTTTAGCAGCATTACAAGAAGAGGACCCCGTGAGAAATCAGTCAGTCTTTTTCCATGTCTTTCTATTAGATTTCATTAAAATTGATTTTTGGAAATCTGGAGGCAGGGTCAACAAAAAACACATTTCTCCCTATGAGGAAGAGGTAAAGTAAGTACTTCCCAGACAGTTCATTTGCTACTAGAATTGTACTCCTGCTTTTGATCTGCATTTTCAGGAAGAGAAGTTGCACTTGTGGATGTTGGTCTCAGGCATACCTGTTGAAGCTGTTTGATTTGCAAATGCCATTTGCATGTGAACTGAGTGAAAAAGGCAGCATACAAACAAAACCTTTGCAGGCAAAGAGGCTGTGCAGATAGTAGACACTTATTCCATGTGTATTTAAGGTCTACTTTGTAACTGCTGTTTAAAAATAATGACCATTTCTCCCAGAGCAGTACTGCTGCTTGGTCAGTAATAGTGCAGGTCTGTGTGTGTGTTCTGCATGAGTGTTGCTCCACGTGCTTCCTCAGTGGGTTATCTCTGACAGTAGGAACTCCAGAGCAGGTGAGATTTAGGTCTACTCTCTGAAGCACAGGATGGAGAAAAAGAAGGCGATAGTCACTAGAAAAACGTTTTGGAAACCACTGTTCCAGTGCTGCAACTCATGCAAGGGAAGGTGCAAGTATTTGAGGAGAAATAGCCAAAAAAGCAAGGAGGAAGAAAGAGAATGCAAGCGCCTGGCACAGAACAAATTAAAGACAGAATTTGGAAAAGAAAAGGCAAGCATGCTTGAAAAACTCCAGTTCTGTTTTACCTTACAACTAAATTGAAATTTGGCTTAGTAAAAGGGATCGGTTTCTGAAATACAGCTTTGTGGAACTGGATTGTAAGGCATTTTTCCCCTTCTTTTTCCCCTTCTAAATTGTGTGATTATCAGAGATGAACTTCTCAAAACAGTGTCAGAGATCTGAATGCACTCTTCTATTAATGAGCCATTTCACAGCAATTACTCTTGATGTATGCTGGTACAAGTTGGCAGGAAATTAGACTTCATTCCATTTACCTATATTCTGTGGCTATAATGGAGCAATCTATACCGTAGCTAGTGTCTAGACCACCCTTGTGTTTGGTGGAGAGTCACTTTTAAGGTGCCATTTGTCTGATCTGTTTTAGAAATCTGCTTCCAAAGCCAGTGATCATACCTGAGAAGTACTTGTCTCTCCATGGATAACCAGTGGAGTCTCAAATATCAGTTGCTGATAGGAGCTCAACATATTGGAACATGTTTGTATTTAGGTCAGAGGAATCATACTTTTTTTCAGCAGCAAGACGCAGTCTTAGGAATCTCTAATTCTGCCTCTTGAACTGAGTTTTTTCTTATCTTATTTCAGAAGTTCTTACATTTTTATTTTTTCTTCAGTTTTTACACGCTTGTTTACAAGGTACGATGCTCAGCAAGGCACAAAAACATGACGGTCAGTGAGGAAGCTGTGTGTCTAACAGTTGTGTACTTTGTTTGTGGCTCAGTCCTCTGAGATTGCTTTGTAGACCTCAAATACAACTGCTGAGAATGAAAGTTCATATAAACCACAAATTTCTGAGTGGAGCCCTTTTTTAACTTTTAAAAGCCTGTTTTATGCTCTTGGCATGTAAATTTGGCTAAAATTAACATATACACGGTATACGACTCAGGAAACCCTTGATTTCCCATAACAAATAAACATTTATAGTGACTAGTTAAGGAGCAGTTTTCTCAAAGTTTTTGCTTTACAATGCTGATAATGTATCAGTCAAGTTACATAGTGCTTGGATAGAAAAAGACCTTTTTGTGAATTCGGCATACCATTTTGGGGCCAAAGGTAAGCTTAAAGTGTGACTGTTGTGGGGTAGCCAGAAGTCATTTATGTCCTTATCAATTTTTTTTCTTTCAGTTTTGAAATGTAGAAAGTTTTTGTTTGTTTGCTTTTATGGTGTTATATAAACTGAAGGTGTCACTTTGTCTGTTTTTCATTCTGCATGCAGTGCAATTTATTTTTAGGATTATTCTTAAACATAATTACCCAAGTGCTGTCTAATCCTTGCAGTAGTTCTATAGAGTGGGAAACATGTCACTTGTCCAAATCACAGTGCCTTCAATGAGGTGAATATTCTTCCTTTCCCAGTTTTTCGTCTGGCCTTTAAATGGCATGTCTGCCTCCAAGATGCTTTCCCAGATATCTCATGTTGCAAAAGTAAACAGAGGTTCTCCATCGTGTATGTGCGTGTGTGTGTGGTGCTTGTACATCATGCTGTGGAAGTGCATAGGTGCCTCACAGCCCCTCTTTTCTGCTCCTGAACCATTTCACAGTATTACCATCCAAACAGCCTGTCAGAGATTTTCAGAATGCATTTTACAATGACTTCAAATCAGCTCTAGCAGTCTAAAGTGACTGAGTCAAAAACGAAAGTGGAAGGGACCCGTGCACATTTAAGCTACATAAACTGATGTGAAAGATGAGGCTACTGTGCAAGCAGTGGAGGGAATGAAGTTAGTGGTCAAACATATTTTCTCTTTAGCTTCTCTTGCTTGGAGCTCCAAGGCCTCCTCACATCCTCTAAGAAATTAAAAGCAAGGTGGGGCTCAGCACATCACTGACTTGTGTGTTTGTGTGCTTGTTAAAGCTAATCCCAGAGGCACTGCAGGTCAGGCTTGGGAGGCACTGGCAGAGCTTTCTGTAAAGCATCTCACCTGCTCTTTCCATGGTGCGTGCGGTTGGTTTCCAGAGAGCTATTTTCAGAACTGAGTGCATACACTGCTCATGATAATTTCAGTGTACCACTCTTCATCGCGTATCAAGGACCGAAGTGCCATCCTCAGTTGTCAGGCCCTCCTTTACTTTCCCTTTGTGTCTGGTGTCTCGGAGTATTGCTCTGGGCTGAAAAACCTCTTCTCTGGAAAGCTGTTGTTTTGCCTTGGAGGAAGCTGAAGAAGCTTTTTCAGGAACATTTTGTTCTTCTGAATGGGTTCTTCATTCTCCACACACCGCCTTTCTTAATTATATAAAAAAGAGACATATTAACTGAAAGGCAGCATGTGTATTTAGCTCTACTCAGCATAGCTCTCTGCCGTTTTAACTTAGTGAAGTGCATCTATTTACATAACAGATTATTTTGGGCCAGTTTGTGCACCAGTTTCACATGCTTTGTATGAAAAAAATTAAGCAACAACCAACCCTGTGAATTTTCTATCTGTATTGAACAACCCAATGCAATTGTTCAGAGAAGACACTGACCTACGCCAGTGTCTGCGTGTTTTGAGTTCTTCCCTCTTCCTCTCTCCCTGTCACAGTACTTGGCAGGAAGAACCACTCCTCCTGACACTGAAGAAAGCTCTTGAAATGCAAATAGAAAAAGCTAGCAAGAAACCACTGGAGGCAAAAATTGGAGGCAGGCACTGGACACACACAGAGTTGGGCATGTGACTGTTAATCCCATGGTGACAGCAAGGAAAGGTTTTTAAGGGCAGCCACTTCCTCTCCTTCAGAGTATCAAATTCCCTTCCTAACAGGAATGTGTGTCCTGTTGGAAACAGATTAACTCACAGAGATTTGAGTCATCAGCGTTAAAGGGAAATGAATGGTCAAGGTGAAATCCCGTTTTCCCTGGTGATTAGTCTCATTGCCTGGAGGGCTGGTAAGAGTGAGCTTGAGTAACACAAGTTATAAAGGCCGCAGTCCCCTTAGCTGAGTGCAGCGTGAGTGTGGTTGTGCCTGTGATGTTTAGGAATGGCTGCAGAGCAGAGGAATGGATTTGAAAGATGCTGTGACAACATTTTATGCTCAGGTGGCGTGAATGGGAGACCTATCAGATCAAGAGTGTAATGGAGAGAAAATAATTCATTCTTTGTCCTATGCGATCTTTCCTAAAGCTTGTGATGCCTTAACCAAAAGATAAAATGCTGTTGTTTACTAATCTAGCTGTTCCCATAAGATATAACCAAGAAATCTGTGTTAATGACCCTTAGTAGATAAACAGCAATCTTTCTAGACAGCAGGATGCCTACTTTTGGAACTGTAAGCAGATTTACTTTCCCCATAACTTCTTCGTGGCTATAATTATTTCTGATGTCCCCACCCCTGCCGCTGTTCCCATTAGCTTTTTGAGAATGGCTTCTGACACAAAGATATAAATCTATCTTATATTGCCATAAGTTTCTTCTCCTAAAATCAAAGTGAAAAAGCTTTGTGGTTTAATTGGTTTTGTTCTATCAGGCAGTATTGCTTCATCTTTATATATGGTTAAGCTTGTACTGTTAAAGCTATACAAAGATATTGTCTGTCATTTAGGATATGAAATAACTTAGTTTTACAAAATAGGATACCCCAAGCATCCCTCTGGGTTGTGGGCAGCTTTAGTAGAGGTGATGGTTTCACATGAGGGTTGTGCTGCCAGGTGTGGAAAGAGAGTGGATTAAGAAATTAAATTAAGAAAAATCACTTTGAAGTGAATCCTTACGCAAGTTGCAAACCCACAGTGGGAGGAAGGAAGACTTTAAATGTCATGCTGTGTTTCATCTGTCATTCTTCAAACAAAAATCTGGGTGAAAACCTTTTCCTATAGACATCAGTAATACTGTTCTTACTGATGCTAGTGGGGTCATTTTTCACTTTATTTATTTTAGTGACAACCTGAAAAATTGTGACTAGCAGGAGGGAATTTATTCTCCGCTACACTGCATAATGTAACCTTCTGTGGGAGCGGATTGCTTGCCACAAAAGCACGTCGCTGGGAGGCAAGTCTCTCAACCTCATGGCTCTGCAGCCTGAAAAATGGAACAAGCTCTGGGATTCTGTAAGTGGAGTTAGAGAGCGTAAAGGAGCTCGCGTGATAGCAGATTCGTCACATCTTATTGTGATAGAGAAAGATGTGGTAAAAGAGGGCACCATTTATGGAATACAGATGAGGAACTTCAGCTGTTCATGTCAGGGATGCTGAGTGGTGGGCTTAGAGAGGACTCTAAATGGAACAAACAAGGAAGACAGATTTCATTCAGCTTGAGAGGCTGTATTTTATCCATCAGATTTGTAATGATGCTGTTGCTGCTCTTCTGCATAAGAAAGCTGACCTGAAAAGCCAGGGATACCAAGCGACCTGCTCTCTCATTTTTAGAAAGCAAAAGGTCTTGAATCAAGCCTGCAAATGCGGGGGGCTTAAATCAAGCAAGCAAATAGATTGCTAGGCAAAATTACTCACAACAGAATACTTTATGAGAAATTAGCCATGGTTGAAAATGAATTCAAGTAACTGGCTAGTTTGTATGTGACCATTAGAGAAAATAACACAGCCTTTGATTCTAAGGGCATGAAAGAACTCATATCTTTGTCCTGAGAATTTAATAGAATAGTTCCTCAAGGGAGGAGGTAGTAATCTGTAATTTAGGAGGGCACTAGCATAGTGCCCTAGCATAGATAAACTGGACAGAGTGGTGGGTATTCGGTCCTACCTAAGCAAGAAGGGCAAGAAGTTTGTTGTTAAGCTACTGCAGCAGTAGCAGGGCAAAAGTGAACGTGAGTCTGAGCTGCCATTTCTCGTCTGCATACCGCTTGTCCTCATGTAGAAGTAACTTCCGCATCATTGCACAATTGTTGGCTCCTCAGCTAGCTTCCAGTCAGATACACTGGGCAACAAGGAGTTAGAGGGGCACCCAACTTCACTCCTTGCAGCAAGGTACAGGGAAGTGCTCCCTGCTCTGGATGCTCACAGCGTCACCAAGCAGAGGGATGCAAGCAGGCTCCTCTGTCTCTGCTGCTCAGCCAAGAGGTGCCTAATCCTGAGACAGATGAAGTGAAATATCACTGCAGTGTCAAAGCTACCACGGCATTTGACCTTGAGTGTCAACTGTGATGCAAAAGAAATGTGACTGGAGTGGCCCCAGGGAGCAGTAGTTGGCTGTCACCAAAGCAGAGGTATTGGCCTGCTTGAGAGCTGCAGCCTGAAAGAGCTGCTAATTTAAAGAGTATTACTGGCAGTTGTCACAGGCTAGAACTGAAGCTGGAAGCTTTGACAAAGTGTGTTTAAAAAAGGAAGATGATCAGACAAACTCCTGTGTGCCCCATATGATTGCTGAGATGAACTGGTGAATATAAAGGCCGTTCAGCAGAAAAAAAGCACATGGAGAGCTATTTTTCCTTTGTTTCTCCCTAAAAAAAGGGCGTCTGCATGCAACAGAAGGTCACTTAGACAACTAGAGAAAGAAGAAATTTGCCTTCATCCGTAGGAAAGTGGGGAAATAATGGGGGAAAATTGCAAAGCAGGACTATGTCACCCTAGGGGCTGAAACAGAAGAGTGCTGTCTGCCCATTGCCACAGAAACAGGGTAGCTGTATCGATCCAGCCCCATTTTCCTGTGCTATCCGTTGCTTCCCATGGCTGATTAATCTCAAAAGGAAACATAGTTATTAGTAGTTTTTGGAGATTCCGTTTGCTTTTCTCAGTTTTGCATGGCTCCATATCTGTCATTGTCCTCAGTAGTAGCCTTAGACTTTTCTAGAGATGCTTTTTCTCTTCCTTCACATTTCTATCCTTCACATTTGGTGGGGCAGGTGGCATTGTTCAGAATTTCTGCTGTGGATTACCTGGTCCAAGGACCCCCACCCTGGTTAAAGCTCTTAAAGGACAGAGAAGATGGCGTGCTTTAACAAAATAGTATTTTTGGTAGACGCGATGAGACAAAGGACAGGAAATCTGTATGTTATTCTTCCTGTTCTGTTGATCAGGAGCTGTTAGTCAGGTTAAATTTGCTGAGAATTGACTGCAGGTGCTCTCATTTCACATGCAGATTGGTGACTTCAGGACTGTCCTTCCTAGGATCCCCTCACATCCAACTTAAGCAAAAAACAATGCCCCCAAAACTATCAGATCTTTCAGACAAGTCTCTTCATTTCACCCCGCTGGCAGGAAGCTCTGTCACCGAAGGATGGGGGAAGAACATGATGTGGTATCATAAGATTAGCTGCCTCAAAAAAAAAATCTTTATTTTGAATTTACTGCAAGCAAGTTAACAGCTGACGTGCAGTTACTGCATGGTTTGCACATAGATCCCATTTGACTCCATTTATGACGAACGTGCTTTAAATTCTCAGTGAGAGAATAGAAAAACTTCAGTTTTCCTGATGACAAAAGTGGTTGGGGGTGATGCTGCCTTTGAGTATTAATCCGTCAGTCTTCATTATCATCTTATTGTTCTGTGCTAAGCAGTATTAAAGCCAGTGAGTGCACTTCTCATATTTTTTCCAGCTAATTCAGATATGGAGTGGGATATTTATCGGCTGAAGGACTTCATGTTACTCTTCTGAGACTTCATAGTAGTGAGCTGGAAGAATGCTTCCGTTCCAGCTCTCTTTACACAGCTTCTGCAAGTTTTCATATTGGTTGAAAACAAGCCATTTTTTCCCTTCCCACTGATTTAGAAACACAGAGAAATGCTTGCACTCTCCCAAATCAAAGCATATCCCCAACAATACTGCTTGCCTTAATGGTATTATACATACCATGAAGCAAGTGGTACCCAGCAGAAATGGAGCTGCTTGAGAAATAGACACGTGAGGTCCTGAGCAGCCACCTGAAAAAAGCCATGTCATCCCCTTTCTTGCACCAGGATTGTCCATAGACAGGATCTGGCAATTAGCTGAGGAACTGGCACAGCTGGCAGATCTTGGGCTCTGACCAGCCTGGTGCTACTGGGAAAAGTGTCTTTAATGTTACTGATCATTGATAATGAGCAAACCTTGTCCTGTTGAGCACTGGCAAATATCAAAACACAGCCATAAGGTAGGAGTAAAACAAGAAAAAATAATTTGGACTGCTGCTAGCCTGCCTGCTTAGGCAGGCTTTTGGTTTGTTCACAAGGTTCTTGGTGTCTGTGTGCGTGTGTCTTTACCTAAAGTTAGGATCATGTCAAAATTTCCCTGACGTCAGGAGCATGAAGCCCCTCAGCCCTCAAGGGTTAAGTTTGGTTACGTGGTTTTGTTTTCTGGGTTAGGGAGGGCACGGCTACTCAGATGATTAAGCTGGTGAGCTATTTACAGTGGTATTTCCAGTGAGTCTATTGGAGTAGAATGGAGTTTCTGAGATATTCTTTTCTTTTTTTTCTATTTGTAGGCCTTTCTGGAGAAAGGACACTAGTCTCATTTTCTCTGTGGAAATCCCCCTCCCATAATTTTTACAAGCTTATTGCAGTGCTTTTCAGGGAATTTCCAAAGAACCCAGTTTGGCTTCTATTGAAGTGAGTGGCAGCTTCAGCCTGCTCTACGAGACAGCTGAGACAGAGCCTTTAGCTTCTTTAGAAATTCCCATTCGAAAACACAGTTCTTTTTATCGCTTGTACTTTCTTGCTTGGCATTTTAAAATTAGTTACTTGTGGTGCAAAGTAGGATCTTAGCACTGTGGTAGACTTACCGGCAAATAGCAAGCTGTTCTGTAACCACAATCCCTCCCAGAATTAAAAGACTCTGATTTTCATAGGTGCCAGCACCTCTTACCACTGATAACAAGTGCCGACTCCAAAGTCTCAGTTCGGTGTGAAGAGTTTTCATGGGAATGGGGGCGTATACCAGCAGACCACGTACATGACTGGCTTAGGCAAAACCATGCCTGGTTTGATGCGGAATGCTCACCTGTTGCTGCTTTTTTCATCCCTTTGCTGCATTTTTCTGTTCTATGTCTGCCAAGCACCTGTGTCGTAATGACCCCTAGGTGATCCCCTCACATTAATGAACCTTTCTGCTGTAGACTACAGCCCTGGCCTTCGGAGTGGTGCTTTGCTGGCCTGGAGAAAGCATCCTCTCCTGAGCCGCCCTGGGCATGTGCCTGGGTGGCCTGGCAGGATCCTTCTAGCCCTGGAAGTGTCCCACACAGCCTAGCTTGTCTCTAACCTTCCCATGGCACAGTGCAGTCTTTTATCACACTAATATGGGGGCCAGATCCTCTGGGAGTTGTTGAGGGGGTGATTTAGCCCTTTATAGCCTTGCAGGTGTTATTGTGATTTTATTAATGTAGCTGTGAACTTCCTAGTGAGGAGAGCTGATTTACAGTAAATAAACAGCAAATTGACCAAAACTAAAACTCGGAAGGATGGAGCATCCTGAATTCATTGCTGGTTCACAAAGGATGGTATTCAATGACACAGTCAGAAGGAACTGCAAAGTCTTCTGAGTGCTTTAAAAATTATTCCATGTCAGGATGGGCTTTTAACTCCTCACATTTTGGTAACACCATTTAAATTGACTTCTAACATACGTCATTCTGTCTGACAGGTCTCTGCAAATTTTGACTCTGAAGCGTAATGGGTCTCTAAATAATTCCTTAAGGGATAAAAGGAGCACAGGGTCTTTCTGACAAATTGTATTTATAATACCCCTGGTGACTGCTGAGTGAAAGATACCGTGCGGTAGCAAGTGGCTCTGAAGCGGGAAGTACTGGCGTAGCCAGTCCCTGGTTTCTGTTTTTCCACAGCATCAGACTGTTCCAGACTCTTGTCAGTAAACCTGAGCGTACTGGCTGTATCAGTCGGTTTTATTATTAGCCAAGGGTTACCCTTGGGCAGCAGATATTTACAGAGCCAAGTAAATACATTGCAAAAGGAGACATCACGCGTAAGTACTAATGGATGTGCATCTGAAATGTGCTTTTTTCACTAAACCCCATTGTAACAGGATTTCAGAGCACAGTGCACTCAGCACATTGAAATGACTGAGAAGATGCACAAAGTGGAGTGGTCATGTTTGAGGAGGGGATGAGATTTTGAGTGCTGGTTTGTTCCGTTACAGAATTGGGTCTCAGGGGATCTCTGGGTCTCAGCCTGGATCTCTGTAGGAACTTGTAAGAGCCCCGAGGCACACTTGGCATCTAAATTTTAAGATGTTCTTTGCTATAAATAGGGACACCACATGATGTTGAGGAAACATTTGATTTACTGCAAACAGGCAGGGACAGCCCAACTTGTACTGGCATCGCAGCCAAGGAGATGTTTAGCTCCTGAGGCGCTCTCCATGCAGCAGATCGTATACTGTCAAGAATTCCTTTGGGCCTCAGGATTTCAGCATGTCCTCCCCACCAAGGCTTGGTTACATGCCAGAGATCTCTGACCTCTATGGGAGCATTTCTTCTTTGTCCATCTCCAGCAATATTAGCTACCCACCACGGCTGTGCAGCTGGCATAATGCCATCTCCTGTTATTCCTTGGCTGTTTTGAAGTGCAGCATTTCAGGAGCTTTCAGCCAGCCTAGCTCACAGATGTAGTTCAAGGCCTTACCTTCGAGTAATGTTTTGAACGTTACCAGTGACCTTGCAATGACCTTAATTCAAACTAGATCAAATGCAAACTGAAAATGTTTAATGTTTAATGTTTAATATGTTTAAAATGTTAAAAATGTACAAAGCTCACTGAAGGAAAAAAAAAAAAGAAAGATAAAAAGCAAGTTTTATCTGCTTATACAAGGATAATGCCTAAAAAGTGTCTATCCTGTATTTGGCTGCTGTATTGCAGGTACTTTCTGGTCCTACGTCCCTGGAAGCTGATGGCCTAGCTGTAGTCTAATTAGATTTCTGAGAGAAGGCTGTTCCCTGGTGCAGAATATTTGCTTTGTAGTCCTTCTGTCTTTCAGAAGTTTTCCAGAGGTTCCATTCATGTTCAGTCCTTTTTCTGCAGACTTGTTCACTTCTGGCAGCTGATGACTGTGACACCTTCTGGGAAATCTAGATATTTCACTGGAATGTCATCTATCACTTTCTGTATGTGTTTTCTTAATACAACAATTGTTTCTGACTCAACAAGGGGTTAAACTCTCTCCCCCCTGTTTCACCCCACACACCTACTCTGGGGAATATACAGTGTGTCATATCTCCTGAACTGATCTTCATGTGTGTATCAATATTTATATCAGCTATATGACTAAATGCCAGAACCAAGAATGAATTCATGCAGCTCATTTCTGAGCATGGGATGAGGACAAACATGATGATGATCAAACTTCCACCGGATTGATAGCTTGGGCAATGGGCTCCCTCACAGTCTGTCTTGGAGTGCTGTTCTTTTAAATGCAGAAGTCTATGCCACCTCTAAATGTGGCACTTGTGTAGGTTTTATTTCAGGTGTTGCATCATGTGAACTCCCAGCAGCTGCGCTTTGCTTTGCATTTGAACGAAACCAGACCTTTCAAAATAAAAAAAGCTCAGATTAAACAGCTCATTTTCATCCTTTTTGTGGTTTGATCATATGAAGTTGACATATTTCCCATGGTTTCTAGCCAAAAACATTAATCTAAGGTTCATCTGAAACTCAGTGAAAATTCATGTGGAATTGGGCTCAGATTTTGAGGCGATTTCACTGAATCAGGACTCAATTCCAGGGTTACAAGGGAACCACAGTGTGTAGTGGAAAACACCTGTTTGATTAAGTTCCCTGCCTACCTCCTGGATATTTAACTTGACAATTTAACTAGCATTCCTGTGCTTGGAAATAATAATCCCCTGCCAGTGCAGCCTGTGCTGCTAAAACTCGTCTTACTCCAGTATAACTGTACATAAATAAAGTTTTCTCTCTGTCTGAGTGGGAATGTCACCACCACACAGCCTTGGTAAGTTGGCTGTTGTGGCCAGCTGTACCAGGATGCTGGCCAGTCATTAGGGAGATGTAAATGGCAGTTTGCAGCTTCTTGGATATCAAAGAGAACAGGCTCAGAACAAATTGTCCCCACATCCATGCCATCACTTTAAGTAAGAATGTGCTTTCATGGCTGCCTTAAATTAGTCTAGATGTATGCACTGCTGCCAGAAGGCATGCAGTTCTGGACTTCTCAGTGGCTCTTGCCAGCTTAAGCGGCTTCAGGCTAGTTGTTCATCTTCAGTTGTGGCAGTACAACTGTTTGTGAGACAAAAGGATGAAATGGATTCTGGGAGGCTGACCCAGAAATTTTCCTGTCAGTTCTTTTCCATGTCCAAGCAGTGTTCCTGCCGTGGCTTCCCAGACAAGCTGTATTGGTACAACTGTAGGCCACAGATGAGCAGGGAACGAGCTGTTAGGGGAAGAAACTCTTAAAGCTGGTGCTGCACTGAGAGAAATGGCCATGGCAACGAGGCTCTTGGCTCTTTTAATGAGTTTTCAAGACAGGTTCTTTTTCTCTGTACCTGCTCCATGTGCACAAATATAAGGCTGCTTGTCATACTTTCTACAGCATTTCTGTGCTGACTACCACTGACCTTATCTAAATGAGTGCAGATTTGCTGTCATGTGTGTGAGTGCATGACCAAACAGCCATGGTAAATGTAATACCAACTGTCAAGAAGATTTAATCATCATATGAGGTGAAACGTCTCCCACTAATGATACAACCCAATCAGAGGGTGCTATTTTGCATGCATCACTGTCAAATGCTTTAATAGTTTTAGTCAGAAGGTATATCAGTGATTACAAGCTGCATGTGATTAAAATTAGTATAATTGCACTAAAGGATTCATAGAAGGTGACTAGGTTGGTCAGGCAGGACTTGCCCTTGGTGAAGCCATGCTGGCTGTCTCAAATTACCTCCCTGTCCTCCATGTGCCTTAGCATAGCTTCTAGGAGGATCTGTTCCATGATCTTCCCAGGCACAGAGGCACAGCTGACAGGTTGGTAGTTCCCAGGATCCTCCTTTCTACCCTTTTTAAAAATGGGTGCGATGTGTCCCTCTTTCCAGTCAGTGGAGACTTCACCTGACTGCCACGACTTTTCAAGTATCATGGAGAGTGGCTTAGCAACTACATCACCCAATTCCCTCAGGANAGATGTTCTGTTAACAGTGGGAGGGACTTTGCTCCCCCAATCTCTGTTTTGCAGTCCATCCACTCAAGAGGTGTGGGGAGAGAGGTTGCCAGTGGAGACTGAGGCAAAAAAGTTGTTGAGTGTCTTGTCCATTGTTACCAGTTTGCCATTCTTGCTTATCAGGGGTGTATGTTTTCTTTGACTTTCCTTTTCTGGCTGACATACCTGTAGAAGCCCTTCTTATTATTCTTTGTGTCCCTTGCCACGTTCAGCTCCAGNGCCAGCTCTGTTCTGCTCCCTTTTCCCCGAGGGCAGTTTCCCAGGGACAATTTCTGGAGCCTTATTACACCTCGAGAGTCCTAGGGACAGATGGAGCCTACATCGACTTCAAAATAGGAGCTCTAGTCTGCACTGCAGTAGTTACTGTCACAACAGTAGTAGCAGTACAAAACAAAAGGAACTTGGGAGTCAGCACAGATTGGTTTCCCTATAGTGTGCAACTAGACATAGATTTGAGAGTGACGTCTGTGAAGCCCACTGAATTTACTTTGAAGCCTGTATGTTACTTGAAGGGGCGTTAGAAAGAACCACCTGTTCCTAGCTGGAGAACTCGCTAAAGCACCTTAAGCCTACATGTGACAGTCTGCATCCATCCCGCATGTTGGCAGATGTAGCTCTAAGCTCAAAGGGGGAAATGAGGTTGTTGGGTGGGGGGCGGAGTGTGGGTGGTTCTTTGCCCAGTAAAATTTTTAAAGTTGCCTTTGTGCTGTCTAGCAAACTTTTCCATCACTTTCTGCAGAGTAAGTGTATTTTGCAACCAGTGTGCTACTTCGTCAGTTCCTCTTCCTGCTATGAATAGCAGCGGCAGTTACTTGTGGTGAAGGCAGCTGGCATGGGACTTACCAGGGTTTTTGGGAGGCAGTTGCTGATTGAAGACTGGAGAGAAACTGGGCCGGTACCTCGGGGGAAAGCACAGTTCACCTTGTTGCTGACATACACGCACTGTCACTAACAACACAGCTTGCCATGCCCACCCCCAAGCAGGGCTGGAAGGTGTTGAGACAGAGCTCACAGCTCTGGACATGACTGCTACAAAAGCAGGTTCATCTCCCAGGTGTTGTTCCATTTCCTGCATGTCCAGTTTGGCCCTTTGGCGATTACTGAAGAAACGAGCCTTAGCTGAAGGACAGTATTCATGCCCGGGGCTGAGTGTAAATTCTATAAAGTATCAACGAAAGGACTTAGAGCAATTAAGCCCCACCATATCTCACATCCTGGGAGCCAGCCAATGTTGCAGCATGGCAGTGGCAAAGAGAGTGTGCTGTTCAGTCTGGATCTGGGTTGCAGGAATAAAACTTTCCCTTTGTGCCCAGAACACAGGCAGAGTTTGGGAACTATTAAACTGAAGGAAGTGAGCGATGGAGAGGGATGCAGGCTTTCAAAGGAAGTGTGTGGTGGGATGGTAAAACTCAAGCAAAGCAAGTATGTGATATCCAGAAGGGATCAGGACACTGATTGGATCCACATGTCACAACAAAGAGTAAGAAAAATAAATCTGCTTAAATGTGGGCGGATTGAGCTGCGGCATTAGGAAGACCTAGCATGTCTTTCACACAGATCCTCATCCCTTAGAAGCAGGAATTCAGCTCCCTCTCTCTAGCAGCTCCCTCTAACTTCTCTGAAGCCTTCAAATAGTTCCTCAGCCAGAAGCCTTCCCCAGTGCGTTCTGCAGACTACAGTAAACACCTCACTTCTAGTGGGGATTCAGCTCCTTCCTATTGTTGCTTTTACTTGCTTTTCCTCTCTCATTGCTTCTGCAAGGCTACACGTGGTCTCAGGAAATGGATGGAGAGCATGATCCAATTAGAAGCAGAGAAATCACCTTTTCTGTCCCATGGTACAATGGTTCCCTTCTTGCACATCGGAGACAGCTGTATGTGAAGGACTCAGCATTCTGTTGCAGTGTACGCTATAGTTTTATAAGGTGATGTAGCATTTTGTGATAGCATCAGAACTCGCATCCTCGATTTCTTGTGCTTAAGGAATGGTTTGTCTGTCTGCTTTGCAAAGGCAGTAATGACTGTGGAGCTCTCTCAGAAAAATGCTACCTAACTCACTTTGCTGATACATGGTGGAGTAGAGGCCAAATTTTGTTAGTGTATATTAATGAAAAAGATATCCCAAAGAATACTGCATTTTACAAGTCCCTGCATCTCTCTTTGCCTAGTTGCATGTGCCACAGAAAACCAGTAAGCTCCATTTAGAGCTACTGAAAAGTACCACATAGGAAAAGAATGCAGTTTTTGAAGTTGCTTCTATTATTCTTGAACGATTTGAATAATATCATTTTTTTCATGTGCTGCATGATTTCTAAACTCAGAAACATGTAGGTAACTTGAAATTTAATTGCCCTTATTACCATTTGCACAAAAAAAATACTGCAAATTAAAATGTTTCTAAGTACAGTCAATTAAAGAAAGCTTTGAGAAATCCCAGCCAGCAGATTATTTTTAAAAAATTTCTTTTGAATAAGCTATTGTGTTTCAATTAAAATAACTCCATAGGAAGTCCGCTACATTTAGTTCTGTGTATTTTCTGCAGCATAACAAGATTTTTCTTATTTTTGAAATAGTAGCTGAATGATCACTAGTGTCCTAAAAATCAGAAATACTGACATCAGTAAAATAATAATCATTAATATATGCTGGCTCTCTCATCAATATAGCTATTCTAGACTCAATAAATGATAAAATGTCAATTAAAAGGGTGTTTTCTTTCCCCGTGGTGTTTTCTAAATCCCAGCATGGTAAATTCTTTAAATTAGTGCATTTTGTCTGTTGAAAGCACTTAGAGAGATGGGAAATTTACACATTTATTGTTCAGTATCTCAGTATTAAAAGTAATAGTCTTTCTTACACCAATGCCAGAAACTAGAGGGGGAGAAAGCAATTTTGTAATTATAGCAAGCCTCCTCTGAAAGTGTCTATCTTCTTGAATTTTGATGCTGGCACAAACAGGAGTAAATTGTTCTCTATGGGTTACAAATCTCTCCTGTTAAAAATGCACACAACAACCATGGAGGAAAGGGTGGTTTGGGAGTGCAAAAAAACCCCATTCTGGTCCTGCAGACCTTCTGTACTCCAGCAATACAGCTTCCAGGCAGAAGCCAGTTCTCAGCTAGGAGACTGGAAAAGGGGAAACAACACCCATTTTTAAAAAGGGAAAAAAGGAAGACCTACAGGAACTACAGGCCAGTCAGTCTCACCTCTGTGCCCAGCAAGATTGTGGAGCAGATCCTCCTGGAAACTATGCTAAGGCACATGGAAAATAATGAGGTAATTGGTGACAGCCAATGTGGCTTCATTAAGGGAAAATCGTGCCTGACGATGGGGTTACAGCGTTGGTGGATAAGGGAAGAGTAACTGACATCATCTACCTGGACTTGTACAATGTGTTTGACACTGTCCCACATGACGTCCTTGTCTCTAAATTGGAGAGACATGGATTTGACAGGTGGACCACTCAGTGGATAAGGAACTGGCTGGATGGCCGCACTCAAAGAGTTGCGGTCAATGGCTCGATGTCCAAGTGACAACCAGTGACAAGTGGTGTTCCTCAGGGGACAGTACTGGGACCGGGGCTCTTTAACATCTTTGTTGGTGACATGGACAGCGGGATTGAGTGCACCCTCAGCAAGTTTGTTGACGACACCAAGCTGTGTGGCAAAGGAGGGACAGGGAAGTGTTATCGTATTATCCAAGGCAGCGTGGTAAACTGACATACTGGACGCAAGCCAGATTTGGAAATGGGCATGAAGTAGAAGGAAAACTCCCTGGAGTTGTGCCTGATTTCTGTGATTAATAAGTTACTCACTATCAGGTGGTGGTGTAGAAACTCATGGTCCTTGTCTTCAGCTAGGCTACCGTGTTCAGCAGTTTGTGTCCTGTGGAAGGGAAGATGACTTTGTCATTAGCAAGTTAAAAAATGCTTAAATGATTCATAAGTAGGTGTTTTCCTGATACAGATACCTAGTTCTGAGAGCTCCAGCTAAGAGAGTGTCTTAACTGAGCAATGATCTTTTGAGCAGTGTGTTTCTGAGGAAGCAACTGGGCACCCTCAGTGACTGCTGCCGCCGGGACCCAGCCATCCACCCCTGAAGGAGAAGGGTGTGGGAGCCCTGGGCTTCATTCCCCCAATGGATTATTAGTTTCTGACTCTGTTAATACCAAGTTATAATCTCTAAAGAGTGCTTGGAGAGGTGTACTGGTTAATGTGCTGGATTAAGCTTTCATTAAACCTATTTCTCATTGTTTGTCTAGGGCAATTTGGGAAATCATGCCCCCCTGCTTCACCTGGGTATTTTTATCTCCCCTTTAAAGCAGATCAATCTGACAGCTTCAGAGTTCATAAAAATAAATGTTTGTAAGGCCTTGACCAGAAAGGAACTGGCTGCCACCATATGACATGATTTTTATATTCCCCAGTAAAGATTTGTGCTTACTGTTGAGTAAAAATTTTGAACCATTTTTAGGACATCAATAAGTAGCAGTGCCCCTTTGAGGATTTTGTTCCTTTGGATGAAAGAAGCAACACTCCTAAAGCTTTCTGGGTTGCTTCTGCTGGGTCTGATCACTGTGTTTAAAGCCCATTGCTTCCTGTTCCTACGGAGAGTGTAGCAGATTGGAGTGATGCTCCAGAGCCGTAGGTGATGGAAAAGCTATCTCTATAATGGATGGCGGTGGGAACCTTTCCTTGTTCAATTTAGTTAAAATCAGACACAGCTCTTCTGAGGAGATGTGGAGTATGGTTTGGGGTTTTCTAACTTCCATAGAAGAACACACAAGAATTCTCATGGCAACTAGGACCAGCTGCTGGAGTTATGAATTTGTATGAAGGGCTTTCTGGCAGCCACATTAAATAGCGCCTTTAAGTCCACGTATCAGCTCTCTGAAGTAATTGTTATATCATCAGACGATGCAGATGGGTGATGTGTTGCAGCACTGGCTGCCATTTAAACTTCTGGGCTCCTACAACAAAAGGTTCTCCAACTTTTCAATGTTTTTGAGTTTGCAGTTTATTTTCCACTCAGGGTCATGCTAGTAGATAGAAGAATTATGGAAGGAAGAGAAGGGAATATTTTTTCATGACCCAGGACTCAGTTACAGTATCAGTTTTAACATCAGTTGAATTTCTTTACATCTTACTACTGGTTCTAGCTTCCAGGCTATTCTTCACACCTGTGGCTTCTTTGAAATGGCCTCTAAAAATGAGCATCACCAAGAGTTCACCCTTCAGTGACTGATACCTCAGTCCAAATGGACTCATATTATGTCATTCAGCAATACAGAAGGACAAATTCTGTTCCCCTTTGTGTGCATCAGCTGCATGTTTTCAAGACTCACAATGAGAAAGCTGTAAGTGTTATAGCAGAGGTTTTGCTCAGGCAAATGAAAGCAGAATCTATTCTGTAGAGTGCAGGTAAGGTTTGCTGGTAAACACTTCTGGAAAGAAATCCCATAGGGCTCAATCAGTAGGTTGATTTTATTATAGTCACGCTGTAGTCTTCTCCATGGTGTTTATTGAAATACGAATTCTGTAATTTTCACCTTAAACTCCATGGCATTGTAGAATACCAGAATCCAGAGTAAGTTCCTTCTCTAATCAAGTTAAATAATTAAAACTATTGCAGTGATCATTCACTGACGATATAACCACCACCTCGCTCTGCTAGCATTGTTTTTATTTCAAGAGGCTGTGTCCTACTCTGCAGCTCATCTTGGTGCTGTGAAGTCTGGTGATTGCAGTTGTAAAGGGTACTCATAAATGTTTTGTTGGAACTGTTGGAAACTGCTTCAGGAAGTGTTTTTCATTTCTGGTTCTATTTTTTGAAAGCACACCGAACTCTGTGCATGATGATGCCCTTACTTTGGAGCTATGGATTGTCTGACAGTTATATAAAATAAGCTGGTTTTGCACTGAAGGGCTTATCCTGTAGGAAATGGAAAAAGGGAAATGGGAGGATAGCGAGGAAACGATGCACATACAGCTACCGAAAGCATCAGTGACAGAACCAGGAAAAGAACTTTGCTCCTTGCTCTCTATTTCATTAGAGCTTTCAATACCAATCGGCAACATTAGCTCCAAGGTTTCATGAAACATCTTTTCCTTTGTCCATGTTTCCTAACAGACATGCACCATTCAGTTGTGTTTTTCTGCAGTTCTCATTTATATGATCTGCAGGGTGGACAAGGCCTGTGACGTTTATAAAACTGGAGTCCACTAGTCTCTCATATACTCTAATGAAACAGTATGTAATCACATACCTGCCTTTGCTTTTGAAGCTGGTCAGTACAGGCTTGGGGTTTTTCTATGCGGGCGACCCAGAGACTTTTAGCAGAGTTTCATGCATATGGATTTCACGCTGTTCCTTGCTGGCATACTTCCCGTTTGATTACAGCACATCTGTACACAGCTTAAACGGCAATAAAATATTTTAGTGAAAACCGTACACAATGACCTCTGATTTTCTCTTAGGAACTACGGTCCCCCTTAGTTATCTTCTGTAGCCTGGAGTTTTGTTGTTGCCTTTATGGTTGGACTTCTTTTTAGCCAGTCCACCCTTGTTTATCCAAATGCCCTCCCTCCTTCCCTTTCTCAAATCGTAATGTTTGAGGGCATTTCTTAAAACGTGGGAACCTTAGAGCTTTGTGCTGCCTTAGTGGGAATACTTTTAGGGATAGCCTCTAATCTGTGTGAGTAAATAACATGAAATAAAGCCCGTATGTCCCTGCCTGTACGCAGAGAGAGGAAGCAAAGGGCAGGAGGCTTTAGCAATGGTAGCCTGATGACTGCCTGTTCAGCAAAAGAAAAAACCCGTTTGGCTTTGATCACCTCAAATATTTGTGTTTGCCAAGAGAGGCAGAAACTTCTGCATGACTGTGTAGAATGCCACCTGCTCATTTGGCATTGTGAATTGTGACTAAGCCTACTGTTAAATTAATCCTGGCCTCAAAGAACAGTTATTAATTTTGCAGGAGGAAGTATTCTCTTACATAGATTATCCTCAGCAATCCGTATATATTTCTTAATTTCTTATTTCTTAATCTGAATTTAGGAACATTCTCCCCCATGCTGGAAAAGGAAGGTATAGGCCAGGCTCTTAATCAATATAATAATTCATGCTCATTCTTCAGAAACAGAGAGCTATGCTGATACATAATTGACTACTTGACTAATGGGTAAAAATCAATGTTGTATTGAAATTCTCTAGCTGGAAGCAAATGGAAATTGTTTTGTGAAAATATTTTATTTACTTTGAAATATGAAATAGAAATCACTTTAAAAAAATCACTAAATCTTTTTCCCACATGATCCAAAACAAACCAGATGTGTTTTGCCAGCTGCACTTTCTTTTGTCTAAACCAAGGCCTACTACATAGGTTCTGAGAGGTATGAGATTGCCATGGATAACACCTAGAACCTACCCCTCTGCTTCTTCTTTCTCCCAAACAATTCCTTAAAAATACACTTGGGTCGTATATACATGCTTCTTCCTGTAGCCATGAAACTTAGGTAAAATCAAATGATGGAAACCTTAGCTTTTTTTGCTTTCTTTCAACGCAAGGAAGCAAATATTTTCATGCTATAACATTTCTGATAGAACCTTTGGAGCTGGCAAATTGAACTGAATTGCTGAAAAATGGCAGAACAATCATGGCTTTTGTTGCTATACGAAAGGTAAGTACAGCGTTACTCCAGTAACTCAGAAGACTGGAAATTGTGGCACTGCTGATTTTCAGAGGCTGGCTTTCAGACCCTTTCATAATAACTTATGCATTTAACTGTTGTGTTTCTGAATCCTGACACTGTGGCTGTATCATTGTTTAGGTACAAGAAAGAGGCAGGAATTAATTTAAAAAAAAAACAAACACGACAACAAAAAAACTAAAATTAGATTCAAAGCCTCTTTTTTGAAAAAAAAATAGTCTTATGATTAATTTCTCCTAATTGCCTGTCGTTCAATGGTGTTCATCCCAGCATTAAAGTCAGAGGTGATGAGAAACACCTTACTTGCCTGAGGTTATGCTCTGATAAAGTAGTACAGCCCTGATAAGTAGATGACAATAACACAATAATATTTAAACGCTCTTGTAAATCTGAAAAAGAATACACACTCTTTAGTGTAAACGTCCTTCCTTTCAGTCCGTGTCCTAAATACCTGGATTCACGTGCTCTGTCTGAAGTACTGTATAAATGTTTAATGAGACTCTGTCTCAGGCCAGCTTCTATTAATGTCGAGCGTGTGCATAACAGTTTGCAGAATCTGAATCCTGGTTTCTGTCACAGCACCTTTCCTTTCTATTATGCTATAAGAGCGGGGAAAAGCAAACTGCCATTGAAAGCTAGTGAACAAACACAGCAGACAAGAGTTGCAGCCCATCATGGGTGTAAAAGTATGCCTGCTAAACGATATTTGGACAGAATTGAAATGTTCGCTATTTGTTCTGTTTCAAGAATGGCTGTTTTGAAGACATTTCTGTTGCTTGAAGTAACATTTAAACAGTTTTCAAATGACTGTTTCTTGCTTATTGGAATGAAAACACTGAAGAGTCAAATGGTGTCAGTGTAAGGTACTAAGCCTGCATTGTTTCATTTTCTACCCATCAAAAGTATTGACCCAATAGCAAGTCTTTGCAGTTACAGTGAATCACAGCAGAAAAAACATCAATAGTAGCTGTTTCTATCCTCTACCCCACCATCTTTTTTCAGGAAAAGAAAGCCTTTGCAGATTTATGCAGGGAGAGATGCCCATCCAAATAGATAGATACATAGCCAGGGCTTCTATGTGTGGCTGGAGAAGGTTTTGTTTTGCTTAGTTTTGTTTTCTGCCTTGTATGTCCTGCCTGTTGTACAGTACCTCCTGCAGTCTATGAGCTCAGAAACTGTTGTCCCAAGCTTTCTGGGAGACATACACCATGCTAAAAAAGGGGTTGAAGGCTGAGCGCCAGTTATTTTTCTTGCTTTGGGTGTAGTAGCTGCTCTGTTGTGTGTGTGCAGGGGGAGGGCTCCAGGAAGGTTTTATTCTGCAGAGCTTTGTAATCCTCCTCTCCGCTGGAAGCAGACAGCTGGGGACACAGCAGGCAACCTTTCTATTAAATGGAGAGAGTAGGAAATTTTCCAGTAACACTTTTTTCCCCTCTTGACCAGACAAATTTGCAAAACTGAAAACTGTTAGGAAAAAGAGTAGTTTTTGCAAAAACAATCACAACCTTCTTCTGGGGGGGAAGAATTGAAAAAGATTTGATATTTTCTACTTAGTTATTTCTGAATGTTAAAAAAAAAAATGGGGTCTTTTTTTTCAAGACAACCTTTGTTGGTTAATTTATTAAATAAGGTTTTAAATAATACAAAATTTTTAATTTGAAATTTAAGCTTTTAAAAACTATATAAATAAAATTTTCAGTCTGAAATATGTTTGGGATTGTTGGTTCATGAATATAAATTTTTTTGGGGTGTTTTCAAATTTGTGTTCTGGTTTGGGAGGGACCTTTGATATCTTACAAATACTTGCAGAGTAGGAAAGACATTCCCCAATGTCATGGTTTCAGATGAGACGGGGTTGACTTTCTTGCTAGTAGCTGGTGTAGTGCTATGTTTTGGATTTGGGATGAAAACAGTGTTGGTAGTGCACTAAAGTTTTTGGTTGTTGGTAAGCTGTCAATGCCTTTTCTGCTCCTCACACCGCCCCCCCAGCAAGTAGGCCGGGAGTGCACAAAAAGCTGGGAGGGTCACAGCCACGACAGCTGACCCCAGCTGACCAAAGGGATATTCCATAACATGTGATGTCATGCTCAGTATATAAAGCTGGGGGAAGAAGGAGGAAGGGGGCAATATTCAGAGTGATGGCATTTGTCTTCCCAAGTAACCATTACACGTGATGGAGTCCTGCTTTCCTGGAGATGGCTGAACACCTGCCTGCTGATGGGAAACGGTGAATGAATTCCTTGTTTTGCTTTGCTTGTGTGTGCGGCTTTTGATCTACCTATTAAACTGTCTTTATCTCAACCCACAAGTTTTTTCTCACTTTTACTCTTCTGATTCTCTCCCCCATCCCAACTCAGGGGAGTGAGCGAATGGCAGCACGGTCCTACTTGCTGGCTGGGGTTAAACCATGGCACCCATGCAGCTGCTGGGTGCTGTGGTGACAGTTTTGAAAATGTGGATCCATTCCCTGGAAAGTGACAGAGGTCACCCACCAAATTCCTTTCACGTAGGCTGTCAAATGGTTTTCATTCGTAATAAATCTTCTTTTTTCTCCACTGTCCTACAACTGAACTAACACATTAAAAATAATAATGGCGATATTTGTTAGTTTTTGGGACATCTCTTCATTTACCTTGTCTTGTCTGTTGAACTATAAGCCTATTTTGCAACACATAATGGTGGAAAATACACCAGGTCCCTTCACAAAATAGCAAGCACAGAGAAACGTATGTGCACGCTTTATCCATAACTCAAAACAAAAGTTGTGGTTTGTGAAGTCTTTGAATCCTTTGTGCACTGTTTGTGGGTAGAGATGACTGAACTGTAGCCAAAGATTTTGAGAGGGCACTGTCAAGTTTATTAAACATCTGGGAGGCATACCAGGTTTCCTGCAAGTCATCTGGCACAGAAGCTTCTTACTATAACCAGTGCTTTGAGGTTTGTTTAAGAGCCGTCACTGCTGCAGGTTAGAAGGAAGAATTTCCTCCATGACATAGTCCGACGTGGTTGGTATGGTTGGAAGTGACAGAAGGGAATGCCTTTCAAGCTAATAGATCATCCATTATACCAGAGTCCCAGATTGGGACTAGGCCCACACACAAGAGAAATAAACCAAGTGCTAGTATAAACTGTAAGCAAACACTGTAGGATCATTTTCTCATTTTGATAATCCATTAAAATGGAAACTATTTTGACCTCGTGATACTTGCAGTACAAGACTCTGCACTCCAAAGGTAGTTCAAAGCTCTCCAATTCCAGTTCAGGAGTTCAGGGAGAGTTTATGAACATTACAAAAATCAGAAGAAGGATTGGTTTTGGCTTTGGGAGGAGGTGGTTTATTTGTTTTAATTGGGGGCTTTGGTTTGTTGTGGTTTTGGGTTTTTTGGGTTTTTTTTCTTTTTTTCTGAAAACTCCCTTTGTTTCTATTTTCTCTTTCCTGTTATTTTCCCAAACCAGTGAGTCTGTTTCTTGTAGCCCAGATCCCAATTGTATTGCGGTGCCGGGAAAGACGTTCAAAGCTGACGGTTCATCCACGTAGGTAAATCTGTCGCTGCAGTCACCCTTCCATCAGCATTTCCCAGCCCAGAGGATGGCAAAGTTTAGTGCACAAGGGTTTTTTTAGCTGCCTGTGTGAATGTAGTGAGTCCACAGAACATTATTATTCAAACCCTTAAACCTATGCCAGACTGCATATGTCTTAATGCTTATTCAAGTGTCAGGGAGTGCTGGCAGATGTCAGAGTAAATGGGAGGCTGTCAGTAAGGAAATTACTTACCATTCACAGGGTGATTGCTGCAGTCTGTCAGGTAGCATTTGAGAGGATGTCAGGCTGAAAGAAGAAAGAGTGGGGAGGCAGGAGAGTTGTAAATGTTTCCTTGTCTTGAGGGGGCAAGGGAGATGCCTCCAGCAACAGAACAGTAAATCATTAACTAAACAGAAATAAAGATCCCAACATCCAGCTTTGGAATAATGCTACTAAAGGAGTGGTTTGGGGCTTTTAAAGCTTAAAGCACGTGGCATTGACACAGTCTTGCAGTTATTTTTGCAGTTATCCACCAGCAGCAGAAGACAGATCACGTTCATCAGCAGTCCCATTTCTCCTGTATTCGTACATCACGCGTATATCATCAGACAAGGTCCTAAATGAGAGCTTTTACCCATAGTTAAAGATAATAATTGTGCATAGTGCGTTATTTCTTGTGGATAGTGTGCTTTGCAGTTAGACTTCACAATCCATGAGGTTCTGACCTCCCAAGCCACGGAGGACTTGGGGATCAGGGTTCGGTTCTGTTCTTGGTGTTAGCTGTTCCTGTGCTACACCATCTGTCTTTGAAAATGCCTATGTTTGTTTAAGAAAAGGTGGAATATTTTTCAAATTTGCAGGTAACTGTAAAGATTTATTAGTTAAGATACTTTGGGAAAGTTTTATGTAAATAAACAGGAAACTTAATTATTTCACTCTGGACAGTGTATTCCTTTGTGGGAAGTTAAATAGAGGCCATCAATTATGCGAGTGATTGCAATGAATCAACAACTTCTCTTAGAGATAAAAATTGGGATTAAGCCCTACTGAGTTGGCATTGACCTTATCCACTTTCTGTATCTCCCAGTTCATAAGGGACATCAGAAACTAGTGAAACATCATGCACTGAGCTGCACATTTTTTGATGGTTTTGAACTTGTAAAGCACCCCAGTAGTACCAGCAAAGTTCACTCAGAGAGAGAGCCTTTGCTCCTTGCATAAATACATTTTTAAGGTAGGCCAAATCCTGACACTTTTTCCTCATGGCTAGTGGTTCCACACTGCATTAACATTGAAGGATTCAGTGTGACTCTTGAGTAAGAAGCAGCCTATAAACTGTCCTAAATGAAAGAATTGCTGGTTGTTCTTGAGAGCTTGAAGATGCTTTTCCAACATAATTTCAGCTTTAGCTGGTTTAATTTACAGATACCTTACTCTCACACTTGCTAGACCTGGTGAAAAGTCAGGGTAATCCACAGTTCAATGCCATGAAAGAGAATGTGAAGCTGGTTCTCCTCCTTAGACACACATTGTGGCATTGTCCTCCTTTGACAGGCATTGGTATTTTCATCTTCACTGCTTGCCTCACACAGAGATTTCACAGGAAAGAAAGCAAGACTGTGTGATACCTTACAAAGGACAGCCTCAGGACACACGAGCAGTCCTTCAGACTGACTTTCTTTGTCATTCGGGAGAGAAAGTAATGCTCTTCAAGGATATCTGTCTTTCCCTTCTATTCTCCACCCATGTCAGCACTTAGCCTCGTCATTCTCAAAGGTGAATGGCTTTAAAGATTTGATATCCATTTTTACACATTGATTGTCTACCCACTTAAACAACGGAAGCTCAGGTGTGTGCTGTAACTCCTTTCAGAGTTCTTTGTGTCTGAAGCACTGGCACACGGATTGGGATTCAGGATTTGCATGTTCCTCTTGCTGGCCTGCCGGATGATACAGAATTTGATACTTTTGTGCCTTGCTTTGCTCGTCTGGGCACTGCTTACCTCCTTTGCAAATGGCCTTGAGCTCCAATGGAGATACCTCCATTTGAGAGATGGCACCTACAGTTTTAATTTCTTCTGTAAGATCCCTCCTTAACTATATTATCCCAATACTCAATTTCCTTATCCCGTCTTGTTTCTCCCCAACATACAGTATTTGACCCTTCCAAACTTTTGTCAGTTTTTTTCCTCCTTTTCACACTGTCTTGGTGCTAACATGGAGGGCACTGAGAATATAGAAGACTCTTTCCATCTTCTAAGCTCTGGTGCCCACTGCACAGAAGGGGGTCACTTCAACGCAAGTCCAGCTCGGCCCCTGAAGCCCGGGACTGATACTGTCAGTCTCGAAAGGGTCTGTAAGCATTGTGCTGACAAATTCTCACATGTGCTTGTAGGGCAGACGGAGAACTTCTAGAAATTAAGAGCTTGTCTGAATTTGGGCGGTTCTTGCATTAAAGGCAAATTACAGGGAGCGTATTCTTTCAGTTTTCAAGTCCTTGTCCAAGGCTTTGTCTCAGAACGTTTTCCTTCAATAGGTAACAGTAACAAATAAAAAAGCCGTAGTTAGCACAGAAACATGAGCAATAGCAGTATATTTTTGTCCACCATCTTTTCAGAAAAGCATAAATGATTTCATCTGCATTTTGCCCTAGCCTGAAACAGGCACATGCCATCAACACTTTTAGCTCCCATTGATTAAATTCTGACAAAGTTGTAGACAGTCAAAAAAAAAGTCTCATTACAAAAATATCTGTTACAGGATGTACTGTCTGCTTACCAGTCAAGCGCCCTGAGTGCTTGTACATCTTAATCTCCACGCACAACTATTGCACTGTCACATCACTCCATCTAAACATTGAAGACTCTACTTGAATCCCTTTGTGAAATCACTGAAGTATGCCCTTAATTTCAAACTTGAAGCCAAGGCAAGGTTTAAGTGATCTGCTGGACTGATCCCTCTAATCTGAATGTTTGAAGTGTGAATTTAATTTGAAGCAGTTTTTTGAAAATTCAAAGTGGTCAAGAGTTTTGGTCTCTTGTTCTGCAAATGATTCTACCTGTGCAGGCATCTCAGTGATTTCAGCATGAGTTCTCTGCACAGGTTTAAATGTGTGCTAATATTGCCAGACTAAAGCTTACTTTTGAGTTTCAGACAATTGACTTCAGGCTCTAAATCCTTCCCTTCCAACCATTTCTATCAAGACTGCTATTTGTGTATGAGTTTCTGCTGAGTACTTTTTGAAATGCCAAATATGTTGTGCACTTTTTATATAACATGACTTCTCTACAGTGAGTTAAATGCTACTTTTCATTTACTTTGCCTTTCCTCTTATTTAAAACCACAGATTAGTTTTGGCAAGCATTAATAGCTCTTAAATGATTTGTAATCTGTTTTTAATATGATCCTAGTTCAAGTTCAAAATGAATAAACACAGGGCCTAAATGAAACCTGATGTCTTTCTGCTTTATGCAGGGAAGTGCTACAAACCAGAGAGTAAGGGTTGATGTACTTGCACAGCAACAAGTATTGAAATGGAAAAAGAATGGGTATTGGCTGTTTCCTCTTAATTCTTCTTCTTTGATGATCCTTTGGAGTACCAGGAGGCAGAGAGCAGCTGGTTTAGCAATTATTTCACGTTGCTCTGACAGAGAACTGTCCAGACAGTTACTTTCTGAATCAAGAGGGAACGTTCTCTCTTTATGCTTAAAAATTCAGCATCGCTTAACTGTTTTACAGACCATGCTTGTGTGATCTAACCAGTAAAAGATTATTGGGTAAACTAAGGGAAATGGCTTTTGGTTTATCACTTGGAAATTATGAATAGTTGGCAGGGGCACATAGCACGAGCAATGCTGCATGGGATCAGGGTAAACCCAGAGCCGCGGGGGAGTGAGGGAGGAGGGGGTGGCGGGTAGGTTGTTTTATCAGTAGACAGATTTTCAACCATGAAACGGAAGGTAGTCCAGAACAGAAGTTGAATAGAGTTAACAACTCTATTCTCAGTATTCCCAGCCTTGGTGATTTTTCTAAAGCTTCATTTCCTCAAATGATGCCATTAAATATTTTCAGCCATGAAACAGAAGTTAGTCCAGAACAGAAGTTGCACAGAGTTAACTCTCAGGAGGTTCCTGGAGTGTGTTGGGGATAACTTCCTGACACAGCTGGTGAGGGAGCCGACTAGGGAAGGAGCCCTGCTGGACCTGTTTGTAAACAGAGAAGGACTTGTGGGGGATATGACAGCTGGAGGCCATCTTGGGCATGGTGATCATGAAATGATAGAGTTTTCGATTCTCAGAGAAGCAAGGAGGGGGGTCAGCAGAACTGCCACCATGGACTTCCAGAGGGCAGACTTTGGTCTTTTCAGGAGCTTGCTTGACAGAGTCCCTTGGGAGGCAGTCCTGAAGGGCAAAGATGTCCAGGAAGGCTGGATGCTTTTCAAGAAGGAAGTCTTAAAAGCACGGGAGCAGGCTGTCCCCATGTGCTGAAAAACAAGCTGTTGGGGAAAAAGACCAGCCTGGCTGAACAGAGAGATATGGTTACAACTCAGGGAAAAAAGGAGAGTTTATGGTTTTTGGAAGAAGAGGCAGGCCACTCAGGAAGACTACAAAGAAGTTGTAAGGCTATGTAGGGAGAAAATTAGAAGGGCCAAAGCCCACCTAGAACTTAACCTGACTTGGGATGTTAAGAAAAATAAAAAAATTTTCTATAAATACACTAGTAATAAAAGGAGGATTAAGGAGAATCTCCATCCTTTATTAGATAAGGGCAGTAACATGGTGACAAAGGATGAGGAGAAGGCTGAGGTACTTAATGCCTTCTTCTTCTTTGCCTCAGTCTTTAGTAGTAGAGTTGGTTGTTCCCTGAGCACCCAGACTCCTGAGCTAGTAGGTAGGGGTGGGGAGCAGAATGAAGCCCCCATAATGCAAGAGGAAATGGTGAGGGACCTGCTCCAGCACCTAGACATACACAGATCTACGGGGCCGGATGGGATCCACCCAAGAGTACTGAGGGAGCTGGTGGAAATGCTCACCAAGACACTTTCCATCATTTACCAGCAGTCCTGGCAAACCAGGGAGGTCCCAGTTGACTGGCATCTAGCAAACGTGACGCCCATCCACAAGAAGGCCTGGAAGAAGGATCTGGGGAACTACAGGTCTCTCAGTCTGACCTTGGTGCCTGGGAAGGTCATGGAACAGATCATCCTGAGTGCCATTANGGCGGAGGGAGCTGGGGTTGTTTAGTCTGGAGAAAAGGAGGCCGAAGGGAGACAATATCGCTCTCTACAACTACCTGAAAGGAGGTTGTAGAGAGATGGGGATCGGTCTCTTCTCCTAAGTAACAAGAAATAGGACAAGAGGAGATGGCCTCAAGTTGTGCCAGGGGAGGTTTAGACTAGATATTAGGAAAAATTCTTACACTGAAGGGGTTATTAAGCATTGGAACAGGCTGCCTAGGGAAGTGGTTGTGGCACCATCCCTGGAGGTATTTAAAAGATGGGTAGACATAGTGCTTAGAGATATGGATTAGTGATGTTTTTTGTCAGTTAGGTTGATGGTTGCACTAGATGATCTGAAAGGTCCCTTCCAACCTAGGCAATTCTATGATTTTATCATTCTGATTCCCTTAATCTGTGTTGCTGTTATGGGCACTACCATATCAAAAACGGGAAGAATAAAAAAGCATCTGAGCAATGCAGACTGGCCATGTTCTGTGTTTGAATCGTTGACTCGTAACTGCTTACCTCCTTACAATTTTTGGTCTCCTCTCAACTCTTGCCAAGTTATTCATAACCACTTGCACTACTGCAAATGGGGCCTGAGCATGGTAGACAAATTACTTCACTTGCTTAACGTGATACTTGACTACAGCCTACTGAGCTGCAGCATTTGTCAGTCTTGCAGCAGTGCAGCGCTGCTGACTCACACACAATGCGTCATGCGCTGCACCACCCGTCGCTCCTCTGGGGTAGTCCTCTCAGCTAGGAAATCCACAGGCTGAGTTCGCTCGTCAGCTTGCACCAAAAGGAACCAGGATAAATGTGTCTGTACGTGTCATTATTTCAGTAAAATATTTCTGCTTTAATCAAAGATTGTGTCTGAGAATACAGGAATCAAGGGGAGGGAAAAACAAAAGTTTGTCCTCAAATCTGAGAGGGAGAAAGGAAAAAGGGAAAACTCTTTATCTGGATGAAGTTTAAATCTTTTTCTAGTAGACTTCTTGCAGGTATGGCAACAAAAGTTGTCTGATAAAGAGAATTGTAGGGGTAAACAGGAATCAAGAAAGTTAAATAGTTACTGCACTAGGAAACCTGTCACAGAGAGGAGATGGAGGTAGAAAGATCACAAAGCAGAGCCTGAGGAACATGTGTAGCACCATCCTCTGACATACTCACTAAAGTGGGAAAAGGACCAGAATACACGTGTAAGTGCTGTGACCTCTGACTTCTCATTGTGTCATCTTCATTCAGAAATAACATTGCAATGTCATTTTGTTATACTTCACATTATATGTGGCACTGTGCAAAGGGACAGAGCAGGCTTTTGTGTGAATCCAGAACTCAAAGACTTGAAAGTAATTTCTAGAATCCACAGTGAAACCACGTGAGCCTTTAAGTCCCAGTTCCAGAACAGGAGATGTGTGGGCAAATGCCCTTTGTGCTGGGGTCCCTTTACTATTAGTTATCTTGCCAGTTCAGTTATTTTTAAAATGGATTTTTAAAGTATTTGTTTCTAGAGACTGAGTTTAGAGAAATGGAAATGCAGGTAGGTAGGATTATGTGACTGCCTCCAAAATCATCCTGGACAACGGAACTCAGGTTTACATGCTCCTATGCTTATATGCAGAAATAGTAGCCAGAGGCACCTATCTTTTGAGCATTTAAGTACTGGGGACAGTTTTTCTTCAATTAGTGAAAGATCTGATGCATGTAGCTTCATGTGCAAAGTATGGGCTCTGACCCGGCTGCTGACACTTGGTCAGAAGATCTTGGGTGTTCTGAAGGGTGGCTCCAGCTCAGTGCCCAGTTGCAGTCAAGAAAGGAAATTGAGCATAGGTTGGGAATTGCTAGGAGGGGATGGAGTGTAGGGAAAGTTCGCATACTGCTCCCTAAACCTGAGGTTCAGCTGCACCTTGAATTGTGCATGTGCAGCTCTGTTGCCCTCATCTCAGAAGGTTCAGAAGTAGTGCAAAGAGGTTGGTGAAGGATAACAAGGATCGTCAGAGATTTGGACCCTGTTTGTGGAGTGACCGGGTAGACCTGGACTTTTCAGCCTGGAAAAGTGGTGACTGATTGCTGTACAAGAAATGGAGAAAACTCAGAGCGCTCTGGAGAGACCGCGTAGGAGCAAAATGTTTGTCACTCCGTGAAAGAACAAGGGGACATCAGATGGAAGCTAGTAAGCCAAGTTCAAGAGAAACGAAGGCCAGTGGCTCTCTGAGGGGTTGTAGTGGATCTGCACAAGTCCTTTTTGAAGACTATTGTGGATGGGCTCCAGGGGGAACTGGACGAGTACTGGAGAGAAGGATCTGCAGAACAGCACTGGGCTCAGGAAATCCTCTGTGCTGAAGATACAAGCTGGGAGGAAGTATCGTGGATACGTGTCCTGTTCTTCCCCGTGTCTAAGCATTGGCTTACGACCGCTGCCAGCGGCGAGCTGCAGGGCCGGCGGGGCAGTCGCCGCTCAGGGGCCGCCTCAGCCGAGCCCGGCCACACACGGGCTCAGCCCCGGGTCTGATGAAACCAGCACCTGCGACCTCTGCCCGCTGGTGGCACCCGGAGCGGGCTTGCCCGAGCCGCTCCAGCAGCCTCCCCAGGGACCAGCTCCGCAGCCAGGACGGGCTGCCATCACGCTCCGCCGGCACCGCAGCGCGGGCGCCCCCTGCCCTTCCCGCCGCCCGGGGGCGGGAGCGGGGCGGGGCGGGGCGGGTCAGGGCGGGGGAATCGCGCTTCCCGCCGCTCCGCCTGCCGCCCGACGAGTCCCGGCTCGGGAAGCGGCTGGGGGAGAAGCTGAGCCGAGCTAGTGGACGATGCGTACCTGTGGGCGGTGAAGCAGCGGCCGGGGCCGGGAGCGCCTGCGGCCACTTCCAGGTACGGTACGATCCGGGGCGTCTGCGGTGCTCGGGTGCCCGTCCGTCCTCTTGCTAGCGCCGGCACGATGTCTCTTTCCTCCCGGTGTTTACCTCCTTACTAGCTACCCAGTTCTGCAGAGCCAGAGCCACTCATTTCTGTGGGATTTCAGGATACTGGGGAGGGGAGAGAGACTTCAACCCATCAGAAGAAGCACTTGGCGGTGCGGTGGTTGGGTCCCTCTCCTTGTCCCCTTCCCTGTATTAACATGGAACAGGGTCCTAAAACTGCGTGATGTAACCTTTCTGTGGCTATAATCCTTGGAGAAGCTTTCCCCGTTTTTCCTGAAGCCCGTCGGTTCAATTGATGGCTGCTTTTTTGGATCGGAGGGATGGAAAAGCAATTTGCCAGATTGCGGTTGTAGGGCGGCATAAGATGGGCGTGCGGGTGGGACAGAGGTGTGTGTGTGGTATCACTGCAGTGTGTTTATGGGCTTCTCTTATGCTGGGCATCTGCTGTGCGTGACTGTGGTAAAACAGGCCCTCTGTGCTGAGTAAGGTGGAAGCAGGTCAGGGGCAGGAGGGGAGTAATGGCTGTTAAATGACCCCTGTGTTGTGCTTAGGCCAGACTGTAAACTAAGGCAACCCTAAAAACAAGCCGTGCCTCCCTGTCTTCCTGTGTGTAAAGCTAAATATAGCACTGAGGCATGAGGAAAACTCTTTCAGAGGAGTTCCCCTGAATAGAGCAGAGGAGGGCTGATTCCTCTTAAAGGGGAAGGACGGCCTGAAAAATCGGAAGAGCCATGAACAAAGAGGTACTCTGGACCTCAGACAGACAGCTATCCGTCTCATCGAGGAGTGCTGAGAGGGTTGCTTTCAGTGAGATTACACCTGTAATGTAATGTAATGTGACGTGGGCTGGGCTGAGATAACATGCCATCTGTGGGAAATGGGGACTTGGGCAGGCAGGACTGGGTCTCTAGTCTGTCTCTTTATTTTGAAAGCCAAGAACAGCGTTTGAGGGATAGGTCCCTCAGGCTTACCTTACAGCTCCCAAATGAGGTGTCTTGGAGAGATGCTCATAATCAGCTGAAAATCAATGCTAAGCATACTCAAGACAAGTAGCTAACTGGTGAGCTGTGCTGGAGAGACCTAATAGGTAAGACGCAGCTCTGGTTTTGGATTAGCGATGGGGATATCACTCTAAACAGGCAGGACTGAAACAAGCCACGGTAGCTTTTGTTAACTCTTTGTAAAAGAGGAAAGAATGTGCTGGTTCGTCTGGGGTTAAGCTCACAGCGCTGCTACACACTGAGTAAAATGCTTTTTTGTGCAGTACAATGAACCCCCGTTGGTTCATGTTCTTCATGGTTTCTTTCTGCTGAGGTTTTTGGGGACAGCACAGTGTTGTTACCTGTGCCCCAGTTGTATGAGTTATCTAAACAGTCCTTGGGGAATGCAGTGAGTCACCGTACCTGTTCATGGTCTGCAGGGTGAGCTGCTGTCACACTGTCAGAAGTGACAGGCATAATTCAACACTAGAGCCCCATCAGTGAACTGAAAAAGCTGAAAGCATGGGAGTTTATTTTTGTAACTCAGAGTAGTTAAAAAGTGAGTTTTTCTTAGGGTGAAGGTAGGAAGGAGCTGTGTGTGGATCATATTGCCAGTTTGTGCTACATTGCTGTAAGGGTCTGGCATTGTGACACCTACTAGAGCTGACAAAATTGTGTGGGTGGGATCCTTCTTGGCAGCCTTTGACTACATGGCCTCTTGGGCATTGGTGTTACCCTTGGAAAAGTGCTACAAAGCTCAATGGTTAAAACTGGTGCTCTCAAACGCCTCTGAAATGATCATCTGTAAAAGGTTAAGTGATGTTTGGGGCCAAAGATGCTGAATGCTCCTGGTAACAGGGACGTGTTGTGGCTCTAAGCTTTTCTGAATATCAAGCTCTATGTGTCTTGTGCAAAGAGAGGAAGTGTAAGTATTGGATGGTTCACACTCCAAATATTTCCCATCTAAATCAGAGGGTTTAGAAACTTTTTTTTCTATGCAAGGTTGCAGTCAGTCAGCTGGTACTGATTTTAACTGGAGTGTCATTACACTTAGAAAATGTCCTGGGAGCTCAGTCAAATGACTCGGAAAAGGGCAAGCTTGTGGTGCTCATTTCACTCTTGCACATCCTTGATGTGGGTGTGTTGTTCTTTGCAACTGTGTCCTTGCTCAGTTTGTAGAGCTCATTCCATTAGCTGTGATCCTCCTCACTCATTTAGAGAGACTAATGTCAAAGCTCCAGCGTTGAGTAGGGTAGCTGTCATAGGAGATTTCATTTAAAGCATAGTCTTCAGAAGACAGCCCTCGATTTTTGGAGATAGAAATGATCCAAACCATCTATTTCCTTATATCTTTATGCAGTGTTTCTAAATGAAAAGCTAATATTGCCTTTGTCTCAAGATGTCTACCTTTTCTTCAGTCATTTGAGCACTGTTCTGCTGTTCAGTAGATGGCTGGGCAGTACAGAAAGAAGCTGTCAGTTGGAGTAGGATGCCTGTGTTTCAATGAAGGCAGAATTTATGATTGCTCATACTTAAGCATATTTTCCCAAATGTTAGTAGATACACAGGTGTACTCTGCAAGCACTGACAAGTGCCCTTTGCTTGCTGGAACCAAGCCACATCATCTAATAAACACTTTGCTAGAAAATGAGCTTGCAAACAGAAGTTCCAGAGTGTACTTTGCAGCCACAGCAAGTACAATACATAATTTACAAACAGGAGGCAAAGACTCTACCTTTAGCCGAAAGCTATTGCTAATTTCTCCTCTATTATAGCTGCTGTGAGAAGTAGTATTAAAAAATATAAAGCACTACAGTGAGCAACATGAACGGATGGTATTCAGTATGGCTGTATTTTTAATTAGAAAATGAGCAGGATCATGGAAACAATACAGCTCAGTCTTCCTAGGCGGCTCTAGAATAGCAGTGCGTGACTCAGATCCATGTATTCTGACTATTTTGGTTTTGACTCATTAAAATGCATCTTCTCCCCAGAGTAAAATGTTCGTCGGGTCACCTGCCCTTCCCATGGGGTCAGGTACTCTGCTTGCATCTTGTCACATCTGGAAATAGCACCAGAAATACCAGGTTACACGCCAGTAGAGAGATGAGCCTGGGAAGCTGTGAGCCTGCATCAGCCAGAACAATGAGACATTTAGATTCATAAGCAGTAAGACAGAGGATAAATATGCTTGAGTCAGATTGAGGAGTGGGATATTCTCTGAGATAATTGCTCTAATTGATACAAGGCCAGGTGCTTTCCGCATGAAAGCAGCATGCTGACCTGACAATACCTGCCCATCAGGGCTGCGAGTCGATCCTCCCTTATACATCCTGCAGGGATTCAGACACTATTAGCCTGTGTTTACAATGATCCTTTCACAAGCCAAGCTGGTATACGATTGCTCAATACCATACTTAGTGTGTGATGAATTAATAGGTGTAATAGTTTCAAGGCAAGACTTTGTCCCATCGATTGCAGAGGGCAAGGGTCCACCTTCAGTCGAGCATGGGGACTGCTGCCGGGTCTTAAAGGCTGACACAAACCAGTAGATGCAGCATTCAAGTGGTGGAGATTGCTGCTGTGGCCCTGCCTAGACTAGGGAAAAAACTTTTCAGTCAGTTTGGCTAGACTGTTCTTCTCAATTTCCCAAGGAGCCAGTCAAGCTGATTGGAGGAGTCAACTGTTGTAAAGGTCTCCTATACCTCAGACCGAGCTCTGGGCTAGAAACCATTGACTGATGTTCAGGGTGTGAGGCAAGTATAACTGATCCAGATACAGAACCGTATTTGCTTTCTTAACTCCAAAGTGGGACCATCCCTTTTTACTATCAACCTAAACATTTGAAGGTGTATTTTTTTGGTTGTGGTGGTTTTTAACTGAAGTATTTCTACTGCAGAAACTCAAAATATACTGTTTTCAACCTGCTGTACCTCTATAAGTGTCAGTAAAAATTCTATACTGTTCATGGAAACGTAAGGTTTTAGTAAATGGAAAAATAGAGATTAGGTGAATTGTTCACCTTAAACCAGTATTTTTTCTGCATCATCTAAGTGGAAAGGAGACGTTTGTCGATGAGGTTTTAGGTAGAACCAGTTAAATGAAATTAAGTACTGTTATTTAACTCCATTACAGCTTGCTGTTGTAAATTATAACTTGGCTGTCTGTTATGATTATAAAAGGGAATGGTGCTTTCTTCTGAAGGGTGTTGTAGGTTTCACCAAAAGGCCAAGCATGGATGTCTGCAAAGAACAACAGCTTTTGCATTCGGAAAGTGTCTTCCTTTGATGAGGTTGAGGAAGGAACCGTGTCAAGAGAGCTTCATGCTTAAGGCTAGTACTGTGCTTCTAGAATTAATATAGTGTGATACATCTTCTGTACCCCTTTTGAAAAAAGATCTTGGAACTTAATGAAAGGAAATAAGCCCACACTAATCCCTCTTTGTACTGTCAAGCAGAGGAATGCAGTAATGAGAAACTGAGTGACTTGACTAAAGCCACGTTAGGAGCTTGTAGCAGCGTCAGAAGCAGATCTAAGCTCCCAGTTGCCGTGTCTAAGCACTGAAATCATGCTTCTTCTGTTGACTGCAGATGGATGTGTAAACAGTTCTTGATCAAGCTGGTTATCACTATGAACTAGTTTGGACCCACATTTAGCTACTGACCGTGCAGATAGAGAAGGTGTATCCTTTGGCCTTGACCACCTGAGGTGGGTTAGGATTACAGAGGTTCACATCCCTGTCTCATAAAATGGGTCATATTCCCCAAGCTTAGTGGGAGTCTAATACCGCATTGAAATCAGTGATACTATTCTGATGATAGTGTAGGGGAAACTGCTCCTGCCTCTATTGACAATATCAATTTTCTATTTCTTCAGTTTGAAGTACGCAGGAGGCACAAGGTGTGCTACGGAAATGATAACGTCAGGGTTCTGATTCATTAGTGGGGATGGCATAGCATGGATGACATGCAGGTCTCAGCTGTCCACCCCACCCTACGTCCCATTCCTGGACAGCTGAGCCATAGTGAATCAGCTGCTGAATGACTCGGTTTACAGCATGATGTTTTGAAGTTAATCATAACTGCTGTTCACTTGCCTTAAAACTCCTGACTGCAAACTGCAGCAATTCATCAGCTGATTGATGAGCAGCAGGTCAGCGGTCCGCTCAGCTGCATGGGAGGCTGGGATGGTAACCTCCTCAGATCTGTAGAGCTTTGCATCCTGCTGGTGTATGGGAGACCAGATGGAGCCAGTCTGCAGCTGGCTGAATAGAGAGGTGGGATTTTAGTCTTTTATGACCGTAATATTTAAGCGCCCTCTGTTCCCAATAGAACAAATGGCAAAACTCTTCTGTACTTCACTGGATGCAATTAGGGGAATGCTGTGTACTTATAAAAACCTTACCCTGCTTCAGTAAGTTAAAAAAGCGTAAGACTTCAGTAGCACGCTTGTGTTTTCTTTACACTTAATATACTTGTACTCTTATTTCAAAGCTCTCAATTTTGCCATCAGCAATTCTAGCCTTTTTCTCAACACTTTTTGCTGGCCACCCACTAGGTTGTCTGCCTTTCCTGATGGTATTTGATTTTGAGCGAAATTTAACATGTAGGACTGAGGAGATCATACTCAGCTTGTGCATTGGTTTAGTTTTTAAAAAAAATGCTTGGAGGACAGTTAATTTATGATTTTTTCTGAAGGAAATAGATCCAGGGGAGGTGAAGTTGTTTCTTAACATGATCCCAGTATTGGTTGTCTATTAAAACTTCTTTGCTTTCAGTCCAGCTGTCTGCTCATAAATTTTCATAGAAAAAAGTAGCTACATGCCTTGTCTGTTGTTTTAAGATGGGCAATGTTTCATTGCATGCTTTGGCTGGTCTGAAGCCTTTGTGCATCCTTTTATGTTTCATTCATTCTGTAAATCACTCAAGCTGTACAGGAGTCACTACGGAGCATACAATGGACTGAACTTTTCTAGAATCTCTGGTGGCTTGTAACTTATAATTACTGCTGTGCTAATCCATCATGTCACTTACAACAGATACTTATCCTGTATGGCTCATGTTTTAAACTTCTCCTCTGAAACCAGAAAAAAAAAAAATGTGTGATTATCAAAGAGATTTACAAGGTTAAAAAAACCCTCACATTTATGGGAGAACAGCCTTATTTTGAACTGAAAAATTAATTAAGATGTTAAAAGGACATCATCCAGATGAAGAAATTGTCCATAAATTAAAATATAATTTACAAATGAACTTAATAAAAAGATTAATCAGTCAGTGATGGAACACGCTTCATATAGTGTCTTTTTTAATAATTGTGGCTTCCTCAGGTTTAACCTACAGATAGAAATCTCAGCTGCATTGTGATCATGGTAGGATACAAGTGTGCTGAGAAAGCTAATATGTGCTACGTGTGGTCTTCTTTTCACATTCTGTGTTTGAAGGCTGCTGCTTTTGTGTGCCCAGCAATACAGACAAATTGTTTCATGTGTTTTGGTTGGGAGGAACTTATGTGCTATCCTCTCCCTTGGCCTGGGTAGTTTTCCTGCAATTGGGATTTTTGCCATGATGTAGTTTGCCTACGTGTGTTTGTCTGCAGCGGTGCTGCGGCATGGCCACCCTCAGCATCATTAGGCTCGTGTCGCTCTTCCTGCCCCACAGAAGAAGAACATGGAGAAAGAGCAGAAGTGGGGTTGGTTCTGGGGGCTTAAGCAGGGGACATGGATTTACAGCACAATGGCATCAAGAGGAACTTTTTTGTTTTCTTCCCTTTTTCCACCCTTGCAGATTTTGAAAAATTCAAGGCATTCTTAACCTCCCTGCACTTTCATAATGCTCCCAAGCATATACACAAATGCATTCATATCCATCACACTTTTGCAGTTCAGTATCCAAGGACTTTAGCATCGAGGGTCTGCTCTCATATGTGAGTGATCAGTCAGCAGTGCTGCATCTGTTCTTCACGCATCATCAGCTGGATCTATTTATAGATCCAAGAAAGAGTTCCTTTGCACATTCAGGAGGAAAATGCCTTTCATTGAAATTCAGTTCCTGGTCTGTTCTTTGCTTACTGGGGTTTTCCTTTTTCCTTTGCAGCCTATTATTGCCTGAGTAATTCTCTGAGAACTTGACAAAATTGTTCATCCTCTGCTGTTCTAGTGAAGATGAAGAATCTCAAGGCTCAGTCAGGTTTATTATGCCTGCCTCAGGTGATTGCTCGCCCTGCCAGATGCTGCAATTCGCTGGTCTCTGCTGTGTGCAAGATGTGTTTCTACTGTTACGTCACTGTCTAGCAGTATCACCTATGGATAGTTTTAGTCCTCTTGTTACTCTGTGATGGATTCCTTCTCAGTTGCTATTAATCTTGCTCTTGATTTCAGGAAAAAGCCCATGTCACTCCTCTTTCCATCTCCTATGTGAGTATGAAATACCATTCTGTACTCTGCCTTTTACAAGATACTGTTAATAAGAAGTATTTCTAGGAAGAACAATATATAGGAAGGCACTGTAAGTCAAAGTTGGTGCTGAAGTCACACTGCCAGAATTGTATGGCAAATTCTTCATGGAAAATGGAAGCAAGAAGACTTGAGCTGGGATAGTTCTGCGATCTTAGTTTCTGCAATTAAGGCATATAAAACACCGACCTGGGGTTTTTTTCAGGTTTCTTATCTTCTCAATAGTTGGAGCTGTAGAACTGCACTTTACCTTTCAGTGCAAAAAACAAGTGCTTTGTAAGAAAAGCAGACACACCTGGCTGTGTAGAACGCAACCAGTGGCCTCTGTGTCTGGTATGCTTTTGTTTTAGGTAGCGTGGGTCATTGTCTAAAACACTCCACACTTTCCAGAAACAATTAAGAGAGCTGGATGTTGCTGACAAGCACCTAGTCCTTACTTCCTTTCTATATGTTAAAGCTGAGGCTTATTCTGACTTGCTCAGACTTTCCCAGGTTGGCGCAAGTAGTCCTTTTCCCAGCAGTCTTTTATTTTGCTATACCTCAATTTTGTAATGCTGTCCTTAGCAACAATGGGAGATGGTAATCACCTGCTAAATGTGGTTTGGGATTTATGGTGAAGCATGAGGTATGGTGAAGTGGCTCTGAGGGGATATAATTGCAGACCTGAGGTTTGCATCTTCTATGAGGAGGTGTGCCTTGGGACTCATAACAAATCCAGTCACCATTACTCTGGTTGAGGGACATAGTATGGGAGATACCTGTACATAACAGAGGAGCTGAAAATGTTTGGCAGTGGCTTTAAAGGCACTTTTGTGGCTACTACTGAACCCCTCAGTGGGTGCTTCTATAAAGGATACAAGCTGTCCATATTGTTGGTTTTGTTGTATACACCTGACGTGCAGACTGAGCTCTTCAATGTAAATGAAAACAAACCAATGCAACCTTCCACTGTTGCTAGTAGAAAACTGATTTTTTTTTTTCTACTGCTGATCATAGAGGTTTGGACAAGCACTTGGCAGCCTGGAAGCTATGTCCGATTCCTTTAGTTTTGCCAAACTGGAACTCAACTCCTGCAGGAAATGGTGGCGTTTTCAGCACATCATCCTCAGCTTTCTAGTTACACAAGTGTTACTGGGAAGATTGAGGCTTCTTTCCTGTCAGAGGCTACTCAAAGTCGGAATTTGGACCTTAATGCCCAAGATCTCATGTTCTTCATAAGGATACTAAATACAGAAAAAACGATGTTTTATTCTTCTTTCCACAATGCAGACAGTTATCGACTTCTCGCTGTCACAGGAGAACATCACTGGTAGAGAGCCAGGAAACTATTTCATTGCTCTTTCCTTGAAGTTGGATCTTTAACCAAAAAAAAAGTCACCCTTTTCCTTAAAAAAAAAAAAAAAAAAAAAAAAAGGAGAAAACGAGGAAAGAGAAATGTTTTCCATGTTAGTGATAGCCAAATGTTTCCAAAGCCCAGTTAAAAAGTTCCAGTTTTAACTCTCAGGACGTCTTTTACTGGAGTCATATTTCCTGACTTTTTTTTTCTAATTCCTGCTTCTCTGACATAGTATTGTTGTGGTTTATCTATACCTCTGCTCTATATGCCAAGGATTTGTGGACCAGATTCTGCTCTGTGCCCAAATTTCAATTCTACTCGGGTTATTCTGAAGACAAGGTTTGGTGTTATGTGTTTAGCTCCTAAGCTAATTAAAACTAAGCATGCTGCTTTGTGTCTCCACCTCCATATAAAATGCAGCAGGAGAGTCAAGGTAACAAAGGAGTCCTGCTGGGAAATGTACATGTGTTGTATGAATCATCCTCTTGGCTATGCTGTATTTATCTCTGTCACACTTTGATATCCTCCCTTTTCATCACATGGAGAACGTGTCCTGTGTCTTATTCACTTACAAATGAAATCCTCAGTGTCTGAACAGAGAACACGCAGAACATCTCTTAGCTGTACGACTTGATGTCTCACTGAAGCAGAACTGAACTATCTCTATCAAGCAGCTTCCAGAAATAAATAGCAAACAAGTGAGCGAGTATGTACCTTTTGGGGCCAGACTTTCGGGAATTTTATTTTATTGTTATGAATCAGTATATCTATTTATGACCTGATGACTTTTTTCTTTCCTCTTGGTGAAGCTGTGTGTGTCTCAAATTTAATTTTGTCTGAAGAAGGACCCGTGTGGTCCTGTGTGTAATTGTTTTGCTGAGAGTTACAGGATTGCAAGCTCCAAAAAGGTCTCATTCCCTTTGGGAATTAGTTGTTACAATTTAACCACTACCTGCTGACCTTCTAAAAAGCCTTGTATTTTAATGGGCAGTAAAATATAATGTGCATGTATAAAATATGTTGGAGAAAAACCCTTCTGTGATTCACACCTGTTTGTGTTCTTACCATGCCCGGTAAAGTTAATGTATGGTGGAAGTGAAGGTTTTTCCCCAAACATTATATCGCCAATGAAACGAGATGTTGCCTGAGTCTGCTCTGGGTGATGAGGGTTATCCGAAACAGCAACTACCTGCTGGCTAGGCTGGCTAAAACCTTTGCGGATTCCAGTCTCACACTGAATTGGGCTGTTTTGGTTAGTACGAGATCTGGATTGAAACAGCTACTCTCCTTGTTTTTTCACAGTGCCAGTATTGATGTCAAGTTATTTTGCAGATGCAAGCTAGCCTTTCTCACTTTCCCTGGGGAGTGATACCTTGGGGCCACAGGGCTACAAATGTTTGGTGGGTGGCAGTGTTTACACACCGTCCATTGCGACTTGCCTTTTGGCTGAATAACCTTTGCTACCTTAGCTGAAAAGATTTCTGAATTTTGGTGCAAACAGGACATCTTTCAGTGCCAGTGGGCTGCAGAATATTTTGGATTTGTTCAAGTGTGTGGTTTGTGGTTAAAACACGGTGAGCTTTACACAGTATGAAAAGCTAGGAAATGCTGCAGAAGGTTCCTGTCAGCTCCTTAGTAATAACTTTGTTTCTTAAACTTTGCTAGCCTTTCAAAGAGCCTGAAAGACTAAGAGTCCTTATGCATCGGAGTGCTTTAGTGTTGCAGAGTGGCCGTGATTGGGTTGCACCTCACCTGCCCAGTGATTTGAACTCTCTTGTATGGGAACCTTGTTTTCTTTAGTCCTGCACCTCCTGCTCTTATTCTGTGGCACACGTGTTTATTTTATTCTTCTTTTCTCTCAATTCATTGGGCTGGATGGAATTGAATTGCTGTTTGAACAGCTGCACGGAGTGACTAATGTCACTTTACAGACATGGAGACTCCTCACTCCCATTTTGATGCAGATATCTTTTGGCATCTCACAGGCAGGATTAGCACAAGTCACATAGGCCAGGAGGCTCTCTTCACCATCCCTCTCTGTCTTTGCAATTGTTTTCGCTTTCTCTTACTGTTTACTTACTGAATCCCTCAGTCGTGTGCTGGTTTGAATGCCTCCATTGTCTGGACAGGCTGCCAGCAGCAGCAAGTCTGTGGCTCTCTGTGTGGTGCTTCAGGTCCCCAGGAATCTAGCTAATAACTTAATAGCTTCTCATCTCCACTCAGCTCACTCTGAAAAGTGCTTTGTTGTGAGTTGTGGAGCACATAGATGGCAGCACGCTATTTATTTCCAGGCTGTCACATTGCCAGTTGTTCTCAAAATGGAGTGCCTTTACAGATTTGTGTTTGCTGAGGTCTGTGGCTTTAAAGTGCCTTTTCCCAACTAGGATTTGATACAATGGAGAGAAAAGCAACAGCATCTGCACTTACAATGGTGGTTCGGAGGCATTAACGCTTTTCTCAGGCTCACGGACATGCTCTGTCAACACACGAGCCTGGCAGCCTGTGGCTATTATCTTCTCAGTTTGATCTCCCTTGCCTCCCAGTTGTGGGGAGGATGGGAAGCAGCGTGCGACACCTTCTTGCATTTGATCTGTCCGCTCCCCAAATGCGGCTGCCCCATTAGCACTCACAGCCCAATAACTGCTGTAGTAGTTAAAACCAGCATGTAAGTATTTGTGGTCAAAATTGGGCACAAACTTACTCATAGTCAAGACTATAAAACCCAGGTTCCTTAAACTGACAGGAATTGCTACTCACAGAAAACAGGGGAGGGGGGAGGAGAGGGAAGGAGGGTATGACTCAACGCTCAAGAAATCAGGGAGATTTTATCTTTTGGCCTTTTCACGTACTGCTCACCGAAAGATCTCTTGGGTGGTCATAGCCCCCTCGCCGCCTACCCACTAGTCTGGATGGCTGAACAGCCTGCAGCACTGGCTGATCTTTTCCTTGGAAAGACATTTTCATTTCACAAGCACTGAGGTGCAGACTGATGAGTAATTGCTTTATTTTTCCTTAAGTATTAAGAAAGTCTGAAGCTGGAAAACACAGCGCTGAATTTTTACATTGTCACAGAATTTGGAGAGAGGCTTTAACAGATCTCTGACTCTGCTCGTATCTTTGATATCATTGGTGAACTTGGACAACATTGGTGAGCAGCTATACAGAGGCATTTTTTTCTAAATTTCTGTGGAGCCCCTCAGAGAGTAGGTGGAGACAGATGCGCTGTAGCATCAGGCTTTAGCCTGGGTCACACCTGTCACAGTGTAATTGGAAAAACCCAGCATTAATTTACCAGGGTGGGGTTGGGAAACTGGAGCTTTTGATTGCAGTTACGTGGCTGTTGTGTCACATAAGGAGACTGTCCTCACACATAACCTCTTCAGGGCTTCACTTCAGCCTCTCTTCCTCTGCTCTGACTGGGGCTGTGTCAGCCCGTGACAGCCTGAATACGCTTCCCCATCAGGGTGCTGCTCTTAGGTACCTACCGTCAGGATTTGCCCAAAGTTGTCAATGAACATTATGCCACATGCCCAAAAGCTTTACAGAGAGTTTGGGTTCCCAAAACCTGTCGGGATTCTTGTATGCTCCTTCTAACTCTTAACCTTGACCTCTTATCTGTCATTTAATGAAGAAACAGCAAGAAGTGCCCGGCAATTGTGATGGACAGGTAGTGATGAGAGCCTATGTTGGCCCTTTCCTGAGAAATCTGCGCAGGCTGGAAGACAGTACAATCTTTACTGCTGTGTGCAAGCAACCCAGGGTATGACTCTGGGTTTTCTTCCTAGTGCAGTACTATCTCTGGAGTGTAGAAATCCTCTTACGTCACACCTTCTGGTAGTTATCACGTATCTCTTTTGTGTGTCTCCTCAGGAAAGGATGCCACAGACGCCTCTCTTTGCAGCTATGTTTGACAGCAGCAGCTACAACAGGAACCTGTATCAGTCAAAAGAGGACAACTGTGGAGGGCTCTATTACCATGACAACAACCTCCTGTCAGGGTCTCTGGAAGCTCTGATCCAACACCTGGTACCCAATGTAGATTACTATCCTGACGTAAGTCTATATACCCAGGTAACTATATGGCTAGGCCTGATGTATCTCATAAAGGGGAACTTTCACATGTGCAGCAAAAGCAGAAGGTGTCACATCAAATTGCTAAGGAAGGGGTCCAAGTGACTGATCAGCAATGGCAGGATAAACACATGCTTCATGTGAGCGCAGTACGCAGTAAGTCACCTAACGCAGGAAATCTAATTCTTTATTGCTCCTGTTGTGAGGTGCGCAACCCTGGTGACTCATTTATAAAGTAAGTACCTAGTGTGACCTACTGTTTGATGGACTGTATGTACCATTGAGCCTTAAAAATCTGTCAGGCAAGCTGAGGAGAAAAGCATGACCACTGGCGTCACAGGATGAATGTATTTAGTTTAAAAATAAACAGGTTTTAATGCATATTTCCCATTGCTCATCTGAGGTCGACGTGTATCTTGCAATTAGCAACTGAAGTGTTGAACTAGTACCACACTGTTCAGAATCAGCAGAGGCTTTACGTGAGAAAAGGACGTTGGTCATCTGAGAATTTTTGACCTGTCTAGATGCATCCATGCATTGAGACATTTTAGGTAATTCTTAGAAAAGAAGAGTGATATCAAAAGGTCAGGGGGGCAGTCGGTGATGACTAAGGGATGACGAAATTGCATCTCTGCTTGTTGAAAGGCTCCTGCTGAAGACATAACTCTGCTTATATTCAGCTTCTGTTACTGTCATAGATCTATTCACGTTTCCAAGACAGGATCTTTTTTAACTTGGGTCAGGGTTAACAGCAGCACAGGACTGTGCTTAACCTTAAATGTGCTTAATGTAAAATTTAAACATGTAGCAATTCGGACATCAGTTGGTCAAAGGTGATGATTTACTCCAAGTCCCTAGAATTGGAACATTGTAGAATCTTTCTTGCGGGTGCCATAGATACTTAACTACTGGCAGTGTGGGGAGTGGAGTGGATATTTTGAATATCCATCTCACAACGAGTTCAAATCATGATATATGGAAAATTGAAGCAAAATAAGGAGCCTCTTCCTGTAACCTCAGAATGAGTTACTAATTTTAATTCTGTGTAACTAAGCTATGTAGTTCCCTCTGCTTTCACTCAGGAGACAAGCAATACTCTGAGAAATGAACAGCATTTGGGGATTCTTAAAGGAAGCACAAGGTCATAGTACGCGGTTTACTGAGGTCAGGCAGGCAAACACAACATAGTAAAGATGGTGTATGTGGCAAAATTGAGTCAGCTCAACAATCTGGTCAACTGGCATCTTTTTTTATTATTTTTCTGAAGACTATTTGCTTCCAATAGCAATGTGGAAGCAGAAAAGATTTCTCTGTTGGTATTCTGAGTAGCTTGGACTTGCAACATGAGTTTCATTCCATTGTCAGCTAGAAAGAGTTATGTAAGCTGGTAATGGCTCTCACAAAGGTTTACTGTAGAGCAAGAGAAGATGAGTTTAAATTTGATTCTGGGTAATTTCAGGTACTGAGCTTGTAATAAGACTCCTCTCTTGCAATAGGAGAGCTAAGCGAGCCCTGCCCTACCTTGTTTTGGTTAAATCTTGCATAACTTGGCTCAAGAATGAATTTATAATGCTGATTCTGGAGCAATGACAAGTGTTAAATGCTTAATGCTGCAGTATTACCTACTGACACAGCCATATGCAGCGTTTTTTTCCGCAGATAATAAAGCGTTAGGAACTGATCTGTCAGGAACGCGTTTTGAGAAAATATAAAACTGGTGGTAATTTATCCCTGTGTCTGTCTTCCTCTTGTTTGCAGAGGACATATATCTTCACCTTCCTTCTCAGTTCACGTCTGTTCATGCATCCGTATGAGCTCATGGCCAAAGTCTGCCATCTGTGCATTGAGCAGCAGAGACTAACTGAGCCAGGCCTGGACAAGGTAAGATCCTTCACTCTCAGGATCTCCTCTTAGTTCCAGTCAAATGTCTCTACCCTGCCCACAGCAACGTGTTCCTACTCAACAGAGTCCTCAATAGGATTAAGCAGATTGAAAACCCGATACAAGCAACTAGAATTTGACCCTTTATTCACTGACATCCATGAGAAATTTCCACACTGCTCAGCCTGTCCTCTGTGAAGACTGTTGCAGCTGCTGCACTGTTTGTTTTGCCAATACCTGGGCCAGAAACAGAAATGCTTGCTGTTAATGACATATCCTGCACTGACCCTGCAGTGGTTGCTTTTGATTCACAGTTCAGTGCCAAAATGTTGGAAAGACATAAAGATGAATTAAGCACATCAGTGGGAATTACACTGACCTGTCTCCCGTGCTTAAGCTACACTCTTGCTACAGTCTTTCCAGAGTGGCTTAGGTTACTGGCCCCTTTGCACAGGAATGCATGGTGTTTTGTGTGTCATGTCTAGAGTTGAAAGGAGGCAGGATGTGGACGTTTGGATAGAACCTCCACCCCGGTGGAAAATGACACAAATTAAATTAAGATACTTGAATACTTCCACTGGTTTCTCACTATAAGGTATAGTGCGTACGTAAGTCTTGGCAGAACTGGAGTTTATCACTTTCATTGTTGATAGTTAGCCGTAAGTTATGGAAACACTAATAAATGTCTTGCACTGAGACACTCCTGATAATGAGGGATATCATTCTAAGATTTCCACCTACCTGGGCCTAATTTCCAGGTCAGTTAAGCCAATGAGAGTCTCTTCATTGGCTTCCGTGGGTATTGGCTCTGGCCTGTAATCCAATGCTGAATTAAATAAAGCTTAAAAATGTAACTGACCTTCATACCCTTATGCTCCACAGTATCCTACAGAAGGAAAATCTATTTCCTTTGGGTTAATTATGTGCTGTATTGCTGTTACATGTAATATTCCTCCTTACCATTTTCAAATAGAACTGGAATCAAAAAATTGCACCCAAAATCCTCCAATTGTTGACTGAATGGACAGAGACATTTCCTTATGATTTCCGAGATGAAAGAATGATGAGGAACTTAAAGGAGTTAGCACAAAGAATAGCCAGTGGTGATGAGGTAAGTTGCCTGTGCACAAAGTTATTGAAAAAAAAAAAAAAGGCATCCCTTTAATGCTTTGCTGTTGCAGTTTTGTTGTTGTTAATAACATGGTATGGCTCTGGGTGGCTAAGCTAACTTATTATGAAGGTGCTGGTAGGCAAAAAGTTCTGTCTGGTACTTAGGCCTAGGAAGAAAACACACAGCATAAGCAGATCCTTTTCAACACACAGGCAAGGTTCACTCCATCCCTAAACACATAATATAATTGCATATTGTGCGGACAGACACAACTTGGTGGGTATTAGTATTTTTCATTTAAGCAATTCTGCTTGGAAGAAGCTAGATAAGACACTGGGAAGCCTTGCATATCTGAGAAATCCCTACTGATGAAGTTGTGTTGGAATTCAGCCTCTGACCTGTAGGTCAATGTAAGAGTTATAGCAGGTTTGGGAAAAAGTTTCTAAAAGAAAACTGGCCCAGGAAGAATTGTCTTGAGCTTAAAGCATCAGATATGGACCTAGAGGAAGTCTATCATGTTCCTTCTTATGGATTGAGCACAAAAGGAAATCACTTGACTCTTTTCTAGTCCCAGTTCTCAGAGAGAAGTAAAGTTTCACAGAGGTCTTATGAAATATTCTGATGCTTAACTGATGCTTGTCTTGTAAGTACTGAAATAAACTCTGCCAAAAGCCAAGGCTGATATTTACTTAGTGGAAAGGCAATTAACAAAGTTTCAATAAGCAGATCATGTGTAGCCGGGGTAATACTAAGATTACAAAGGACACTGGAGCACTGGAGTGGCATTTGGAAGAACTGTAAACGCAAAGAGCGATTACTAAATGGCACTGTGTTTCTAGTGTTCCTGAGGGGACGGTGTTCCTTATGTAAGCTTGTGAATAAGGATATGGATGAGGCAGCAAACGGCATGTTGTCAAGCATGTATGTAAGCTTTACTGGGAGGAGTTGCGAGTGCTGCCAAAGGCCTGGGAAGATCTTGAGAGATTGTAAGCAAGGATGGAAGAGAACAAACCTAAACTGAATTTGGAAGCTGAAATACATTTTGATGTTGTGAAAGTCAGGGGGGGACAAAAGAAGATGGGACAAGAGAGTGACATGCAGTATGGAATACAAATGAAAAAGATACCAAATTTGATGAGCAAGCTTAGAGTTGCTGCAAGATAGCTACAGGGGGCTTTGGACTCTGGAGAGGCAATAGCTTTGCCTTCACTGTGAGGATGCCAGGAGGGACCTTTCCCTGTACAGTACTCCTGCAGTGTTGCTTTGTTTCTGGGTACTCTTAATAGGAAGATAGGGAACTGAAGTTCATTTCAAGGAAAAGTAATAAGATTGAGGACTCGCGCCTACTTGAAAAATACTCACTGGCACAAAAAGAGAGAGCGAGCTATTTCGCTTGGAGGAAGTTGAGTTGGTGGATGCAAGAGTGAAATCGCAACAGTGAAGTTTCTGGCAATACAGACAGTTTAGACAGTTAAATCATCTATTGAGGGGAAAGGCAGAAGTACAAACTGCTAGAAAATGAGCACTAGGGAGCAATCTTACTCTGGCAGCAAGCTATAGATCTCTTCTAGCTCTAGCTTTGAGCTTTTTTTGACTTTGAGGCTTCCTGTAGAAAGACAAAAGAGAAAGCAAGCACTGCAGTAAATTCACTTGCATTATTGTGAACTGCTTGGAACAGTAAATGGCAACTTCCTTGACCTTGCTTTTCTACAGATTGCTTGGATTTGTGTGAGTCATTACCTTGAAGGATACAAAAGAAGCAGTGTTTCCTATTCCGAGTCACTATAGCTCTTCTACTTGTAGCTTCTTATTCCACTTCACAAATTATTGTGCTCCAGTATTGTTAAGAGCTACCAGTAAAAGTCCAACTAAAACTGTTCACCATGTTAGTGTATTGCTCCGTCAAAAAAAATGTCTTTAGAAAAACCTTATTTTTATCCCCTCCTTCTCCCTCAATTTAATTCCATTCCTTCCACTTTTCCCCCCTCTGTGTCCTGAGAGGTCGTCATGCTCATGAGATATTTCTAGATTGTGGTGGTCCCTTTTACTGCTTAACTGACCTTTGTTTCAAGGTACATCTTTTGAAACCTTTCCCATCAGCCACATTTCCTGATTAGTTCAATAGAAACATTTGTCAGTAGCTTTTTCTGTTGAGTGTATGCAGTGACACCAAAGCCACGTCCTGTATCCTGGTGTCTTTTCATGTGCACTGACCTCTCTTCTTTTTTTCCCCCCCCACCATGATATCATATAGTGAGATTGACTGTGGAAACTCATTTAACATGTGATATTCCATATCTAGCAGGTAGTAATGATGCTTCCAGTCACTATCCATACCAGACAGAGACAAAAAGGGGTGACCTTTAGGTGAAATGTCCCATCACTTTTCTCCTGTGCTGTCCAATCCTCAGAGGTTTTTAAATATAAATGAATATCAGCATTGTCAGTGTGAATATAAAATCAAAAATGAGGCTGTGGGACAAGTAAGTGGAAAGGATTGGTTTTGTGGGCTCAGGTAGGTTCTCGCATCTTTGTGGGCTCTCACATCTATGCGGTGTGAGAGGAAACTGCTATTTCCTTCTACCTTTGTGCCAAGAGGGTTTTACCTCATCACTGGACAGAGGGATGTTTGTTATGTTGAACTGCTGATAGGTCAGATGTTAGATGAGATTTCTTGTTCTGTTTTGGAGGGTATCTCTGTCAGTTTGCATTTCCTCTGGGTTTTTCCAGCTACAGAAGCAGTTTGACTGGAATTAGGTGGCTCAGCTTTGTGTGTTCACCCATTTTCTCCCTGAATTTGTTGTCAGTTCTGGGTTGACATGAACCACAAATTCAGGCAAGGTTTGTGTTTGGTTTTTTTTTTTTTTTGCTTTGAAGCTTAACCCACTGATTATTATGTGATTTCCATCAGTAGCCAGAATTCATCCTGAGTATTTTAGATGTTCTTTTCATTCTCAGTTGATTACCAGCTGGGCAAGAAAATGCTTCATGAAGTTCTCTTATGATAAATGTCAAAGAATTTGGAAGGAAATGGGTCAGTGAAGGAAATGTCTATGTGTGTCACCTGTTTATGGAAGTGCAGCACTTACGAAGTAATTCTCCTGTGTCTTTCTGAGGAAAATGTAGATCCTTTTCTTTAAAAGCTTGAGATCCTGTTCTCTCCCCACCCCAGTGAAAAATTATGCTGTGTGTATTTGTCTAGAAAATCAAAATACATCTAAGCAGAGAGCAATTATTTACCACGTAACACAATAAATTCAGCCTTGGTTGAACACAACTGACTCCAAGAATGAATCTGACCAAAGATAGTGCTATTGTATTGAGTAAATTTGGAAATCCATATAAATGGCAGCTTTGGAGGGAATGACAAATTCATTAGAATACAGGAAACATTCCGGCCCTGGACTGATCACACCATAATGTGACCGTTGGAAGTCCATTAATAAGTTTTGGATGCTCCTTTTTTCAGCCACTTAGGTTTCACTTTACTGTCTTTAGGATGGTATCTGGAATTTGGAAGAGTAACTACCTTGGGCTCAATTACACAGATCTATCTACCCGAGTCAAGTCCTGCTCCTACTTAAATTTGTCACTTGTGTTAACTTAAGCCACCACAAGGAAGGGCTGGCAAGGTGAAAGCAAAGAGAGATGGTTTTATTGTATTCTTTTTCTCTGATTTACTGCAAGTTTTAACTGACTTCAGTGAAACTGGTCTTGATTTACTCCAGAGAGAAGCAGGCCCTTTCTTCATCACTGAATGACTGTATATTGCTTTTTCTGTGGTGTTAAGCAGGAGGAGATGGAGTATTTTCATTTCTTGTATTTTGTCCAGTACTTTTCATGCAGCAGATTATGCATGTCTTTTCTGCTGTTCCTTGAGCTAACCAGGTCACTATTGAATCTGTGAGACAATCAGTGTTTAAATCCTCAGCTGGATTCCTTTAGGTCTGATGAAATGCCAGTATTAGAAACGTACGTAGTAGAGAGTATATTAAGGTGACAATAAATACAGGTATCGGCATCAATCTGTTTTGGCGTGATGCAGACTTTTATCCTATCCTCTCATGTTTTGAAAACATCTTCCAATTGTTTTATGTCATGACAGATGTATCGGAAGAACGTTCAGCAGCTCCTCCAGAACCTGATTCGGAAGCTCGCCACGGTTAGCCAGTATGAGGAAGTACTTGCAAAAATTGATGCCACGTCCACAGATCGCCTCACGGTTCTAAAGACCAAGCCCCAGTCCATCCAGAGGGACATAATCACAGTCTGCAATGATCCCTACGCATTAGCTCAGCAGCTGACACAAATAGAGCTTGTGAGTTGTTATACTTCGAGTATGATTTCATCCTTCCTCTCTTTTTGAAATGCAGGTTAACATAGGATATGACTTGGCTGCTTGTGTGCTTTATTTAGGAGAGACTCAATTATATCGGACCAGAAGAATTTGTCCAAGCCTTTGTACAAAAGGATCCTTTGGATAATGACAAGGTAATTGGAGCAGATCTGGAGCAGCTCTGAAACGTGACGTTTAACATCCTGGAGCTCAGGAGCCCCATGAGCTGAAAGTGAGGTCCAGCAATAAATGAGGACCAGCAGAAACAAGCTTTATAGCGAAAATGCTTTAGTATTCCTCTAAAAAATTTTGTTGATGCTTTTTCTTTCTGGAGGACAACTCCTGGAGCTCCAGAACTCAGACAACAAATTGACTTAAATTAACACATTTGCTGTTTTTTTTCTGATTTAAGCTAAGGGAGAACTTAATCCTGTTAATATTTTCTCCAAGCCACCTATGTGGTCTACAGCTGCAAAAGCTGAGTTTAATTTTGGCTTTTGCATTACTTATTTGCAACATCTGTTCATCCTTTTAGTAAACTTTGCAGCAAACTGGCAAGTGGGGCAATTTGCAGGGAGAGCACACATCACAAGAAGGGGGCAGTGAGCTCTAGATCCATGTGAGATGAAGGGCAAAGATGCAGTGGTTTTAGCTAACCATGCTAGAGTTGTGATCTCCTTGAGTGCTGCTTTTGAGATGACTTATGCCCTGTCAATAAACTGTGCCAAAGTCAGGCAGTTAAAATTTGAATTACTGTCCTCCCTAAAACTGACAAAAAGAATAGAATGACGTGAGTTTACAATTTGATGTTCAGTCAGACAGCCTCTGAAAACGATTTTATAGGTAGAGATCACTAAAACTGCTGTGTGCCCCTTTTTAGGCAACCCTGAGATGTGGTGTGGGAATCATTCTAAGACAGAACTAAGAGCACTTGTTAGGAAAGGGTGAATCCAATCAATGTGGTAGAGCTGATCTCCCAAAGTCAGGATGCAGTATGTTAATTTGGTGTCAATGACTGAGTGTGAAGGGGCAGTGGAGTGGGCTGGCCTCTGTTTTCCTTCTGCACTTGCAGAAGGCATAATGTTGTCTCTACTAGAATTCAATGGGACAGGAGTGAGGACTGAAACAGTGCTCATATGCAAGGAAGTTTTAAGCAGATACTTAGCTTTGATTGTTTGCATAAGTTTATCCTAAGTCCTTAAAGCATCCCAGTAGGACTTACAGCAGATGATGGATTCGGCATGCTTGCTTGAGTGCTTTACTGAGTCAACAGCTCAGGAAGAAGTTATACATGCTCAAATGCTATCAATCACTGCTGCTTTCCCTCTACTCTTTTTGTCACTTTGTGTAGTTGAGTTATTCCTGGTTACTTGACAGTGTTTTGGGATGGCAAGGTGGAAAGCCGAAAGATCTCTCTCGGGGAAAAGATGAAGATTACACTAAAAGTTGCTATTTTTCTTCTGCCTGCAGAGCTGCTACGGAGATCAAAAGAAGACCCGGAATCTGGAAGCTTATGTGGAATGGTTTAACAGGCTCAGTTACTTGGTTGCAACAGAAATCTGTATGGTCAGCAAGGACTTTTTCTGCTATATATGGTTTTGTTTAGTCTAGTTGTCTAAAACTGTGAAGCCTTTTCAGGTTTGGTGACCCTTTGGCACTCTTGACTTGTGCTCTTCGACTTTTCATTCTCTCAACTCTGTACTTTTTCACATATGGATGAAGTCAGCACAGGACTGAAGAGGAAATAAGTTCCACCTTTTCGGTATCATACTCGTGCCTCAGCCTTGTTCATTTGGCACAGTAGTGATGTTGTGCTGGGTTAGCCCTTCTTGGCACAGGAGTGCGTCTGGCCTGCCCTTCTCTCCTGTGAATGCCTTTTTTGAATGGGGGCATCGTTTCTCTCCTCTGTGCTGACTCCCTTTTCCATTCTTCGTACCCTTCTTGGCAGACCCTCTTTACCTGTTTTCCTTGCTCTCTACCTGCCCAGTGTCTGGGTTGTCTTTGCTGCCCTGAGGGCTTTTGAACACAACAGTGTGACTTCCTCTGCATGTAAAGCATACTGTGAAATTGTACATGAGGAAAAGACTTTTAACAGGAGTGTTGTTTCTTTTGGGGATGGGTCAGAGTGCTCTGTTTCTGGCTGAGTGTAACATTCTGATGGCATCTCTTGCAGCCGGTGAAGAAGAAGCACAGAGCAAGAGTGATAGAATATTTCATTGATGTGGCACGAGAATGTTTTAACATTGGCAACTTTAACTCCTTAATGGCTATTATTTGTAAGTATGTGTCCTGAGACGTTTTGAATCCAGTTTGAATCTGGATAAAGGAAGCACGGTGCTTTATACAAAAGTCTGCTGCTTAGCACGCTCAGCAGTGTGAAGTTGGGAGGGGAAGCGGTGGAGAATCGCTCAATGTTATTGTAGTGTTATGTTGTAAGAAATTATTTACTGCCTTGGTTAAATTATAGAAAAACAAAGTTTTCATTGCAACTGTTCAGAGATGTAAATCCACACTTTTTGAAACCAACTTTAGTGCTAAATTGGAATAGAATCTCTTCTTGTAATATGGAGGATTGATGCCTTCCATCATTTCTGTTGCACCATAAATACCCTAGTGCTTTAAAAATTCCACACCTTTTTTATATTTGATAGGAAAATATTCAGAATATTTCTAAAATTTGAAGTGTGAAAACTTCATAGATATGCGCAGTTTTCAATGAAATTTGTAAGAGGCGGTGTTGAGAAAACTCATTTGTGTTTTTTTACTGTATATTCATGTTTTATCAAAACCACATTAAGCAGTGTCATAGCATGTTTTTAGAGCTTTCATTCTGTAAGAGGTGTTGAGTTTGTTTCCAAAGTTGATTTTAACATTGGAATTTCAAGAAAATTATGAGTCTGATTTCTGAGTAGCTCTGTTCAAAATATTTGCTATTGCTAATAGCTTCTTTGCTTTAGAAATACTTACTAGCCTTAGTTACATGAAAGATATATTTTTAAATACTCCAACAATTTCTCTTTCTTACATCAAGCTGGCATGAATATGAGTCCTGTGTCTCGGTTAAAGAAAACTTGGGCAAAAGTGAAGACAGCCAAATTTGATATTCTTGAGGTAAGCTTTGCCAATATTTGGACACGGAACGGTTAATTTTACTTTCAACTGCTCTAAAATGCAAGTTTGTCTTCATTATGACATGTTTAATTTACTATGTTTGTGTTCTTTATGGAAGTTCTAGAAGACATAAGAATTGTTCAGCTGACTTGTGCTCTTCTGATTTGGAGGAAGGAAATTGAAGTTGTTTTTTTTTTTTAATTCACAAACCCACCTCCAAAGAATTATTAAAAAAATAACACAGTGTAGGTAACCTCCTTAAAGGGAGATGTATTTGTGGATTGACCTAATGCAGTTCTGCCTTTGAAAATCAGGTTGAGCTGCAAGACAGCTGCCTTGCCCTTTCAGAACAAATTATCTTGAGCTAATTGATTGCCAGTTACCTTCAGGTAGTAGAGACCTTTGTCAAAAGATCATGTGTGTGCAGTGTATGAGTTTGTGATTTAGCCAACAGATTATTTGCCAACAAGTTAATTATCCTGCTGGAAATGGCAATAGGTTAATTCAGGTCATTTATTAATAAACTAAAGAAAGTGTAATGTTTTATACTTGAAGCAAGCATGAAAAGTTTATTAATATCATCAGGAGATTTGACTTGTGTTATGACAACAGATTAAAACTGGATGGCTGCAGCTACCTAGCTCTTCCTTCCCCCACCCTTGGGTGGGAAATAGCCTTCCTTGTGTCAAGGGTGGCTGCACAGCTCAGGAAGTCGCTCTTATGATTGCAGCTCTATTTCATTTGACTTTATTATGCAGTCTGGACCTTGCTGGTTAAGGACGTGCTTTGTGAGCCATGCAGTCATCCTAGTCATTGAAGTGCAGCAGTCAGTCTTGGAGCAGTGAGGTGGGGGCACTAACAGCTTTAGGTGCCTTATCTTACTTTGCCATTGCAACTGAATTGGCTCTCAGCAAACCTACATACTAGGAAGAGCAGAAAATTAGTGCCAAGACCCATTGTTGTCTTAGTTCCATGATTTTGGCTTTTGAATTAAAGCTGAGCTACCTTCTTTGTGGAGAGAGAAAGAAGGTCCGTGAAGCCTGTCTTTGCTTTCCTGACCCTGACTTGTACTGGATCCCTTGTCGTGCTGAGTGAACATTTTAAAGACAAGATTCTCTTCTGATCGAGTGAACAGATAAAGAGATACTGCAGTCCTCTAAAAGGCCGTATTTGTGGTGCTGTTCAGCAGACCTCTTGCTTTTTAAAATAGTTGCTGAAGTGAAAAAGAATTGAGTGTGGTGATGACTGGCTCATTATTTACATTTTTTCATGCCTGGTAGCATCAGATGGACCCTTCTAGCAATTTTTATAATTACCGAACTGCTCTGCGTGGAGCCGCTCAAAGGTCCTTGACAGCTCACAGCAACAGAGAGAAGGTATGTTTACAAATGACTTGGCAGCATGCAAAAATGAAATGTGCTTGATAAGTTGCATGGTAACCTGTTGTCCTGGGATTCTGATTCTCAGCAGCTTTACCCCTGGTGGGCTTTTAAAATAATTAAAAGCCTCAAAACCGAATCCTTCTTTACTGGGGAAGTCTAAATATTGCCTGTAAGCTACCAAGAAAATAAACGAGATGTTTGAGGAAACCAGGTGGCTCAATGAAGCTGACCATCTTAGGGCTGCCAGTTCAGTTCGGCACTGACTGAAAGGTGCAAACATGAAGTGATTCCTTTGATTATTTATATAAAATAAGTACATTGCCTCAGCTCATTTCTTTTTTGACGGAGAACTTTATCTCAGAAAACAGCAATACAGATGGAAAGGTTAAGGACTGAGATAAGGTTGCTAGTAATTTGTTCTTATAGCTGCTACTTGTGCTCAATTTTACGTGGTTTATGTTGTAGGGTGGAAAAGCTTTAAAAATTACTCAGAAAAGGTATTCTAAATCTCAACTCTAGACAGAGCTTCGGTCTAGATTCTGTGGAGTCCCGTTCCTGTGTAGTCTTCAGATGAGCTGTAAATATACTCTGGAGATTTTTAGTGGAAATGGTGAGATGAATCAGGTGTTTGTGTAGTGCAGTGGGTTAAAATCCACCTTCTAGATTCAAGAGTGGCTGTGAGCTATGTGTTAGTAGAGGTGACATCTTTCTTTGCTCATCAAAATAAATTAGCTTTTGACAAATAAACTGGATTTGGTGACACATTAATGCAGAATCTCAGTTGTAGTTCTTGTGGAAAGAAGCCAAATAGCTTCCTAGCTGCTCCTCACTTAGAAGCATTGCTCATCAACTGCTGTTAATATTAGGGTTTCGTGCTGTGTTTAATATACCTGATCTTGGTGCTCGTAAAATAAACTACTGGGCAGGATGAAGCAAATCCACGTGCAGTCTGCTGGTCTATATTGTGGTTATACCCTTGTAAATAAAAACAGGGATTTTTTTCTGAGTCGTAAGGATCTGTTCACGTATCATTCAAAATACTGGAAGTTTAAGTGTAAGATGCTTACTTCTTTTCAGAGAAGAGTGAGTTTTAAGGCTTCAAAGAAAGAACTTATAAATATTGAAGTGGCGCAGCGAAGTCTTCCATGGAAGCAGTGATATTTGTTTTATCCCCAGTTGCAACAAGGATGTGCAGCTGTGAAAATTTTTGTAGGATGCAAATTAAAATACAGTCATTTTAAGAACGTAAGAATGTTCCAGATTTCTCCAAAGAAAAATACTTCAATTTGTTCAGTTGGCAGGAAATGCTTCATTTTTGAGTCAGTCGGTGCCAAGGTTCAATTTCTTGCAGGAGCTCAGGGAATAGTATTTCGAAAGCCATTTGTGCTGCTATCCCCAAATTTTCCATGCTGTGCTTTAACATGCATCTCCCTTCATTTACCAAGCAAGAGGGAGGACTGTACTAAAAGATACCCTGCAGGAATTACATGTAAGAAGTAGGCACCTCTGAACTCTTATGTTCTGGCATCTGCAAGGAAGAATGAGAAAGCGAAAACAAGAGGGACATGACGTAGAAATGGGATGAGTTAGGCATATTGTTGTTCTAAACATGCCTCATAGCCACAGTTGACAAGCAGTGGAGTGCCAACAGGTACTTCAGTTGTGACCTTGAGAGAGCTACATGCCAAGAAGAGTTCAAGGTAATGGAAGGAGTTTGGCACAAAACTGGAAATAAAACTATATGGATTAGTTTACCATCCAAGGGATGACTGTCTTTATAGAGAAACATCATGTATTTTTAAATGTAGTGAATGCAAAATTTTTGTGTAGTGAAAGAGAGATATCATACGGATCTTAGTCCTTTGATATTTTGCTTACCTTTTGCACCACCTGTCTTGCTTTTATTTTTCTCTGTAGACCATTATGTTTTGATTCAGTACCAGACTGAGAATAATGTTGTTCTTTCCTTAGATTGTAATACCTTTCTTCAGCCTCTTGATCAAAGATATTTACTTCCTCAATGAGGGTTGTGCCAATCGTCTTCCAAATGGTCATGTCAATTTTGAAGTAAGTAGAGACTGAGTTGGGTATTGATAACGGGTCAGCCCCTTTAACAGAAAACTGAAGTAGATCATGGTTCAACTTCCACTGGATTCTGGGAGAGAAAAATTAGCCTGGAATTTGAGTATATCTGCTACTTCTCATAGGAGCTGGGAGGTAGTCAGGATAGTCACTATTTTTTAGTGGGGAAAAAAGTCAGAACTTTTTCCCAGTGCTCAAATTCATCTAAGCATTTCAACTCGCAGGTTTATTATACTGAACAACAAAATCATTCAAGTTAGTATTTTAGAGCTGCCTTGTGAATTCCACATGTAAAAGGTGAGTTCATCCTTTGTCAAGATATGTATGCAGTATTTTCATACATGTAAGTCACAGATTGTCTTTGAAGAGACGTGATAGTGCAGCAGGGAATAGAGTTTTGAGTCACTTGTCTTTCGGTAGTTCTTCTGCCTCCAATTTTACACTTGTTATCTGACAGTGTGGATTACCCATCGATTTGTTTGCTGGTGCTTTCAACTTTCAAGAAGCCTGGGTCGCGCACAAAATTACAGTACACTTCAGTTGGAGTCATTGGCCTGAATTAGCCTGGTTCTAAAGCTGTGTGATGATCTGGAATGAACTTGTATTGAAGGAATCCACATGCACTTGAGACATGTTAAAATTTAATTGAAAGAGTTTATCAATGGATGACATCAACACACTACATGGGGAATGTTTATTTTTGGCATAAATTTCTAGTAAGAAAACTGAGTATTTCAGATTAACTAATTAAATGGAACATCTGGATTTTGAAATGCCAGTATTAAGCATCTAGAGACTTTTGATGTGATAATTACTAAGTATTTCACTCTGAAACACACAAGCATGAACATCATCAAAGTGGAAAGTTGGGCATAAGGAGTGTTATCGGCTCCTTGAAAAGAAACTGAGTGCAAATCATGGTCTACTATTTATGTTCATAAGTAGCAACAATTTTACCATGGTGGAGGATTGGAAAGTCATCGCAGTTTTGAAACAGAAACGCAAAAGTTAGAAGCTGAGTTGTTGAGTCAGATCACGTTCAATTCTAGCTTAAAAGCCAGGGAAAATCCAAGCCTTGCACTTGAAACCAAGGTATCTCTCTCTCTTTAAAAAATGTTCAGGGCAAATAGCACTGTTCAATATATAGCACCTCTTCTGTTTTCTCTTCTGTTCTGACAGAAATTTTGGGAATTGGCAAAACAAGTCAGTGAATTTATGACATGGAAGCAAGTGGAATGTCCTTTTGAAAGGGATCGGAAGATTCTGCAGTACTTGCTCACTGTCCCAGTCTTCAGTGATGATGGTAAGAAGCTCTGGACTTCCTGCAGGTCTGATGTCACTGATAGTCTCTCTCTCTGTTAACTTGTTGCTTCCTCACAGTGAAGAAAGACTTTGTCCTGTGGCATCTTTGTCTGGCAAGCAAATAGTGATTCTCCCTTACAAATGAGAGAGAAAATAAGATTTTTCTTTTTATGTACATGTGGTCTGTGAGAATTGACTTTATCCCTTTTTCTGAAATGGAATGGAAAAAATTTGGTATGTGGTCCCCTACGTATAATCTGAAGTGTATTTATATGGACTTTCAGGATGCTTTACACTAAAGAGTACTGCCTGAAAAAGAAAACGGGGACTTCACTGATTGCTTACAAAGCACCATGTCCCTGGGCTCAGTTTTTTCTTTTAAGTGTTTTCTTCCACTATTGTGCTTTTGAGTTTTCACTAGTTGTTCTTTTCCCCCTCAGGGTAGCCTTTGTTCTCATGCACCGTTTGTTAGTATTGTCTGGGTGTAATTATAAGCGATGCTATACTTCCTAATGGGATTCTGGAGCTCTAATCTGAGAGAAGGGTAGTACAAGCCTGCTTCATTTAACTTCAGTTCACTTTCCAGGGAGAGAGAATTTTAAAATGCCGGTAGGCCTAACATACTGTATTTGCTTCTTATTGCAGCACTTTATTTGGCTTCCTATGAGAGCGAAAGTCCTGAGAATCACGTTGAAAAGGACAGATGGAAGATGCTAAGGTTTGTGTCAGAGATTACCTGCATCCATAAATAAAGAGAATGGGATACAGAGCAAGCATCAAACAGTTAAAACCAAAAGGCACACTACATGTTTCGACAGATGGGGCACAGCATTGGTATAAATCCCCCCCCTGCAATCTAAGACTCTTGGAAAAAAGAGAGCAGTCAGTCTTTATCTTAAACCTTCTCAAGCCTTCTCTCCTGTAGGGGATGGGAATCAGAATAAGTAATTTTTTATCTTAATTTCTTGTGTTATTCAGCGTAGGAAAAAATACTTTCTGAACTTCAAAGAAATCTCTACTTCCTCACAACTACTATACAGAATACTCTGGTTTCCAGGCAGATGTTTCTGCAGCTATTGCATCCCTTGATGTGCCTAGCCTTTCAGACAGGGATGACATTTGCACAAAGATCACTCTGGGGCAAAAGCATTCACGAAACCAGGTAATGATTTAGAGTCCAGGCTGGGAAAAACAAATTGAAGCAAAATCCTGTTTTTGGCTTTTCTTCTGCTGCTGGTTGAACATAGTCTCATCAACTCTTTCGTTTTAGTAATTGTGGAAGGATACATGAACCCTTATGGCAGTGTTTTAGCTCATGCTTTGCCGACCAACTGTTGGGTTTTTTTAAGTTGAATTCGTGGCAGCAGAAAAAAATAACCATGTGCATAGATAGACACAGAAGCAAGCAGGTGTATGAATAGTCTGTGTTTTCACCCCTAAGCCATACCTCCACTTTAGTTTTAAAGCTACCAATATCCCAAGGAGCTGACCATTAGTCAGATGTTCTTGTCACTGTTGCAGACGGCTGGTACATTAACACCTAGAGGTGCCCATTGATAGAACATCCCAATTCTTCTGATCCACTCTGCAGCACCACAGTGAGACAACCATTCTTGGAAAGGGTTCTCCTCAGGCAGTGTTGTTTCTTCCTGGAGTATCACAAGGGGGTGTAACAGTTCCATCTGATTAGCTTCAGTTATTCTGGGGAGAGAACAGAAAGGAAACGTTACTAAAATCAGTGCAGACACTCTGCATTACACAAGGTGGCAAGATGGACGGACAAAGACACTGAGCTTGAAAATCTGTGATAACACGAACTTCGGTTTCACAGGATCCTTATGCAAGACACTCTGAAGCTGTCTGAGAAGATTTACATCATTCTGATGATTGTCTTTTCTTACTTGCATTTCCCTCTTTCTTTCAGGTCAGCGCTTCTGGGCAGAGTCTAGTGCACACAAGATAGCTGCTGTTCCTGCCATTGCTACATTACGTGGATTACCAAGGGGCACGGCTTGGTTTATTTTTCTGTACACTGAGTGGCATTCAAAGTTATAAAAAATGTGCAGTCAGTCGCAATATAGTGTCAGCAAAGACGAAGTTAACTCAAGAACAAACAGGCAGCCTCTCACATGTGACATACGAGATAAAATCACAGCCCACTCAGCTGTGATTCAGGCTTAAGTATTGATTGAGGACAGCGCTGACAGAATCCTTTGAAGACCCCAGATGCCGCCTATGAATCATTTCACACCTGGGTGGAATAATTTTTCCCCTTTTGCTGCAGCTTGCTGCTACAAGGACTCTGTGGAGTTGATAGTAGATTACAGAGGGGAAAAAAATCACCTTTCCTTTCAGTGAAACCCAAGTCTGTATTGAAGAACTTCCATTCCTAATAATCTGAATATAGCCAGGAACTTTGCCTGATCAGGACTGCTAAGAAGGGAAAGGACTGGACACAACAAATTGGCTGCTGGGGAGTGTTTCTCCCCACCACTGTAATGGTGGCTGTGTTTTTTTTGTTATGTTTTTGAGTTGGCTGCTGGTAGGCAAACTCATTGTTATTATAAGTTATTTAAAAAATATAAAGTAATAAAAATCAAGGCTGTTGTAGAAAACACACCTGCTGCAAAAATATAGTAGCTATGTAGCTTGGACTACAACTTTTAGGGAGGCTTTTTCTTTCTTTCAGCTGTTTGCAACTAACCACTACATGCTACAGACATTCTTATTTTTACTGTACAGTTTTGCTACTCTAATTTTCCATACTTGACCTTCTTCTTATAATCGGTTGAACAAGCTGACTTTTCTAGAATAGTCTTTGAGAAACTGGTGTACAAACTGCATCGAAATATGAAAGTATGTTTTTATTGAGTCATTTATATAACTCCTTTTTTTTGAAAGGGTAAGAATGGAGAACACAATCTACTTTGACTGAAATAGCAAGATGCCAAAAAAGAAAAAAAGATGAGGCTTTTTCTCAGCTACAGCTATGAACAAGACAGTCTCCCTGCCTATTTGCTTTATGGATTATGTTTATGACTGAAGTAGTACACATCTAATAAGTTCGTAGTAGCTCTGAATACTTAGTCACTCTATTTATCCTGCGAAGAACCCAATGGGAAAAAAAAAAAGAAACTGTAGCTGTAGATCACCCTGGACACAAAATCACTAAGCAAAAGCACATACTTGGCAGAAAAGGTAGCTGCAATTATCCTGCCACTGTTATTTAAAAAAGAAAAGAAATAAGAATAAATATAGCTATTTGTTGCACTGATTCTCTTGAGTTTTAAGGTAAGCTGCTTTTTATGTTCTGTCCATGCCTTCTCAGGCAAGTATTTCATTTTTTAATTCTGTAAGAACATACTGAAGTAGCCTTCATCAGTGGGGATGCTGTCCTTAACTACAGCCTGTTTGCTGGTACAAGGTGCTGGAAGTTACATATTCCATGAACACCAGCACAAGGGCCTCAATCCCTGATGGTGGAGGAGGATTCCTCTCTTCCTCTCCCCTTCACTGAGTTAGGGTGAAGGAGAAAGGAGAGGCTAACTCTTTGAAAGGAAGAGACTGCTTCTGCAGTTCACAGACTTACCTCCTAGCTTTCATCAGGTGAGGTCTTTCCCATCTTCCCCTCTAGATCCTTCCCCCATTGTTGAGGCTTATAGGCAGGACCTAGTTTATGTAAGAAGCTGGGGGAAACTGTGTATTCCTCTTCCACATCTTCTGAAAGTAGGAGTATAAGGTACATAAATGAGCTTCCATGACACAATATTTGCTATCCTTTTTAACCTGCTTTTTGAGACCTGCTGAAATCGATCCATAGGTCCTGAGGGAAGTTGCTAAGCCACTATCCATCGTATTTGAGAAGTCGTGGCAGTCCCGTGAAGTTCCCACTGCCTGGAAAAGGGGAAATATAACCCCCACTTTTAAAAAGGGGGAAAAAGGAAGACCTGGGGAACTAAAGGCCAGTGAGTCTCACCTGTGCCCAGAAAGATCATGGAGCAGATCCTCCTGGAAACTATGCTAAGACACATGGAAAATATTGAGGTGATTGGTGACAGCCAATACGGCTTCACTAAAGGCAAATCGTGCCTGACAAATTTGGTGGCCTTCTACGATGAAGTTACAGCATTGGTGGATAAGGGAAGAGGAAGTGACATCATCTACTTGTACAATGTGTTTGACACTGTCCCACACAACATCCTTGTCTAAATTGGAGAGAAATTGGTCGCGCTCAAAGAGTGGTGGTCAATGGCTCGATGTCCAAGTGGCAACCAGTGACGAGTGGTGTTCCTCAGGGGTCAGTACTGGGACCAGTAGCAACTATTCAACATGTTTGCTAGCAACATGGACAGTGGGATTGAGTGCACCCTCAGCAAGTTTGCTGACGACGCCAAGCTCTGTGGTGCAGTTGACATACTGGAGGGAAGGGATGCCATCCAGAGGGACCTGGACAGGCTTGAGAGGTGGGCCCATGCGAACCTCATGAAGTTCAACTAGGCCAGGTGCAAGATCCTGCACCTGGGTCAGTGCAATCCCAAGCACAAATACAGGCTGGACAGAGAATGGATTGAGAGAAGCCCTGAGGAGAAGGACTTGGGGTAGTTGGTTGATGAGAAGCTGCAATGCACACTTGCAGCCCAGAAAGCCAACCGCATCCTGGTCTGCATCAAAAGAAGCGTGGCCAGCAGGTCAAGGGTGGTGATTCTGCCCCTCTCATGAGACCCCACCTGCAGTACTGCATCCAGCTCTGGGGCCCCCAACATAAGAAGGACATGGACCTGTTGGAGGTCCACGAAAGAGGGCCACAAAGATGATCAGAGGGCTGGAGCACCTCTCCTATGAAGAAAAGCTGAGAGAGTTGGGATTTTTCAGCCTGGAGAAGAGAAGGCTCCAGGGACACCTTATAGCAGCTTTCTAGTACTTAAAGGAGGCCTAGAAGAAAGCCAGAGAGGGACTTTTTACAAGGGCTTGTAGTGATAGGACAAGGGGTAATGGCTTCAAACTGGAAGAGGGTAAATTTAAATTAGATATGAGAAAGAAATTTTTCACTATTGAGGGTGGTGAGGCACTGGAACAGGCTGCCCAGAGAAGTTGTGGATGCCCCATCCCTGGAAGTGTTCAAGGCCAGGCTGGATGGGGCTTGGACCAGACTGGTCTAGTGGGAGGTGTCCCTGCCCATGGCAGGGGGGTTGGAACTGGATGATCTTTAAGGTCCCTTCCAACCCAAACCATTCTGTGATTCTAGGGAAAGCCGGAGGGTTGAATAAAGGGTTAGCTTACCTGTAAAAATAACTTCTCTATTTCCCTCCTTCACTGTAACACAGTGTAACACAGTTTGACTACTAGCCTGGTTTAGAAATAGGTTTGTTATTTATGCAGTTGGAATTAAGCCTTTGTAAATAAAAGGACAAATAGCATTATGCAGCCTCCATCCAGATAGCAGGCTCTGTGTATTATCTTGTGGGCGAGCTTCTTGTGGAGAAAAGGCAGCACATACCAGAGGGATTGCTATGGACAAGACGGCTGCTGCCTTGGCACAGAAGCTGGGCAGCAGGTACAGGAACCTGTGACTGGTGCTTGAAAGAGGAATGCAAATTCCCTAGCCCTGGGCAAGCCAGAGGCTACCCCTGTAAGCATTAATGAACTCAATGTTTGATGTTAGAGTGATAAGACTCTGCACTGTACCCTCTGCTCCATCATTCGGTGCAGCCACTGTGCTGAGCTTTAATTTTGACCATCCTGAGCTACTGTCAGGCTGTTGAACTGTTGGCTTGGCAACAGCTGGTCACACCTGCCTGTCGCAAAAAAAAGAGAAAATGACTGACTCTTCTATGGCTACCCGCTCCTAGAGGAAACATCACAAACTCTCTGAGGAGTTGCAAAAACTCATTAACTCTACAAGTTGAGTGTTCAGCCAGGACTGAAAATCCCAGCTCCATGCTGACAGATGCTCAGTGCTTAAAGGGGACAGAAGCAACATTGAAGTCTCATGTATAAATGGCTCAAACAGTACTTACTTCTTTATGGTGCAGAGGCAAAAACTGTGGGTCTTACGGACCCATATGAACCAACTTGTTCATGTGTCTGTATGTCTGGCTAAGCCCACAAGAACAATACCTGTCCTTATCATCCAAATATTTCCTTTTTCTCCTACTTGGATACAGCTCCATGACATCATCATGAAAGAATAGTCAGTTACGTGCAATACTGTGCAAAAGCCTATTTACAACTGTCATGTCTAAAAGAGCAAGCAAGAACCTATACTTCCACGTGTTTTTTGGGGGGGTTGTTGGTTTTTGGTTTTTTTTTTCAGCCTTCCTAGACAGCCTGTTCTTGACAGAGCTGAAACTGGTACTTGATCTAGCACTGAAAAGAACTTTTTTTGGATAATAAGCAGAATGTCATTCACTTTCCAGGACTACCATTCTTCTGGGGAATTTTTCCTGTCACTTTGGGTGGCTTTCCTTGTTGTGGGCAGCAGGACCCCTTGTGGGTTTCGTGCAGTATTTCTGCTAGAAAAGAAGAACAATTCTTTGGTAGTGTACCAGTGTCTGATTTTTCTCTCATGCTGGGCTAGGTTTTCCCCACATAAAGGCAGAGACTAATCCCTAGAGATGCATTCCCTCACAGCTGCATTTTTCCTGCTGCTGTCAGTCAGATACAGATAGCCTGCTTCTACCAAGCAACCGTATCCCAGCCTGCGCTTTATGGCCACGGGGTCTTGTGTCATGAGCTGTTTTTTAGCTTGAGAACACGGCTGGGAGAGCTTGAGAACAAGGCTGAAATCTTTTCAAGGGAACTAGTCTATTTACAAGGCTACTGTTGTTAGTCATCTGCTAAGCTGACACTTCAGACTCAAAATTGATAAAGTTCAGTCAGGTTAAAAACAAGAGTTTAGTGCCAGAAAGCATATCATTTGACACCAGCAGACACTTTGCCATTATTCCACTGTGCTGCACTAAGCTCTTGTGGAACGTGTTTTTTTATTTCTCCTTTATTAGAAAATTTCAGCTACAGTATGACCCAAAAGGGCCAAGTAAACACACTGCCTGTCTTTCATGGAGATTACTTTTCAGGAAGAAAAGCGTAAAAGATAATGTGAATAAAGCAGCTGTTTTTCATCAGTTATTTATGTAGCCAAAGCAATCTGAGTGTCAATGGCACTGTGGGGCAGGATTCTCTGCTTTCTGTTAGAGCTTTTCTCCCCTGCCCCTGTCAAGGTTGGAAGGGGAAGTGGTTCTTAGGTGGACCTCTAGCTGCAGTTGAAAGCAGCGTTTGGAGCCAGTGCATTCCAGAGAGCCACAGACAAAACAAAGCACCTGTCTTCGTGTTACGGAAGGATCCTCTGTAAGCCCTGAAGTTTGGTCAAGTGGTCAAAAGATGAAATAGCTTTCATTGGAGAGAACCAGTAAGCCATCACCCAGTCCAGGGAGCTCTAATAAACACTAGTGGGAAGGGTGGGGGGAAGCCGGGGGGGAGGAGTCCCTTGGCCTTTCAACTGCTTTTCTTTATTGTCTCATAACTCAGTGCATTTACATTTGGGATGCCTCACTGCTTTTTATATGCATTTTTACTGGGAGAAAAGTGTATATAGAAGACCATCACAAAGTGCTGTGGTTGAAAGTTCAGGGCTGGTGATTCAGAAGGGAGCGAATGATGTGGGCAAAGCAGTTCAGAGAAGCTCACCTTGTTGTCAAACAGATCGACCTCATTTGTATGAATGAATGTTATTAACATCTATTGATAATGCTGTCTCCAAGGTCAGAAGTATGTTTTGAAGCTACTGTGGGGGCCATTAAAGCAACCACCTTGATACTTTGCTTTTTATTTAACCATAAAGGTACTAACACATTTGGTCAGCCAACATTCCTGGGCAGTGCCTTTTTCTCTTTGTGCCTGCAACTGCAATAGAGGGTTTACTATTTACTACAGAGAAACACACTAACATTTTCTTTGCTGTGTCATCTGGGCCATCTTCGCAGTGAGCTGGGCCATCTTCCATATTTCTAATCTTGCCAACCTACTCAAAATTGAAGGTATGAAAAAAAGACAGAGTACATGTGAAAAGCTGTGCTTCTTGTTGACCTTTAACATATACAGGACGACTGTTTTCACTAGATATTGGTGGAAAGTCAGAAATAATTAGGGCTGGGAGCAAGTCAGTCATTTCAGAAGGAGTTGCACTTTCCTTAGAAGACCTCCTCTTTCCCCAGGCAGTTCACACAGCTGCAGTTCTGCTTTTCTGTAAAAGAAGTGAGAGGAGGACCTGTGGAGTAACAGAAAAGAGGATCTGGTAGGAAGTGAATTGGCATCCCTTTCCTGAGACACCCATCACCTAATTGTGGCCCATGGTATTGAATAGAAAGAAGTGCAAGCAAGCAAAATTTAGGTTACAGTAGTTTGTTTGACGTGCATATATTGAACTTCAGTGTGCTGACAAAGCAGCTCCACTCATACTTGGAAATACCATAGCAACTCTCTTATAAAGGGAGCCAGAAATATGCTATATCTACTAGACCAGGCAATAGTGATCTTTTACTTAAAAGGGAATACCACGAAATTACAATGGGATTAACCTGGTAATATGACAGCAGAAGTTGATATAAAACTAGAGCAATTAGTAAGGAATATGCTTACCAGTGTGGTTAGCTGATAGTTTAGAAAATTAACATGTGAAACATGAGAAAAAACAAGTAAGGATATATTTATTGGGGTGCACACAGCATGATGTTTCTTGCTACTGCTGCTGCCAGGGTAACAATTTACTCTGATGCTAACAATGGAGAATGTTACCACGTCCCCTTAATTTCTGTTTGCGCAAATGTATTACTTTTTTGGTACTCATTTCTAACAGTGTTAATTTTTTGAAAAAAATTACAGTCCATACAAAATCAAATATTTTCATCCTACAAGATTGCTTTTATAGTACAGTTTTAGGACACAGTACACCTTTTGTTGATGTGCTATTAGATTCTTATTATACTTAAGAAAAAGTCAATCACTTTCTTTAAAAGCAAAGCATGCATTTATGTAAGTCCATTTGTATTTCTGTCTATACAAAATCTCCATTTATATAATAGAAGTATATTTCACTGGATTATTTAAATGCTGCTTTTCTTCACAAAGAATAAAACTCTTTCCTTTTCATTAACTGCCTTGCAAAATAATACTAGTTGCATAATGTCTTGACTAGGGTAGCAGTTGTAAATTTAGCTAGTTTTCAGTTAATTATTTGTGAATACGTTGGCTAGTAATGAAATTAATGTATCCGGGGCTTGGCTTGCTTTTAACAGCTGCCTGGCCTCAGAGACCAAAAGACAGAAAACTAACCAAGGGGAAACGAGCAAAGTGATGTAACTTGAGGGAACTGGAACAATCGATGCCGGTAACTGGGCGTACAGAAAAAAGGTTTCTGTTCCTCAAGATTTTGGACAGTTGGTCTGGAAATTTATCCTGAGAAAAAAGAAAGTTTGTAGCTGTACATCTTCAAATGCTTCAGAGTATAAAGGGCTCAGTAAGCTAGCCCTGTGCGCGCTGTTCATCAGAAGAGGTCAGCGCTCTTCAGCTTAAGGGACTGGTCTGTGACACTTAGCCATGGTACTGTGTTGAATGGGCCAGTCTAAAATGGGTAAAAGTGTTAGCAGGAATGTTAGCGAGGAGGTAAACCTGATGAGACCCTGCTTTTCAGATTTCAACCAAAACTCACAGCAGTCTAAGAGGAAGGAGGTATCACTGCATTTGCATCGGTGGGCTGCCAGTCTAAAAGAACCTTTCCTTTACAATATAGGAGTGGGACTTGGCTCACAGATGAAGGTATCTGAATGCAGGTGCTGGTATCTGAGCTGGATATGTAAACTCTTGTTACTAGCAATGGACAAGAAAAGCTATCGAGTGTTCAGTGATGTCTAAAGTTGGCACCCCAGGGGTGTACTTCAGTTGCCTACAGGCAGAGCAGGAGTTCAAGTACCCTGGGATATCAAATGTTTTTCACCTGTAACTGGCAGGCTTGGCTCAGGAGCTGGGGGAGACCCAGATCCTTCCAGAGGAACTGCAGGGAGGGGCTGAGAGAAACCTTCGGCGTGTCTTGAATGGTACTAGAGGCCTAAGGGGCCTAGAGAGCAAAGTCACCTCCTTCGCTGGGTATGGGCCGTTACAGGCACGTATTTGCAGCAAACAGAACATCTCAGGCACAATTCTCCCCGGGAGCCTGGAACTTCATTGGCAGGGGAGAAAGCCAAGCAACTGACCATCAAATAGTGCTCTTTGCACAACCTGGCAAAATAGTTTTAAATTGCTTCGGCGGTTGGGTTGCTTGGAGGTCTGAAAAGTTAACAGCGAAGGAAAGAAAGGAAGAGCTGCATTTCAGTTAGATTCAGCATGACTGAGAGAGCATTTTCATTGCAGAGTGTTACACAGTTGTTTTGTTTAAATGACTTATTTTGAGTCTGCTACTTTTTAATTTTGTTTTAAAACTTGCAGGAGTCCTCTTCCTACAGGGATCACACAGAGGAGGGAGAATATTTATCGCTCCCAGCCGAGGAAAGGTCACTGCCACTGCAGGTGCAACTGGCTGTTCCCTGGTGGCTCTTCCTTTGGTACCCCTCTCCCTGTAAGCCCATTTCAGTCCAAGAACTTTACTGTTTTCAGCTTTTGCCCTTCAATCTGCGGATGGGAAACTTACTGTAGTCAGGCGAAGGGTGCCCTCTTGTGATATAAATGAAACAAACCCAGAGATACGGGTGGGAGGGGTTGAGGAAGTAATGAAGGTCCACAGGAAGAAATGTGTTTACATTGTGCCCATGCCCAGCAGGTGGAAACTGCTTTATTGACATATTCTTCAACTTCTGTCCACATGTTTTAACTGAGCCCATATTGCAGCCAAGTTCACTAAAGGGGCAGGGAACTGGCACAGCACAGGAGGAGTTTCTGGGTGTCTTCCATGGGATAGAAAAGTCCTCAGCTGGGTACAGGCAGAGTGAGACCTGGAACAACTCAGCCGTCATGTAATGATTGTCCCAGGGAAAGTCCCCTCAGTCTGGGGGCTGAGAGGGGAGCTGCGGAGCAAGCAGGAAAACCCTGCCACACAAGGGTTTTCCTGGCAGGTAGGAAGACTAACTGAAGGGAAATTGAATGACGTAGCATCAGAAGATGGATAGTCATTCCCAGTTGACAAGATTGGGTTTCCTGGGATGGCCGTATGAGGCATTTTGTGAGAAAATGCAGCTTTTCTTTCTGGGGCGGTGAGAACCCCCACAGGACACAACCAGCAGCTCGGGATGCCATGAGGAGCGCCGGCAGGGAGTGCCGGAGGAGATGGCTGCTGCCAGCGCTCGGGGCCACTCACATGTGGGGCTGTTGGGTTTGTGGGGTGCTCACATGTGGCCATTAGAACTGGAAGCAGACAGTTGGCAGCCACCCCCTCAACAGCCATGACAGCAGGAGCCGTTGTCCTCAGTCCTCCGGGTTGCCACGAGGCCTCGCTGTGGCCCGGCCTCGCCTGTCACAGCGACCTCAGACAACAGCATCAACAGATTGCCCACAGGTGAGTGCCGGCCCTGGGGTGATGGGGCCAAGAGCTTCTGCACCTGTTGTGTGAGGCTGCCCCTCACCTCACATAAAGAATAATGGTGAATGGGAGGGCATCGTCTTGTTCCTGTGGAGAGTGATGGGGAATGGTTGGGAGAACAGATCGGTTTCAGCCTGTGGAGTTTGGAGCTGACAGCAGGAGATGTATTTCATCTGAGTCCCACAGAAGACATGGCATTTTGGCCAGCTGGCTGTCCTGGACAGCTGCGTGGCAGAGCAGTGTGGCGCACACACTGACAGAGGTAACCACAGGGTGGCTACTGGTGGTCTTTGGTCCCGTCAGAGAAGCCCTGGTCAGGAATCATTTACTTTCCCAAACAACTGACAAATCCAGGTTTCTCTCTGATTATTTTTGTGTTTTGGTGCATCAGGCTACTTGAAAACCTTCTGACCAGGTGCATTTTGTGTGGAGTGATGGCAGATCTGTAATCCAAAAGATCTTGAGCGTAAAAAACCCTGCCCACCTCACCTGTCACACCATATTACCATATGGCACTTCACTTGACTGTGGTGAATGGCTCAGTCCAGCATTTTCTGGTACATAATTTCTAAAGGCGTATGTGTTTTTGTGTTTGCATGTGTAGGAATGGAGAGGTTTGTGCCGGGTTACAAAGCCCCTTTTGCCTTAGTGTTAATGTATATCTGTTCTAGGTCTTTTGTGTTTGCAAGCCTTTGCTTAGTGTGGGATTACATCTATATAACCAGTGCTTTAGCGCCTAATGTGTTCTACCCGCACTGTGAATTTCTTTACAGGTCGTGTGACTGTTTCTGTTTGCCCACATACTGTTTCTGTTTGCCCAGATACTGAAGCAGAACAAACGTGGGGTGAACAAGCCTTCCCAATTAGATGAGGGCAAAGGGAAAGGAAAGTACTGGAGCAGTGTGAGGGAGCATCTTTAACTCCAGGGCCGTAAGGTTTGTCAGCACAGAACAGCAGCTTCACTAGGACAGAGAAGATGAAGCACATCTCAGAACGATCAGACTGAAGAGAAGTGAGGAGATTCATTGTTAGCCATCCAGTGTCTCAGAGCAGTCCAGGTCAGAACTGAGCAGCCAGGCCATGAGACTTTGGCAATGCTGTGTTGGAGCCTTCTCCATATTGTCTGTGGCTACTCTGCCTAAGAAAACAAATCTTCAGGAAGCCTGGTGTACAACCTCAGCCTGATACATAAATGGTTGCAGTGGATTGTTCAAGCCCAGCCCCTCTGGTGAGAGCTTTTGCATGTTCTATTTCTCACTGTCAGGGGAGCCAGCACACATGAGATTCCCAGAACTGTTCACACATGAGGAGAAGCACTTCCCACCCCCTCTCCATCTTCCTCCAGCCACCGTGCTGCCCAGGGGATGGAGAAGTTGTGCTACGATGCTCTCTCTCACCCTATGTGCGGTCCTCAGTGCTTCAGACTTCAGCTTAGACCCAAACTGCAAAGGGAGAGACAGTATGATCTATGTGAGAGACAGTTTGATGTGTCAGAGCTAGTGTATGCCCAGTCTCTAGCTCAGAGTTGTTCCTTCATGTGCAACGTAAGCACTGCTTATCGTAAATAATGCCTTTCTTTTCCCTGTCAGACTAAGCTAACGTTTAAAACCTCATTTATATCTTCCATTACACTTCGTAGTCATCCATGAAAGAATTCAATTTAGCTATGAAAGATCTTTCAGTGGCTCTGAAAACTCAGTGGTACATTATATGATACTATATCTCCTTTGCTAGTGGATTGAGTTTTGCCAGGACCATTTGATCTATATAAAATAAATGGTTTCCTGAGATGTTTGAAGAGCTGCACACTTTAGTTCTAGTAGCAGGCTGGGAACATTTAACTTGCTAGCAAGTCAGTATGAATGATAATAGAAAAGTTCATCATGAAGACTAACTTCACAGGTTTTCCCCTCTCTGTGTAATACAGGGGGGCTTCCTGTAGGAGGAAGTTTGTGTGCCTTGAAAGGTGGATCTTTTCCAGGAAACTGAGGCTGTGGTGTGAAGCCAATGAGAATTAAACATCATAATAAGCTTTACTGGGGCGTATTTCCTAGACAGTCTCATTTCTCAGAGCTTTTCCCTTGAAATATGTACCTTATAATTGGAATAAAGCTAAAAACAAGCAGCAAATCAGGTAGGACACTACAGCCTGTTTTGCACCAACTGGAAAGTTGGATTCTTTGGAGTAAAGGAAGTAAGATTCAGCACATGACAAATGTTATCTTGCTTAATGTTATCTTGCTTAATGACCAAAATGCTCAGATATTCTGGAGAAGGGGACAAAGTAAAAAGCAAAATGAAAGAAATGAAAGCATCGAGAGCATGAGCAGAGCTTTCTCCCTGTAATTTTACGTCCTACTGAGTCAAAATTGAACTCATTGAAATGTTTCTCTCAGGATTGACCAAATAGGGCATATGATTAAATATAAATTTTCTCATGTAATTCCTTTTTTCCTCTAACTGCAGAAGAAGGGTTGGACTTTGAAAACCCCAAACAGAACTCTACTTTGTCTGGGGAAAAAACCCAACAAGCCTGTAATCACCCACATATTTAATTTTTGAAAAAAAATACTCAGCTACTTGCGGAATGAATCCAATGAGCATACAAAAATATTTTTAGATAAATTCATTCTCCCTCTCTCCCCTCCTCCCAGCCCTGTTTACCAACATTGATCAAAATGCAAAAACATTTTCTAAGTGCTGCCTCTCACCGTGTTGCTTCAAATCACATTCTTGCTACTTTTGTCAGTCTGTTCACATATCAGTTTGATATCACATTGCTTTCACAACCTCCTGTAATCAGGCAAGTCATCTAGCTTACAATTTGGAATGTACTTGGCTATAGAAACAAATTCTGTAATGTAAGTAAGCTCACGGCAACAGGCTGGCCAACTCCGCTCCTACATTTCCAGGTAAAAACATCGAAACAAAATGGCATTAAAAAAGGCATCTGAACTTGAGGAAATTTCTTGTCTTAGAAACACAGTAAGTTTTTGAAGAGACACTGTAGGAGCACGTACTTGCTATGAGTAGGTACATTTTTATATTTGGGGGGGTGGTGGTGGTGCATGTTTAGTTTATTCAGTGTGTATGTAATAAATAGCTGAAACGTGACCAAATGTTGACAGCTAAGTTATAAAATGTGTAAAACTGCTGTTGCCTCAGAAGTAGATTAACTGCTCTCTGCTGAGAAGTCAGAAATTGCATTATCACAAAGTTCATATTTAAGTTAAAAATAGCTTTTTCCACTTTCTAGGTATTCCCTGTGGGATTCATTCTTTTCGGGAGTATTCTATACATGCTGTAAACTCACTTTTGTTATTTCTTGTGCCCTTGCTTGACCAGGTCATGGTTTCTTTTAATACAGTAAATCGGCAAAATAAATGCACAGTAACACTAAGCGGGAAAGCACTAAATTTTGCTGTATCAAATGTCCAAAAAGATCCAGATCTGGAGGGATTTGTTCAATTTGATTATGTTTTGGAGAAAACAAGGGAAAATATGGGAACTCTTTGAAATACTTCAGAATTTCTAGGAACTGAGCACAAGGTGAATTTGAGACAAAGTATGTTTCTTGGACACTCAGATACTGTATTGCTTATGTAGAGGTACAGCTCCGAGCATAGTCTTTTAAAGATCTGTCAGTTCATCCCTATGGAGATAGGTCTAAACGTTGTGTTCCTCTTTGGAAATAACTCATCTGTCATAAAGATTTCCTAAGGTTAATAATCTCAGTTAACATTCTCAGATTAGGCTTCCTCCAAGTAACCCATGTAGGACTTTGTTTTAGTTCTGGTAATTTATTCCCAATATTATTGTATTTACTCATCCATGAATCTCTTATTTCTTAGAAGAACTGGAGGTACCAGGAAAATCAATTTTCAGTTTGAACATAACTGGATGAGGGGCAGATGATACCGATGGGAAACATGAGCAGAATGAGAAAGACTCAGAATCATTTACTTAATTAAAGAGCAATATCTTCTGGGGCAAATGAGTGCACCAAGTGGAAGCCCTTGTGCTTTCCAGAGTTGACGTAGCTTTTGTTTTCCTTAGAAAAGAGACAGTGTCACATTTTTGCCTCATGTTGTCTGCTCTATTACTTCTGGCTGCAGATTAGATTGGAGTTATGAAGAACACTGGAGAACAAGTAGGTCACCTGAAGCTGAATATGGTAAAACAGGGTTCAATGATCAAAGCCAATTTTTTCTTGAGCCCAGAGCAGCATACTGCTGTAATTAATGGGAGACAGAGATGTCATTACTATGTGAAAGTCTGGTGAAATCAGACTGTAGCTGTAAGAAAATTCAGTTTCTGTAGAAATGTTTTGTCCTGTAAATGTATGTCATGAAAAAGGGAGAGGCAGGGACAATACTTGGGAATGTTTTGTGAAAAATGTACTTTCATCTGGTTTTCTAGCTTGATTCTAAAATAGAATTCAAATGATCTATCATCTCCATACTTCACCCGGATGATCAAAACTGTAATTGTGCAGAAGGCCCTGCTTATTTCTGTCTGTAGCATTTATTAACAAGATACAATTATGTTCCAGGAAAGGGGGTTCTGAGGAGGCTTATGTGGGAGGAGCTGTGTTGTGGCTGCAGGTTGAGAATTCATCCCTTGGTTTGCACGGGGTCTTAAACCCAAGCCAAACCACCTTACAGATGTTTATAAATAAGCATCAGCTACAGTAATGTCCCCAAAGTCCTCTGAATTAAAAATAATTGCAACAGGTACATTTAAACAACAGACTGACAATGAGCTTCTGGGGCAACAAAGGTGTTGTGCACAGCTGTGAGACATCTGCAGCCAATCTTCTCCTCCCTGAAGTGTATGGAAAGTGGTCTTTGCCTTTCTCTCTGTACAGCAGAGCCTACACAGAAATACAGGCAGAGCCTGAGTTGTTTCCCTGTTTACCGAAGTTAAGGGCAAAACTCTCCAATGGTCTTTGACAGTGGGAGACCAGAGGTTGATGTGGAAGGATATTGCAAGAGGATTGTTTGTTTCAGCAAAGGGCTACGCACAGCGGATACCACAGCTCCACCCCTGTCCAGTAGCTCTGTTACTATTTCCCAGGGTGGACTTCTGTCCACTGTGGCAGGTAGCACTAACTGAAATCAGCTTGTGTTTCATGTTCTGTCTCACAGGATGATCTGTTGTGACATTGACACAGTAGTGAAAAAGAGAAGTTACATCTAGAAAAAGGTTGGAACTGAAACACAAAAAATTGTGCAAAAAATATCAGGTGTTAATCCAGCCCCTTTTGTTTACAGCATTGATATTGTATATCAGGATGGTGGGAACAGGGGAAAAATTAAAAGAAAAAAGTAGTTTTACAACCAGTCAGACCCATTTCAGAGCACAGACCTGGGGCAAGTGCAGGATGTAGAGACGTTTGCAAAATGCATCTATGAGATGCTTAGTGCCCTGCACTGCTTTTCAAACGCGGTGAAGTTGAGAGCTCCATTGAATTAGCCTGCGTTTGCTAAACAGAGTGTGGCTGTAAAACAAAGCAAAACCAAGGAAAACAGAAAGTTCATGCCAGCTCTGATAAAAATCTACCACTGCATTTTTTTTCAGACTAGAACTTGTTTTCTTATGCGTCCATACATGACACAATTTGCTATTGGTTCTAAGCCAGTTCTGCCATTGCACATTTACTGTTTGCCCATTGCTTGTGGATTTTGCTGCACAGGCGCACTATGAGTGCTGTGTTATGTGGGGATGGTGGAGTAAGCGAGTCAGGAAAGCTGGTTTGTCCCTCAGGTGTGAAGAGCATCTCACCTCAGGTAGATCTGTATGGTACTGGTACTGTTGTGCTGTTTCTAAAGATAATGAGTGTTTTATCTCCTAGAGTTTTCCAGATATTCCCTTCTGACAATGTTACAGGAAGCAAAATAAGTTAATAGCTCTCAGCAGCAAGAACATGCATTCCAGCTTGCCTCTCTTGAGAATTTCCACAAGAGTCTGGTTTGATTACAAAGGTTGGAACTGAAACTAATGATTTCTTCAGCAGGGAACAGGGCAGTTTTGGTGAGACGGTTTCATATGAAATTGTGCAGGGCATTTTCTACGACATTTTCCATAAGCTCCTGAGACTCCTTCTTTAAGTAAGATATTGGTCGGTGATACCCTCTGCAGATGAGATGCATCCTGATTTGTTGTCACAGAGCTAAGGCAGTTGTCCTCTAATAAAACAGCTCTAAAAATATTTCTTAAGAAGGTCGGTGATGTAAGTGTCACAGGAAAACCCTGCTTGCGAGTAGCCCTCCTGCAGAACCAGTGAGTAACTGACATCTTGATTGGTGACTTAATGGGTTTTGCTTGGAGCACTCAAGAACTGCTCTCTGTTGCTGCAATCTTCCTGAGTATTTTCCTAGGATTAGGAATATTATAATAATCAATCTCTGGGTTTTCTTTCTGACTCTGTTCTCTGCGTTCCCCCTCCTCCTCTTCTTTTTAATGGGCAAAGGGTATGTCTGCATTTTTCCTGTAGCGGAGAGCTGTTCTTCCTCCTTGTCATGTCACTTGCTAAATGTGCCCCAGTTTGCCTGCAGCAGTGGGATTTCCCGAGAAATCCCAAGAGCCTAGAGATCCCAGCAGCCACCAAGGATGTAATAGACATGGCAGCACTGCAGTAAGGGCAAATATCCCCTCCCTCCTTTCTTTAGCAAGAAACAAAGCCTGTACTGGAAAACATAAAATGTATCCAAGAAGAAGAGGAGTCAGGGGATTGCAGGCAGTCAGAGGTGGTCCAGGAGGGTCACACCCACTGTCTGGAAACACCGCCTGCTGCAAACTCCTCCTGGCTGTCAGAGGGAGGAGTAAAATGCAGTTACCTGCACCGGGCAGGACTGACTGGAACTGTTCTTTGCAATATGGAGCATCTATGTAGCTGACATTGCTTGGGTGTGTGTTGCTTGCTCTGCAGATCGAGTCCCAGGCTGAAACAGCCTCCTCTTTGGCTCTGGGCACATTTACATTTGCAGAAGCAATCTGAAGAAGCAATTTGCACCCTTTCCTCTAAACACCTAGGAGCAGCAGGTCCCTGAGGCTTGAGGACGGGAGAAGATGAGCAGCAAGGTAGAGGAGGAACAAAACCAAAAATAAATCCTTGCTGCATAGCAGAGTTTGGTTTTCCTACCACTAGGCCAAGGTGTATGAAAAAAGACCCCACATCCCTTGTTGGGCTTCCCTTGCTCAGCTGCCAGCACCAGCTGGACCACCAGATGTCCGCACTGAGCAGAAAACGGAAATGTAGCCCGGAGAAGACCAGGTGGGAAAAGGAAAGGAGACTGAAGTGTCAGGGAGGTGAAGTGCAAAGGGACGTGGAAGAGCTTATTGCCAGGCCCGGACACCCTTGAGGCAGGGATGATGCTCAAGCCTCTCTTGTCGAGTTCTAGTTTAGTAGTCCAGGACTGTATTCCCACCAATGGGGATGCTGAACTGAGACTGATCTCTTTGGAGAGTGGGAGGAAAAAGGGAGGTTCCTCCAGTTCCAGTTGGTGTAGGATGTGGTGGTGGTACACATTTGACATCCGTGTTAGGGATCACTACCATGGTTATTTAACCTGGCTGCTCAAAGGCAGTGCCTGTCTTGGCTGGTGGGATTGGCAGAGCACAGGGGAGAGAGGTGCCCTGCTTGGCTTCTACGGTGGGGTAGGAATCACAGAATGGAACTATAGATAGGAAGCCATTAAGGACCTGGACTGATGGTCTTGCCAAGTCCATACAGCAAATGTGGCCTGTGCAGTTTCGGCAGTGTGGTGAAGAGGCTGGGGTGTAGCTGGTGCAGGTGTCTTGGCACTGTACTCCCCTAGTCTTCTAGTTCTGGAGCTAACCTCCACCTCTGAGCTTTTGTGCGAGCTCACACACACACACGCATGTGTGTTTAACAAATCTTCTAAACGAACTGCCTGAAGACACAGATAAAAAGTAATCTAATTACAGTCTTAAATATTCTTCCATGTATAGTGGTGTAAGAAACGCTGTCAGGTCTAATGAATTGAAGCAGCAGACAACTCTTTTACACTTTGTCACTTACTTAGAAATTTCCAGTTAAAATATGTTTTTTCTTTTTGTGCTGTCTATGCTTATGTGACATCCTGTAGGACACAGATTGCCAGCTGTTTGTCCCCATGGGTCAAACAAGACACTTTTGGCTTTTATTCCTCTCACTTTTTACTGGGTTTGCTGTTTTTTTCTTTTAGGCTAATAGAGACCTGTCACAGCACAGAGGAATAAAAATTGTGCATGGTCATAAGGAAAAGTCAGTTTTGCTAGATCGAATGAAATGAGCTGGGAAGCAGTGAAGAAAGCTGACATGGTGAGTATACAATCATATAAAGAAGCCATAGAAGAAACTATACATGTAATTAAAGGCAGAAAAATGTGTGCCTTCACAACACCCTTAGATTTGTGATCTTATGGTCTGAGGAAACTCTACAATCTCCCTAACTTCTGCTGGCCTTTTCTTCAGATGTAGTACAGTTATACTCCTTATGAGCCAGAACTTCTGGCTTCTCTATACCCCTGTCTTACTCACAGACAACTTAAATGGTCCCTTGTCATGTGCAAGACCTACCTCCAATACTTGCTTCCCTTTCTTTTAATCCCTATAATTAAATTTTATCTTTCCATGCTGTCTTATTAGGCTTGGGATTTTTTTTGCTTCTTTAAAGTGCCATCCTGCAGTGCCTTGGTCATATTAACCACATAAGGGCACCAAGCTACATGTGTGAGATTGTTGAGTTCAGAGCACCACGTGCTCAATTGCCTTGCTGGATCAAGTGAGGGCAGGTCCACGCACAGAACTCAGCTGCCTCACACTTCTTTTCATATTAGCATATTCTTCAGCTTCCTTTATGAATCTCAGGAATGCTCCTCTTGCAACACGGAACTAAAACTAGCATTCTTGAGGCACTGTATGTTGTTTACTGTTGCTTATAAATGTTTTAGGGCAGGCAACATGTAGTGTATTGTCTCTCTGCTCTCTACTGAGCCAACCTGATTACATATAGTTTGTATCCACTTATTTTCTTAGAAACATTAACGCAAAAGAGGCTGTGTGCCACTTAAGGGAGCGTGGAAAAGCTGAATGAAGAATTTGAACAGGAAAGAGTGTACTGTAGAATATTTTCTGAGACAGAGAACTGGTAGTCATCGTGTACTTACTGAGGAGAAAAAAGAAGCAGTTGTTCCCAAGGTCTTCATAAGGTATTAACATAAAAGTAGTGTGAAGCAAACAGCTTCTATGGTAGTGTGTGGTGTGTTTCCTGGCTCTGTTCCTATTAGGAGCCTCAGTGAGCCAGTTCTTGTGCTTAAAATGAAGTGCAGCCTGAAGTATCTCACTGATTCAGACCCTAGGAAACCTCATGACCATGGTCACAGGATTCAGAAATTGAGCAGCGAGTTGTCTCTGTACCCACCTCAGTGTGACTTTGCTGTATGATGTCAATCGGATTTTGCTTAGAGGGTTCAGTAGAATCAAAATATGTTTTCTGCCACAGCAAACGGACATGAGTAGTTATGTCCCATGGTACAAAACTAATAACTAAACAGTTAGGTGCCTTGAACACGTTCTTGTAGCATTTTAATAGATTGCTATTGTTAAGGTAACATAGTGCATTTAGACAGGCTACAGCTGTATGGTTATAAGGATGTATCTTCCAAGCTACTACAGGAGAAACGGCACAGGCAGTTGTAACTGGGTCCATGTTAAAGAGTTTCTGGTGTAGTAGTTTGATGTAAATTTATAATATGTCTATAACAGAAAAACATTAGCAAGATACAACACCCCTGGGAGGCTTTGATTTTGGACTGTAAGTGCTGGGTCAAATCTTGACCTTGTTGAAGTCGTCAAGACAGAATTTCTTCCATAGTATTAATCTTCTGATCATCATTTCGTTTTTACTTCCAGTGCCAAATACAATACAGTTTTGAAGCATCATAAAACTCATATTAAAATATTTTCGATATTGAAATTTCAATTTTGAAAAGCTCGCCAGGGATAGAAATTAGTAATTTTTGCCTCCTTAAGGACATTAAGAACATAGAAAATGCCACCTCTCCATAGCACTGCAGGAGAATTTTTAGTTCAGTGTCCATGTTGATGATAGATGTTTGACAGGAACCTATAACTTCCCCAGTGAGCTAAAGAGCGCAGGGCAATAGCACCATGAGCTATGCCAACCCTTCTGATCCCAGCTGGATGATCAGGTTGCCTGTGCAGCTATGATAACTTGGAGCCTTTCTTCAGCTTGCCTTAACACTGCACAGGCAGTTGAGGTCCATGGCTCTTTTGTTGTTTTTGTTACTTTTTAACTTAGCCATTTGTCCCAAATGCATGACTTGACAGAGAGTCCCCCATGAGAACTTGATTTGGTGTAAAAATGAGACCCGGGCCAAAACTAGAAGAGATACGCATGCAAAAAGTAACAACAAAAGCAGGATGCTTTGGGATGTGATAGTTGAACTAGAAAAAGTGCGTGCCTTCTCACGTGTGCTAAATCTTGATTGCCTCCTAATACCAGAGTAAAATAGCTACTGTATCTCTTTCCATTAAAAGCCTTTTGAGTTTGCCTGACTCTTGCTGCCATGAGTATACACAACTTGTATTCCTTTTTGCTTTTGAAATCTTATTCCTCTGTGGTGGGGGAGGACAGCAAGTGGGTACTGATCTTGACTCCGTATGTAGAAAGGTCGGCTCAAAGGGCTCTACATATATTATTCATATATACATATAAATGGTTCACATCGAAGTGGTTGGTGCTGTTCCTGACATCCAATAGCACTATTTTCAGCCTGAATGATTGCATATGGCCCAGACAGAAGCTCTTTAACGTACCAGCACGGGCCCTTTAGGTGCCCTCTATTGCTTTGTGCAGGCTGCCCACACCGAGATGGCTGAACACCTGCTTTCGGATGGGAAGCAGTGAATGAATTCCTTGTTCTGCTTTGCATGCAGCAGCTTTTCCTCTACCTGTTAAACTGTCTTTATCTCAAGCCACGAGTTTTTTCTCACTTTTACTCTGGTTCTCCCCCACTGCAGCTGAGGGGAGTGAGCGAGTGGCTGCATGGTCCTAGCTGCCGGCTGGGGTTAAACCACAACAATAAGGCAACATGATGGCGATAAGGCAGGTCTAAGGTCAAACCAGGAATTCAGCCCACAGGTTAGGGTTAAGATCAAGTCCAGTGTTGCCAGGCACGTTTCTACTCAGGTAGTAAGGACCAAGATTAAGCCAGGCTGATTAAGGACCTTAATAGTTAGTTATAGCTGTAGCTAAGCTGGAGAATACTACTATTCTACCACTGTACCTGAGATGAGAACTAAAACCTCTAGGCTGAGCTTAAATAGAGGTCCTGGCCCCATGGGTGTAGATGGAGGCCCCATGTGAGGCTGGTCAGGGCCACTAAGGCATATTAGTGTCCTCAGGGCCCCGGACAGCATGTCCCATTCAGAGATCTGCAAGTCAATTCTGTGGGATCTTGGGCAACTTACTTCTTTCTCTATGTGGGATTGTCCTTCCACCCTCCTTAGGTGCCTTGTCTATTGGAATTACAAACTCTTAAAATAGGAACTGTTGTTTCTTCTATGCTTGTGCAGCAACAAGTATAGGAAGGCCTTCATCTTGACTGAGTCTGCTGATAATGAAGCATGTCGTAGCTGCACACACGCTGTTCCTGGTCAGATTGTCGTGGTTTTGGCCATATTGGCCAATCGTAACGACAGATGGCCCTCCCCCCCCCCTCTCCTCAGAGAGGAGAGGAAGAGATAAGGAGATTTACGAGTTTAGAAAAAGAACTAAACTACTTTAATGAAAATAANATGGGATGGAATACCCTGTTGGTCAGTTTTGGGTCACCTGTCCCGTCTGCTCCTCCCTGCAGATGGGACTCCTCTACGCTTCTCCGCTTCCGACCCTCTGACGGGCAAAAAGCGAAGTTAGCTGACCTTGGTTGTTATAGCAATAAGTATAAGCAAGAGCCTCTGTGCATACCATTCCTTGGTATAATCAGGTCTTATCACTCTGAGAGTGAACAGTTTCTGAACAACATGCTGTTAATTTCAGACTTTAGTCAGTTAGAAAGAGGCCCAGCTAAAAAGTTAAATTACAAATCAGAAAATTGGTTCTGTTTTACCTCAAACCAGGACAGATTCCTACAAAAGCTTATGTGCTGTGCAAACGGTGAACATTCCTACCTCCTGGCCCAACACAGCCTGAAGACCCTTTGTTTCACAGTCCTGTCCTCAGAACCTTTTGCCTCAGGTAGATGTTACCACAGTGTTGAAACAGCATGACACTGTGCAGTCAATGCGCCTGTGCCCACCACCTCAGCTGCAGTGTGCTCAGGAATGCTCTGAGCCTGTCACTGCAGCTGATAAATGACATATGTCTCAATTTATTAAGAGCTCAAATTTTGCAACTCACTTTTAAAAATCTGTTTCTTTGTGCATTTGAGACAAAAGTAGAGGATAGAGTGCTGAGTATTACATCGTTGTTTGTTTGTTTCCACAAAATCTCAGTTTAACTCTTTTAGTCATGCTTTGTTATCCTTACCAAAAAGGTACCAAATGGTAACATCCTTAATGTGTTAACTCTTCACATCTTTTAAGTTCCAGCCTGCTCTTGGAATCTGTAGCAGTATCTCCAGTGGGTTTTTTAAAATGGATCAGTTTTCTAACAACGTAGCTTACACACCATGAACAGTACCAAAAAATCTGTAACAAGTTAAATGAAAACTTACCCTTTGACTTCAGTGGAAATGTGACTTGTCCTTAAATCTGCATCAACAATAGCTCAATTGTAATGCTTATTATCCAGGAGTTTAAGTGAAAGGATATATCCACTGTAGCTTTGTACTTTCTGATTATTGGGCTGCTGGTGAGAAAATAATTTCTGATGGCTTCTGTAAGCGAACTGCCTTTCCAGTTAACTTTACCATCAAAGAGCAAGGCCCCGTACAGCCCTGGTGTACCATAATTAGGGAGCAGTCTCCGGACTCCTGACTGCATTTCTTATTGACCTTTGCCACAGGAAAAGAGGGTTCTGACCAACTGCTTTGTGCCTCAAGGAATCAGGCTGAACTGCTGCTTCCCAGAGCCGCTCGCTTTCAGAGCACAAGGAGTCACTGGGACATGTTTTCTCATCATGTGCTTCTCTGATCACTAGAACATTTGCAGTTTGAGGTATTGAGTAGTCAGTGAAACATATGTGGCCAATGTTTATTTATGATTTTGTCTTTTGTAATTGCGAACTCCGTTGTAAGTAAAAGAATGTGCAGCCCTTCTCAGGCTGGTTCTGTTAATGTGAGCTGCTTCATCCCAGCAGTAGGCAGAGATTGTGGAAGCCATGCTCAACACAGAAGTCTGCTGAATCCAAAGGAGGATTTATAGGTAGGCAAACTGACGTTGGTGCATGTGATGGTGTTGCCTGGGGTATTTCACAGATATGCATTTATAGAGATTTTTCACTAGTGGGGCTGTCACGAGTTGCATGTAAGAGGGATACCAGCAAAGACTTTAGAGTCTGCCTTTGGTATTTCTCCTCCAGTGCTGGCACTTTTGATCAGCAATTTTAAGTTTGTGAGTGGGACAAGACAAGAAGGAGAAGGTAAGTGTAGAGGAGAAAATTGGAGAGCCAGTATCCTAGAGGCTACAGATTGGGGCTAGACCAAGTCTACTTGACAGCATCAGTAGGCGAGTTATGCATGCAGCTGTTCAGCTGTTGTAAGATCCTTTCATGGGCTGTTTGGGTCTAACAGTCCTTGATTTGAAAACAGCTGTGTTGAATTACCATAAAGATACGCGCCAGGAGAGAACAGTCCTTGTGAAACCTGTACTCTGCCAAGGGTCAATATTGAAGACAGAGGCAGTGCTCTGTTCTGGGGCAAGCTGGGCTGCTCCAGCCTGAGTGAGGACAGACCGTAGAACATGAGACGGTGTCCGCAGGAGGGCTGAGGGTCGGTTTCAGAGACTAGGGGCGGCAGGATCTCTGCTGCAGCTCAGCTGTGTGCCCAATGGTCACGCCGGGACCTCTTCGAAGGGCCAGGGAAAGCAAGCAGGACAAACGCTTCTCCACACGGCCCGAGCTGGGCCCTGCATTTACCTGCGAGGTGGAATGGGCTGAGGAGCCCGGCTTGTCCCTGCGGTCGTCACCCTGCCCGCTTGGGACGGGGCACCCGCCTCCCTACCCATCCCGAACACCGCACCGGAGGCTCCCCGCGCCCCGCAAGCGGCTGCCTCTCCCCGGGCGCGCCGCCGCACGGCCCCGCGCCCCCGCACGGCCGAGGGAGGGACGGGCAGGCACCNTCCCTGCCGCCGCACAGCCCCGTCCTGGCGCGGCGCTCCGGGCCCCGGCGAGCGCGCAGGTGCGGGCACCCCCGCGGGACCGGGACCGAGGAGCGGCGCCGGCGGGTGCGTGCGGGGACCTGGGGAGGCGGGACCGCGCCGCGGAGGCTGGGAGGGAGCTGCGGCCTCCGCGGGGTGACGCCGGTCTCCGGCGGGGCGGGGGTCTCGGCGGTGGTGCCGGCCTGGGGCTGGACCTGGTTTCTGCGGAGCGCAGCCCGGGCGCTCGGCGCCTACTGGCGCTGGATGCCTTGGGCGGGCGGGGGCGTCCTCTTCTCTGCTGGGGCGTGCTGGGTCTGCCCGGTTCCCGGCCACGTCTCTGCCACTGGCAGACCCCTCGAAAGAGCATGTGAGGTACCCTGTAGTAAACATAGAGCATGCTCTGGTTTTGCTTTTTGTCTCATTACTTATGGGTAAGGATTGGTCGAACCTTGGAGGCATAAGGTTTTAAGTTTTCTGTTTGAATTAACTACTGTAATGCTGAATTACCTGTCAGTCTTTTCTTGATTCCTGTTACGTACTTGGCCAGGAGTTTCCTATGCTAGTAGCCAGCAAAGGGCACCATCTGGAAATAGGGATCTGTCAGATCTGACTACTTGTTCCATTGTACACTGACAATTAACTGTGTGTATGCAATGGGAAGACAGAAGTTCCTAACGTTTTCACTCTAGTGCAGTTGTTATATTATGAACTTTAATCATCATCTCTTTATACAGTAAACCTGTTCTGTTTCTGGATACAATCTAAATAGTAGGGCTTTTTTTTTGCCCTGGGGCAGTTACCCTATCCTTTTGTAAAGGTAATTTAAAATGTCTGTGATATCCTTTTTTTGAAACATGGAGATTGCCACTGCAATTAGTAGCAGAGGCTGCTACTGTATTGTATGTGATGACATATTTCCTGTAATCTCCATTTTTGCTCTATGTATTGTAACATTTAGTTTAGGTTGGTTGCTGTTTTGTTGTTTTGGTTTTTTTTTAATATGGGTGCATGCTGAGCTAAGATCTTTGTTAAGCCATATGCAGTGACATAGGTTGCTCTTCAGAGTTATTTGATTTGGTACCTTGATGCGTAACTTGTTTAAATTCTTCTGTGTGGTACAGATTTACCTTTATTTCTGACATACTACCCTGTTATCGAGCTGAAGCACCAGCTGCCAAACTGCATCCAGGAAACTGGGGCAAAAGAAAAATATTACGCAGAGTCACAATAAGCAAGACAGAGTTGAGAAGAAAGAGTGTTTTAAGGGAAACTGGACTCGCAATGTGAGCTGCCTTTTCAAGTATTTCAATTCTAACCCATTGAAGGCTCCAAACTGGAACAGAACTGTGCATCTGTTAAAAGTATGGTTATACTGCCCACTAAAAGCAAATTGCTGAAGCTTCCCTATTTATTTCATGTTGTCTGATCAGCGTACCTTGTCAGGGGCATGTTCTTACCCAGTTCCAATGAAACGGTAGAAGAGATTAGCTTACACCACATCACTTGGGGGTCAACCTGAAAAAGTTGTACTTTGTTCATGAGGCAGACCAACAGCTACTTAGGGCCTACGGATGGCTGATCACAATAGCAGCATGATTGCTTGGTTAGTGCACCAATACTTTCATAAAACTTTTTTTATTATTTGATGAGGCAAAAATCAGAGTCCAAGGAAACAATTTGCTGTTTCATCTAAGGCACGTATTTCCTGCACTGTAGTCTTCTGCAAGAGCAGGATACAATTGAACAGGATTTATCAAGCGCCTGAGAAGGGATTTAGGGAAAAGCTCTACGTGGTGCTGAGGCCCGAACAATACAGCCCTAAGCTCATTCCTTCTCTCCTGGTGGAGGTCTGCTTAGGCTTGAACTAAATCAAACTGTAACCTGGCACTGTCATGGCCCACAGATGGGATTTATAAGCAGGCATTGCTCCCCAAGACTAGTTCAGGGGTACAGTGGGTTAGTGGTTGTTGAACGCTGGACTCCCAAAAGCAATGCGTTAGTTTTTTCCCCCCTCAACTTGTACATTTAATACAGTCTGACCTAAGCAGCAAGCACTTCTTCCTTGCTCCTCTTAAAATGTGCCAAAGATAGTGTCCAGGGAAGAAGGTGGATCACTGAAAATCTACTGAAGCCTGCTAGTTGCAGCATGTACTTGGAGCGTAGATGTTCCGACAGGAGTCCAAAGTCTTTTTTTCCTGGTCACTTTTCATGAGTAGACAATGGAAAGGGGTAAAAGGCAGCTGTTCCTTGACATCAGTAGCTGCTGTTACACTAACAAATGTGAGCAAGTTTTGAATGATTAAGAGAACTGCAGAAACAGTGCCAGCTGTCTGCTCTTGGTAGGAGTAAATTTGGCCCAACTCTGTGCTACCCTGAATTTGTCATCAGCAAAAGACAGCAAGGTTGGTCAAAGTTTTGGAGTGATGTAAGTTTGAGTAAGTGTTTGAGGAAGCTAGGACTTGGCATTATGGGAAAGAATTCAGGCATACGTTCAGGCAGAGATGTGGGACAGACATTCACAAAATAGTATAGAAAAGGTTAACAGAGACAAGTCTGTCTGAGGCTGGCTTTTCCTAACTTTGATATCCCTGGTTTTGCACTGGAAAGGAAAAATAGGAGGAGGTAGTTCTTCATGCAAGAAGCAGACCTGTGCAACTCCTCGCTAGGGTCCTGCCAGGGTCTGCAGATATGAATTTTATAGGAGTTAGAAAGAAAATGGGACAAGTACTAGGATTAGAGATCCATTGAAGATTAAATATAGCATATCGAGCTCAGGAAATCTGAAATTTCAGACAGTATTTCAGTCAAGCAGCCTATATGCTCATCATGTTGATACCTTGTCCTGGGCATCTCCTTATGGCCATGGTTGGAGATAGTTTAAAATCTAGCCAGACCCCTGTTCTGATCAGTATGACTGTTCTTTTATGGTCATAACCCTTAAAGTTTCTTTTTTAAAAAATATTATTAACATATATGCTTAATAATCGCATATCCTTTATGCCAGGCAGATACACACCCACTGGTTAAATTAGTCTGTGTACTCAATATACTCAATTCCTCAATGGGGAAGGGACCCAACTTTTTTTTTTTTTGCTTCTAACAATTTTCTTGCTTCAGCAGTAGAGCAAAAGCTTTTCTCCTTCCTGCTGTTTGTTTTGTCTTCGTTAGGCTGACAGAAGCTTACACATCTCTTTTTCAACTCACAAAAACGAAGTGGTAGCCATCAGATCTTTTGCTTTATATCCACCAACCTACCTCCCTCTTCTCTTTGCCCTTTACTCCTCTGACTTTCAGGACTGGAAAGGATGAAAGCAATCGACTATGTTTACTATCGTTGTATATCTCAAATTCAGCTGCCAGTTAAATACTAAATTCATCACTTACCATTCCATTAAATTATTTTTTTCTTGTTGTTGAGGAATAAAATAAAACTGCAAATTTATTTTCTCACCTAGGTCTCTGGACAAAATGGGGAATGGATCAGTGAAACCCAAGCATCTGAGGCAGCCGGATAGACACATAGCAAACCTCTCTATTGGCTGTGCTGGCAACCGTAAGTTTTTGAAGGACACAGGTGTAGGCGTCAATGTGATCAATGGGCAAGCTGATGTTCTTTGCAGCAGGTTGCTTGAACTGGAAAAGGAGCTGAAGAGAAAAGATCAAGAGTTGCAAGAGGGTCAAAGTCACATTGCTGAGCTTCAGGAACAGCTGGCTATGCAGACTAAGGTCATAGCAGAACTCACCAAGGAACTTCAGAGCAAGTGTATACAGCTGAACAAGCTGCAAGATGTTGTTAGCACTCCAGGAGAGCACTTTCTTCAGCCCTCTCCACTTAAAGTGGCTTCAAGGATTCAAGTCTCTGCTGATAGGAGGAGAGGAGCCAAGGAAGGTGTATCTGCAGAGCCGACAACACAGCTGTATGATTTGAACAGGCAAGCTAAGTTTTCCTTTGAAAAAGCAAGAGTCCGAAAGGATTCCAGGTGAGCTCATTTCAGGGAGATTATATGCTTGTGTTACAAGGATATTACTTTTATCACAATGATATTGTCTCCTCATGATTAATCAAGATTGTCTATCTTTTTTATATAGGCTTTGTCACTCTGGCAGTTAAATGCTGGTTGAGTTTGTGTGTAACTTTAACCGAGAATCATCACCCACAGACTTCAGATGAAGAGTGGTGGGTAGCCGCTGTATTTTAGTTGAGGACAGTCTTATAGTCTCCTTGGGATTTATCTTTACTGCCAGCTGAGCAGAACCTAAGCCGCTTCTCAGGTCTAGGTTTGCCTAGTGCTTGCAGTGTAAGCTATACTCTGGAGCCCTGATGAGCAGAAGGCTGGATGCCTTCACGTGGCTTCAGATTCTTATTCCTATAGTATGGAAAGCTTGGGAAACAGCAGGTGTCCCCAGCTCAGCTCTCCCAAATGCAATATGGACGCTGATTCTGAGCTGTGTACAAAGTTTATCAGCCCAGTTTCAACTCAGTCTAGTGCAAAATATAATGAAACGTTTTGTATGATGTGATTATCCTTTTAGCAGCTTCCTCCTGTCCTCCAGCTTCTGACAGTCATGGTGTAGGAACCAAATTTTACTTGTTCCTCTTTGAATCCAGTTATACTTCTAACCTCTGCAAGAACCAGAAATATGAGTTTTTCCTTAATGGGAGTTTGAGCATTGAAAATTTAACCAAAGCCTGAAGATTTTAGGGTTTGAACATGGTATATGAAAGCAGATGTCTCAAAAAAGTCTTTCAAATGGAAAATTTTTTAATCTCTTATCCTTTTGCAGTGTTAAGAATCTAGATGTCTCAGTATCTGTAGGACTTGGTTCTCCATATTTCTGTGTCCTTCTGGAGCATGCTATCACCACCAGCAGTATTTAAGCTGCCTATATCAAGTCCCTTCCCATTAAGGGCTCAGGATCATGACCCAGTTATGATATCAGCCGTTATTGGTTGGGGAAGAACTGTCTTGACACTTGACATTGATGTCAGTCACCGAGGAGAGCTGCTCCAGAGCTGGCCTGACCCAGAGCGGAGCAGCGTATCTCAGCACACAGGCGGTTTTCGTGAGGCATAGAAATGCCAGGGCCAGCAGACCTGCCAGGAGCCAGCAGCTCTGGTGGGAGATGCTGAGGAGGCTGGGGCATTGCCAGCACAACCGTGACCACCCCTCACCCCCTCCGTCTATAAAAAGCAGCCCGGGTAGCAAGAGCGACCAGGACCACTGCAATAGAGTGGGCAAACAAGGCATAGGGTGACAGTTTGCATGGCAGTTTGCATAGCAGTTCATGTGCAAGGGCATATTGACCCTGCCATCTCAAGAGGTGAGTTCAATTGATGGTCATCACCCTCTCAGAAGGAGCTTAACTGTGGTATCCACCCAGTGGAAAGCTATGTCCTCTGCACTCAGTAGAACGGATGTGGCAACCCAGCCAGAGCTCCCACAAAAGCATGTAGCCATCCAGGTCTCAGGCTGCAGGGAGTGCCAGAGCCTTTCACTGGTAACGGATGGCAGTAGTGAGAACTGCTGTGTGAGGTGGATGATCTGCTCAGCCTGGTGGCAGAGCTATGAGAGGAACTAGAAAGGTTAAGGAGCAAGAAGAAGAAAGAAACAGGAACAGCCACCAGAAAAAAAAAACAAGATCAAGGAGATCCTGTATCCTCCCCCCACCAGGCTGAAGGCAGTAGCTTAAAGGAGAGGAGTGCACAGAGGCAAGTCCATGCCCAGGGTGGCAGGCGAACCCCCTCCTTGCCCACCCCACCTTCCCAGTTGCCTCTATACCACAGGTATGAGGCTCTGGATGTGGAAGGCCAGTCAATGGATAATGGTCCATCTTCCAACAGATGTGCTGCCAAGGTCAGAAAGGCCTGCTCCCTGTATCACGACCGCCTCCACAAGGAAGAAAAGACAGGTTATAGTTGTAGGCAACTCCATTCTGAAGGGAACGGAGAGTCAAATATGCCAGCCAGACCCTCCTTCTAGGGAAGTCTGCTGCCTCCCTGGGGCCCGGGTTGAGGACATCACTAGGAAACTCCAGAGCACGGTACAGCACTTGGACTACTACCCATTACTGCTTTTCCATGTGGCTGGCAATGAAGCCGCAACACATAGTCCAAGGGCAATCAAAAGAGACTTCAGGGGTTTGGTTGGGATGGTTTGTAAGGGAATGTGGAGCACAGATTACCTTCTCCTCTCTCCTTCCAGTTGCAGGCAGCGACATTGGAAGAAACAGGCATGCCCAATCTATCAGTACATGACTCCATGGCTGGAGTCACTGGCACAATTTTGGGTTTTTTTGGTAATGGGATGGCCTACATGGCACCACGCTTGCTGGCGTCAGATGGGATTCACCTTTCTGAAAGGGGCAAGGGGGTCTTTGCTTACGAGTTAGCAGGACTCATTGACAGAGCTAGGCTTGAAGGGGGAGGGGGATNGTTTGGTTGGGATGGTTTGTAAGGGAATGTGGAGCACAGATTACCTTCTCCTCTCTCCTTCCAGTTGCAGGCAGCGACATTGGAAGAAACAGGCATGCCCAATCTATCAGTACATGACTCCGTGGCTGGAGTCACTGGCACAATTTTGGGTTTTTTTGGTAATGGGATGGCCTACATGGCACCACGCTTGCTGGCGTCAGATGGGATTCACCTTTCTGAAAGGGGCAAGGGGGTCTTTGCTTACGAGTTAGCAGGACTCATTGACAGAGCTAGGCTTGAAGGGGGAGGGGGATGATACCAGGCTTGCCCGTGACAAGCTGTGACACACCAAGGTCAGAGGGATGGGGTCCTAGTGAAGACCCTCAGCCTGTAGCTCTGAGATGTGCTGGCTACACTGCAGTACACTTGGAAGTCTTAGGGACATGAGCCAAGGGCTCCTGAGGTAACAGGAGCCAAGAGGGAAACACCAGTGAAATACCTCAAAGGAACTAAAGGGTGTTCCTCTAAGAAGGTGACACATCCGACAGCCCAGCTGAAGTGCCTCTACACCAATGCAGGCAGCATGGGCAACAAACAGGAGGAGCTGGAAGCCACCATGCTGCTAGAAAGCTATGACCTAGTTGCCGTTACTGAAACTTGGTGGGACAAATCCCATGACTGGAGCGCAGTTGTCAATGGCTACAGTCTGTTCAGAAGGGGCGGGAGAGGAAGGAGGGGCAGAGGCATTGGATAGAGCCTGAAGAGCTGTCTCTGAAGAATACCCATGAGCAGGTTGAAAGTCTATGGGTAAGAATAAGAGACTGAGGCAGCAAAGGGAACCTTGTGGTTGGTGTCTACTACAGGCCACCTGATCAAGGGGAGCCTATGGACGAAGCTGCCTTACTCCAGCTACAGGAGGCATCATGCTCGCAGGCTCTCATACTGCTGGGGGACTTCAACCGCCCAGATATCTCCTGGAAAAGTAGCACAGCAAGCTGTAGGCAATCCACAAGACTCCTGGAATACATTGAGGACAACTTCTTAAGCCAGATAATAGACAGCCCTACCAGAGGGGATGCGATACTGGACCTGTTGGTCACCAACACAAGTGAGCTAATCGGTGATGTCAAAATTGGAGACAGCCTAGGCTGCAGCGACCATGCACAGATGGCATTTGCAGTCCTGAAGGATATGGCTCAGGCGAAGAGTAAAGTCAGGACCCTGACTTTTAGGAAAGCAAAATTCCAGCTCTTCAAGGAGTTAGTCAATAGGAACCCCTGGGAAACTGCCCGCAGGGAAAAGGGAACAAACAGAGCTGGCAGATCTTTTAAGAATGCTTTCCATAAAGCGCAAGAGCTCTTGATCCCCAGGTGTGAAAAATCAGGAAAGGAAGGCAAGAGACCAGCATGGCTGAGCCAGGACCTGCTGGTCAAACTGAAGCACAAGAAGGAAATGCAGGAGGCAGGGACAGGTATCCTGGGAAGACTACAGGGACGCTGCCTGGTTGTGTAGGGATGGGGTCAGGAAGGCCAAGGCTCATCTGGAGCTGAACGTGGCAAGGGACACAAAGAATAATAAGAAGGGCTTCTACAGGTAAGTCAGCCAGAAAAGGAAGGTCAAAGAAAGCGTACCCCCACTGATGAGCAAGAATGGCAAACTGGTAACAATGAATGAGGTAAAGGCTGAGATACTCAACAAAAAGTTGCCAAGACACACTCCATGATATTTGAAAAGTCATGTCAGTCAGGTGAAGTCCCCAGTGACTGGAAAAAGGGAAACATTGCGCTCTTTTTAAAAAAGGGTAGAAAGGAGGACCCTGGCAACTACTGACCTGTCAGCTTCACCTCTGTGCCTGGGAAGATCATTTCCATAAGAGCTAACAGCAGGGAGGGGAACTAAGCCGGGAGAAGGATGCTATGGCAAAGCTGGCCCTGGATGTTGAAGAAAGGCGCTAGTCTTACTAGCGGTGGGGACCAAGAAATACCTCAACACCGGAACAGTTCTGTGGAGCTGTGTACCCCTTTTTAGTAGTATTCATCAGGACAGTGACTGACACTAGTACGGGATTAAATGTCTTCTGTCCTTTCGGGACATCTAGTTGTTTCCAGCAGCAGTTCTCAAAAGTGGGGCAGGTACAGAAGAAGCTGAGGAAAACAATGGAGAGAAAACTGTTAGATACTGTGCTGGATGCCCATGAAATGAGCAAGCAACTGATTGGTGGTTATGATACTCATGTGTCCTTCGCTCTGTGGCCAACTGCACCTTCTGAAAACAGCATAGTGTTCTATGTTCTGTAGTTCTGGAAGCTGCTCATTTTAAGTATCAGTTTATGAGCCATTACTGTATTTTATTGCCATATTGTATGCATGATGCAGGCCAGAGTGAATTAAATAAGCAAGGTTGTTTTTAGCAGAAAATTAAGTTAGAGCTTGTATTCTAATAACCCTGTTGCTTTGAGCAGAAGCTAAGTTATGATCACTATTTCTAAACACAGTCCTTACCATAGCTACTTGATTTTATCTTTCTTGCCTCATCTCATTATCTTTACTTATTTCCAGTCATTATATAGCTAGTAACATTGTAAGTCTACTTACTTGCCTTAACTGATTGTTCATTCCTGGATTTTCCTCAGGAGACTTTCCCACATAACCTAGTTTTGATGATAATGTTGCATTGTTTTATAAATGCAGGCAAGAGTGGGCCTTAAATGCAGCAGTTGTTTAATTACATTCATTTCTGGCATGGATTCAAGGCACTGCTTTATAGGAAGCCCTTGACCTAGAACATACACAAGTCAATCAGAACTTATAGATTGCCCAGTGCGTATGTACAGCCAGCCTTGTCTCGGTTGGTTAGTCATTATTAGTGGATTCATCCACTGTTGATTTTTCCACATTTTCTTCTTAAAATCCAACCACTGGGCTCTTCCACCAGAAGCTCAAGACTGTTCTTGTCTTTACAACTCACCCATTTATATGTATTTACTACTGCAGGAAATGACGCAGAGGCTCCGTCTCAGGGAGCAGCAAGAACAGGGTTGCTCCACAAGAGAAAGTGAACCAGGGGTGTCTACAGCACGGTCAATGCCCTTACTAACCAGGGTACCATCCCACAAAGTGTGGACAGGGTAGGCAGAGCAGGGTGGTGATAACAGGGTCCACCAGGAGTGCCACAGAAGAAGAGGTCAATTGGATGCAAGCTCTAACCGAGTGACAGAAACAAAGTATTTAAAATATTGGGCCAATACCCATCCAGAAGACAAAAGCAAAATCAATTATTTCTATAACATAGCTCAGGCAAGAAGTGAATGCCTAGACTAAATAGAACTTAAATAGAGCATGCAGGCCAATGGGCAGAGGATGTGTGGGTGGTTGTCACAGGTGAGGCCCATCAGGGTAGTTAAGGCCTATTGCTGCCCTCAGGGCCCTGACAGGCTAGTCCTTGTTCGTTGATGTGCATACTTTACCTGCCTTTTGCCCGACTTTTACGATACCCTGAAGCTTTTCCAAAGACTTTTTGATGGCTGTAGTTTGCTATATCATCACCAACATGCGATATGAGTTTATTTCCCTGAATGCTGAATTTCAGAAAGCAAAGAGGTCAGTATTAATGGCTGCATACCTATATCCATGAGCCCTTGTGTTATATTTTTACTTCTAATTGTACCTGAAAAATTCCTAAAAGCAGTAGAGGAAAGGGCCTGATTTAAGAAGATTCTCTCATGTCTAGTCATTCTTAAGGAGACATATTTGGCATCCCGCATGAGCAGACTACTACAGCATTTTTACTCAGGTACGAGCATTTATGCTATTTGTTGTCATCTGCACAAGGAAAGCGGGCACAGAAGAGGTAGGAAGAGTTTTGCAGGGAAGTGGATGCAGGGCAAAGAGCTGTGCAGGAGGGATCAGCACTAACCTTCCACCTCCACACACACCTCTCCTGGACTTATTTTGTGAATTTTGGGACAAAGTTCAACAGGTACTTTGCAAGCTGACCTTGCGATGGTGTCCTGTTCATAAATTTTCTTAGTAGCTATGAACAGGGAATGCCACAGGATCAATGTTATTATGCAGGTGCAAAGGAAGTTCTGTGTTGTCATTTTTAAAATCACATTCATTTACAACTTGCTCCGTTTTCCCCACCACCAACATCTTCTAACGTTCTCCTGAGAAACAGCAGCCCCTGTTAATCATGTCTTTGCATGCTTTTCTTTCCTTGCATCTTTCCTCACCACAAAGGAGGAACTCTTGATGAGGTCTTAGTACCATCATTGTTGACTTTAACCTTATTACTATAATCAGCATTACGTTTTTGCTGGATATTAGAATGTTAGAAAGGTGGACCTGATTTTATAACAAGTTGCCGTTCCTGTGCAGGCTGTGGTATGTGAAGACTTTTCATATTTCTTTCCTTCAGGTAAGCAAGGCTATATACCTTAGTCGTGCAATGGGGAAAGAATATGGTGAGAAACAGTGGAAAACTTTCTGGGGACCGTGTCTTCTACTGGAAGCCTTTTTACATCTAGCCTGATGCTTTCTGCAGGCAGGGTCACACAGTAGGAGAGAGGCCATAGTGTGGCACAGCTAATGGGATGCATATTAATTGCAAGGATTGTAACATTTGTCAGTGGTACTTGTCACGTGAGCGTAAGACATGAGAGGAAAGATCTTGAGAGGAATGGATGCCTGGTGAATGGTACACTCCAACCATGCTGGATCTTTTAAACTTTGTGGGTTTTTTTTGTTTTAAATCAGTGAGAAGAAGCTTATCATGGATGCTCTGAATAAAAATCAGTTCTTGAAGAGACTGGAGCCTCACCAGATCCGAGATATGGTGGAATGTATGTATGAAAGGACTTTCCAGCAAGGGAGCTACGTCATCAGACAGGGAGAACCAGGCAATCACATTTTTGTGCTCAAAGGTGAATACTGCCTACTCATACAACTCACCAAGCGCAAGAAATAGGAAAGTAATTTAGAAGTCATTGCAAGAAATCACCGTGATGATGTTTGCGCTCTTAAATCATTTATGGTGGCCCTGCTGAGGGCAATGCAAGTTTTACCTGTGGCTTTTATGAAACAGAGTGAGAGCAACAAAAAGCGCCTTAGAAACTTGAACCTTGATTTAATGCTATTTTGTTACCTCTTTCATTTCTGAAGGCCTAGAGGCCAGAAAATCCTTTATGTTGTAGGTACAGCCAATCCTTTCTTCTCCAAAGGAAAAGCAGGTATAATTTAAAATACAGAAAACTGTTCAATGGTAAAGCCCCTTCTGAAATAAACTTACTTTTCAACATTCAAGAGAACTTATACCAGTTTTCTGTATATGGGAAACTGAGATATGAGGTCTTAGTTTACTCTTCTCAAAGTTTAGACTTTTTTTTAAAAAAACAGGTGCTTGTTTTTTTCTGGGGGAAAAAAACAAACAACCAAAAAATAAGCTTTAGGATAAGAAGACTTTCCTAAAATTATGATAACAGATCTGAAGTAATCTCAGTGCAGTCATCTGTGCTGACTGCTGCCAAGCTTACACTCAGATCTCAAATTACAGATCAGCCGTAGCAAAGCCCAAGTTTAACACCTGAAAGTTGCTGCTAGTGACAATACTCTCTTTCATCATCCCACCATAAAAAAAATTATCAGTATTTATGATTAATTTGCATACTCATCAATTCTGGACTACTAGAAAGCCCAGAAGCTCATGAATTAGAGTTCATGCTGTAAGGTGTATGTTCTGTTGAGGCAGGAATATGTAAGCCAGGAGCATACTGGTATAGCACAAATTCTGCCTTCATATGGATGCGTTAGTTTGAAAAACTGATGGTGGAAGGAGAAAGATGAGGCCAAATTTGTAATGGGGTAGTCATATTCTTGCTAGACAAAATGATAACATTTTGAAAAACAGCTGAAATATGAGGAAGTTGGGCACCTGGAAATTTTTCTGGCACGTTAGGGCTCTTTCGAGGAGCCAGTGAGTGTCTTGGAGAGAAGAGGGCCAAACTTTCAGAACATGTTTAAGGGAAGATTTTTTAGGGCCATAACCTGTGAAGGAATTGAGACTTTCTTTGACTTTTGCTGAGTTTGTAGTCCTTTAAGAAATTTTCCTCGACAATTTCTTAAAGAAGGATTTAATCTGCTTTTTATTTTTTCTGCCCTCTCCTTTGTATTCTGCGTGTATATACACATACATGTGTATGAACAGACAAATCTCGTTATTTCTCCTGTGATCACTATTTTAAGATTTATTTGTCTACACCACACTAGGCTATCTGAAGAAGTACTGATTGGTTTTTGTAGCAAAAGTTTATCCTGTCAGGATTTAGACTGGTCCTTTTCCATGGCCTTTTTAGTGTTGAAAAGTTTCTCTTAGCTTTCCCTCCCTTCCAGAGTAGATCTGTAGATTAGCAATACATGTTTAAAAAAATAATCTCTACTGTATTGTATGTGTGTTTCAAAGCACTCGTTGCATCATTGCTCCCATTCCTGTGTTCCAGGGAGTGGCGAAGCCAGAAATATATCGATTTGTTTTCCCTTCGCACTGTGCAGTTGAGCTCAGTTTTAATACCTATTATCCTGATGATTTTTGACAGAGGGCAGTCTGGAAGTCTTTCAGCAGAATAAACTACTCTCCTCAATACCTGTGTGGACGGCATTTGGTGAACTAGCCATTTTATACAACTGCACACGGACAGCCTCTGTGAAAGGTACCTGAGGTTTATTATAACAACGTTGCTCGAAATGAGAACTGTGTACTTTTGTGAGGTCCCTGTAATATTCAGATTTTATTTGAAGTTTTCATTTTATAGATATCTGCATGTCTTGATTATCTACAGTAAGCTCACATTTCCTTCCTTGAGTTCTTTCTGCTTGGGAACTCTAATAATACAGTGCCATGAATATAATTCCATCTCTAGCATGATCTTTGATAAACAACTAGGTATCTCCAAAGTATGCTGGTTAGCCAGATCTGTGCCAAACTAATTGTTAAGGAAGGATTATGTTTTAATGTTGAATGATTTAGTATCAGCGATGGTCTTTGACTCTTGTGCTCTTGTGTCAAATGCAACCCTGAGGCTGAAATTACAGTGTGTTTTTAATAGAGCAGAACCATGGTGTTTTTAATAGAGCAAATAAAATACATAGGAATTAGTTGCTTTTTTACTTCTTTTAGTTCTGTATCATTAAGTTACTGAGTCTTGCCAAGATTCATTTGCACCGGACATTTGCAGCTGGCACTCAGGAGAAGATTTGAGTTTGATTTCAAATGTGGTAGTGGCAGAGAGAAAACTTCAGTGTGAGACATGCTGCTGCTCTGAGGCAAATACTGGCTCTTGCTTTGTTTTTTCTGTCTGACCAGGATGGAGTTGTTAAGTGTTGCTTTGATACAAATGCCCCTCTTCCTGCATAAGACTGGGTATTCATCCATTAAGTACCCCTTGATTTCCTTCTCTAACCTGCCATAATTATTCTGTGACAGACCAGTAAGTGACTAAATATGGTTAAATTAATCATTTTTCCACTCTCCACCATTCCATAAATATTACTTGTGTTTGAAGGCAAATTTCTGTTCTTGTTTCAATCGGCAGTAAATATGAAGCATTCGTGTTGACTTAATAAGGGGCAAATGGAATAAACCAAGAAGTTGTTCACTTTAAAAGCTTCTGGTCTTTCTTTCTGCACACAGTTTAAGCACTTAATCATTGTTGGCTGTGCAGATGGAAGTTATTACATGTAATCTGTTTTTGTTGCTGCCTGATAAACAGAGCAACATCAATAATGTGATTATTTTTCTTACTAGCACGCTGTTCTACTTGAATATGTTCCCTATTTTTCTTTTTTGCCTGCTGTGTAGTATTAGCAATATTAAGTAGTGTTTCTGCATGGTAAGATGTCATGCTACTTTAGACCTTTGTTAACGTTAATTGGTTTTGAGGCAGGACAAGAATTGTCCAATTGTGGACAAGAAAGGGTGTTTGAATACTTAAAATCACTGCAGAATCCCGCCCTTCCCTGATAGCTTTCCTGCGTTTCTTGTTGTGGAAGAGCAGTACAATGCCATAACCGAGCATGGCTAGTAAATACATATGTGAAAACCCTTTCTTGATGCTGCATCTAGTGACACCCTTTACCTAAGATCTTTGAAAACTGACAAGTGAAGAACTTTACCCAGACAGCATTTCAATGGCTGCTGCTACTCAGCAGCATATTTACATGCAGTAGCTGTATTTGAAACTGGGAATGTGATTTACTCCTGTATTTCTGAATTTCTCTTTCTCTATCTCATCTTTGAGATGACTTTTTTCTAGCTATTTAATTGCTTTATTTAGTTAAGGAAATGCATTTGCAATAGCTTGGATATTTGCTATATTTTCTTCATGCAAGTTAAACCAAAAGATGTTATTTAGGAGAAAAACAAAACCAAAGCCATACCTTTATTCTCCCTTCCAGCATCCAAAAATATTTTTGAGCTATCTTGATAAATGGCAATTAAGAGCATATGTGTATATCTGATGACTGTGCGTCATTTTAAACCTGGTATTTTTCTTTCCTGTAAAAATAATTTTATGTTTATGATAAGTTGAGGAAATCAATTGCTCCAATTTTTTTCTTTAGCTTTGCTTTATCCCGGAGAAAGCAGTTTAGTTTCTTCTTACGACAGAAGCAAAACTGCTGAATATGATGTGTCATCTTTCAAAAGAAGGGATAAAATTAAATACAATCACCTTATTTTGCTTAAAAAAATAAAGTGCAATGTGTTCTGTTGTGTCAATGATTGCACGCAAAAACCACTTAGTGGTTTGCATCTTTGATGCTGGATCTTATGCATGCTTACTGTATTAAAATTTTAATTACCTTTTGAAAGATCTTCATTAATGTTTTGATTACCCTTTTTTTACCTTAAAAAATGGCTAGATTAGAGGAAAACTGTGTGAGAGTTTTGAAAAACTTCAGCCAAGTTTATGTTTCTTTCAAATCGGCTCCTTTGCAGTTTACATTGCAGCTTTTGAGTGCAATCAATGACTATCGGTGATTAGGAGTAGACCTTCACAAGCATCCCAGCCCTGTTTATGCTCATAGTAACTGGCTGGGTTACTCAGTGTGGAGTTGCGTAGAAAGTGCTCTGTGGAGGAACCATTTGGAAATTATGCCTTACTTTAGTGAGCATTGTTTAAGCGTGAGCTGAATTCTTTTAAAAGTCTGATTGCGGTAGGTGCTAGATATTTTAAAATTTGGCCTTGGGCATTTTGAAAGAGCTAGTCTATCTTGTACCATGACCTGATACTGTAATATCTTCCATCAAATCATTTGGAAACATTGATTTTGTTGTTGGTTTTTTGTTTTCTTAAAAAGCAATCACCAATGTTAAAACATGGGCATTGGACAGAGAAGTATTTCAAAATATCATGAGAGTGACAGCACAAACAAGACAAGAGCAATACAGAAACTTCCTAAGAAGGTAAATATAATGCATTTCTATTTCTAATACTGGCGTGGGCACAACAATATTGCACCTGTCTTATAAAGAGAGAGAGAAAAAGGCGCTCCTAATGTAAAGGGCCTCAAAAATCTGAATATTTACCTGTCTTGATTTTTTTAGGATTCACAAATTAATTTTTCTCATTTTGATTGTGTGTCTCCTGTATTACATTAGGAAACAGCAACAGGTGCTTGAATGTTTTTAAGTAATGGAACAAATGCATAGGAAGATTACATGGCTAGAGGTTAAACCAATATATTAAATAGAGTTAAATAAATCCTCCAACTAGGAGGATTTGCTCTGGAGTAGATTAAGAAATATTCCCCATGCCTTGGAGACTTGAATATGAGAGCTGCATGTCTCTCAATTTATGAACTAATTCCAACGTAAATTGCTAGGAAATCTGCAGAGTAGAATACTTCTCCCTCCTGCAGGGAACGCTGAGAGTCGTACAGTGCTTTTCCTTAGGAAGGAGGTCAAATCAGAGGTTCCAAACCATAATTAGCTGATTTCATATTTTCTTTCTTTAACAAAGAATGACCACTCTGTTATAGCTTCAAATCGAGATCTCAAGCCTGGCCATGCATAGAATGTCTTGTGTATTTTTGCATCCACCTCCATCTTTGGTTTCTATTAATACTTCTTTGCTGAGCCTGAGTAGCTAGAGAGCTGTATGATTTCCTGACTTTTATGAGCCTAAGTGCTCAGGGTGGGAAGTTTTTTCATTCTTACCAGCAAGTTCACTAAGTCATCATTGTAGTTGGATTCTCTTTTATATAGTTGTCCAAGTAGCACTGAAGTTGTTACCTTTGTCTGATTTTGCAGTCTCTGCAGTGCATTTGAAAACATATTATTGAATTACTATAATGTCTTGATTTTGCAACTAATGGATTCTGTATGACTGAAATTTTAAATTAGTCCGCATGCTTGCTTTTTCCCCTACTGAAATACAAAGTTGATTCACGCACTGACCAACGTTTGCCACATTTCTAAGTTGTAAGTTTTATGAGTTCTGTTTATCTAAAAAGCAAGATGAGAATGCATGAACCTTCCAAATTAAGATTTAGTTGTACATTATGTGTTTTGTATACCACCACCAGTTTAGCTAGTTATAAAATGTGGTTGTAGAAAGTGTATAGATGAGATCATGAAAAAAATGTTAATGATAACTACTTTTGGTTCTTTTTCTTTTGCGTTTCTGTTTTCTGGAAGTGTGTCCCTGCTGAAAAACTTACCTGAAGATAAATTAACCAAGATCATGGACTGCCTGGAGGTGGTAAGATACCGTTAAGTTTTTCTAAATAGTATTCAGTAAGCTTGCAAAATAACAAAGAATAAATAAGTAAAAACAAAACCAAAAAACAATAAAGTTTTTTTTTTAATATGACAGTATTTTGGGAGTGGTCAGAGTGGAATTCCAGATTGTCAGCAAATAATAACATTTAGTGGCATAAAAGTTAGTTATATCTTTGGCATTGAAGGACTCAAGCAAGTAGATAAGAGGATCTATAGTCTAGCCTTTGTTAAGACTAAGCACCAAGTTACTGTCCAGGTCTCTGACTCTTTTTTGGTAATTATGCTTTACCTATTTGCAACGTGGATATGTAATACTTTCATGTGCCTTAGACCACATACACTGCAAAATACAAGGGGCAAAACGGCTGTAGGACTTCAACATATGAAACCAGCAAAATATCCGTGTGTCTTAGGGCTGCATCTGCCAGCAGCCTTTGGAGGTAAAGGCTTGATATGTAGTCATAGCTGTGAGGTTTTCCAAGAGCAGTGGTAACTATTAATGCTTTTTGTATCGGGAAAGTCTATAGGAACCCCAGTCTTGGAACAGTTCTGCAGGTGGAGAACAAAAGTTCGTCAGAAAACTAAGAGCCTCAGTCCCAACGAGTCGGAGGAGGCAGAGTGATGAATGGCCATAGTGCAAGGGGATGAGGAGATCATGGTGTTGATTATGTGAAACAGCAAATGGCCTTAGCACAGCAGTACCCTAAGCAGTGATTTTTTTTTTCGTTGGATTCCTGGCAAGGGAAAACTTCTAGGGAAGTTCTGCTCAGAGCAGAAAAAAATTAAGTGGTTGTTTCAGTCTGGAAAAGAGAAGGCTCCAGGGAGAGCTTATAGCAACCTTCCAGTACCTGAAGGGGGCCTACAAGAAAGCTGGGGAGAGGCTGTTTGCAAGGGCATGTAGCAATAGGACAAGGAGCAATGGTTTTAAACTAGAGCAGGGCAGGTTTAGATTAGACATTAGGAAGAAGTTCTTTACAATGAGGGTGGTGAAACACTGGAACACGTTGCCCAGAGAGGTGGTGGAGGCCCCATCCCTGGAGACATTCAAGGCCAGGCTGCATGAGGCTCTGAGCAACCTGATCTAGTTGAAGATGTCGCTGCTTACTGCAGGGGGGTTGGACTAGATGACCTTTAAAGGTCACTTCCAACCCAACACATTCTATGATTTATGAGGAACAGATCACAAAGCTGGAAGGTAACATGGAAAAAAATGCTTGATTGAAAGTTAAACAATTAGATAATGAAAGCACGGTTCCTTAGCAGAGACAGAAAAGATGGTGCTTTGGTAGCTTGCACTAGATGACTTAGGCATTCCCACTGAGGTGTCAAGCCCAAGATTAATTTTGGAATTGTGATTTTGATTTAGAACTCTTTTAGGAGCTTTTGATCTTTTTCTCCCGTCATTTTCCCCTGCTTCATAAGGATGATACCAGTGTTAATATTTTTTTAAACAAATAACATGCTGTTGCATTAAGATACGTTACAGATTGGCCACCATATATAGTGGAATGCTTGCATATTATCATGGGATGCAACATGTGCAGGAGATAAGCAGTTAAATATCAATGGAACATCCAGATGTATTAAGAACTCTGCATAGTAATTAGAATTGTCAAAGAGGCTAATGATATATTGGCCAATATTGTCTCTCTCTTCTCCTCCAACAGGAGTACTATGACAAGGGAGATTATATTATTCGGGAAGGAGAAGAAGGAAATACCTTCTTTATAATAGCAAAAGGAAAGGTAAGGTATAATACACCTAACTTCTAAAGTAACATATACAAACGCCTGTATTTCAAAAACTACCTCGATGGGTGTGGTCTTCAGTAAAAACTGTGCACAGAGTTTTTGAAGATACTGTTAAGTTTGCAGTATTGTAATAAAAGCAGGGTTTCAGAGATTCAGGGACCCTAATTTTCATTCACAATGAACCCATGTTATACTGTTCTAATTATAATGTAATTAAAGTATGTCCTGAAGCCTCTTGACACTGTAGCAGAGATGTTAAGTCAATTTTTTGTAAATGAGATTTGATCCTGTGTCATCTCCTGGATGTTTCAGTATCTGATGGGCAAAATATGGACTTGTGAAATGTCTGAGAAATAATGGAGTCCTAGGTTTAATGGAGAATGACCTTTGAGGTGACTCAGGGTCTATTCCTTTCATTTGTTACTCCCAGAGGAGTAAAGCAGCAGCCATTATCCTTCAGCTGTTACACTGGAGGCTGAGACAAAACCCTAAAAAATCAAGTCAGGAGAATTTTCATCAATAAATTCCAGTAGGGGTTTCAGCTTTCCACAATGTGTCTGTGTCTGGAGATGTTCTGGGTTGTTTTTTGCTAATGGGTGTGGGCATCAGCAGAATGTGTGCTGCTGTGGAAGCGGAGTTTCATGAGGGGGAAATGTTAGTTAATGTTTCTGGAGGCTATCTGTTTATCCGAGAAGATGAAAAGCTCATATGATGCCTGCCCACTCTGGGAACCGAAGTATTTTTCAGGTTTTCACTAAACTGCAATTTGTTTTGGTCTTGTTTTAAAAGGTATGAGGAGAAAATGTTGGGGGTGGGCAATAATGAATATGTTAATTTTTCAATCTCTCAGCAAAAATTAGAGAGGTGTCAGGTAATGTTTGATGGTTTTAATTTTTGAGAGGAGAGAGTAATTATATACATTTGTAACTCTTTCTGCAGCATTGCTGAGCTTAAGGCATTTATGAAATACATAGAAAAGAAGGGGAAACCATGCTATACTTTGAAACTTACCTTGTTACATTTTTGGTCCTGTACTTTCCAGGTGATAGTTACCCAGAGTACTGCAGATCACTCGCAGCCTCAGCTAATTAAAAATCTACATAAAGGAGATTACTTTGGAGAAAAGGCTCTCATTAGGTTAGTTCAAATTGTCTGATTCATGAAGTACAGTATTTTAATTGACCTATCACTACTTGTCGGATTATACAACTCATGGCTGGTTTGAATATAATATTTGTTTTGATTATAAAGTCAGCAGGTGAAGGCAATAGCTGAATTTGTCTTAATGTTTTGGTGTTTGCAGAGAGAACTTGAAAGTATACCCTGTCACCTACCTTTGGTTTTACCTGAAAAAGTCAAATCCTGTCCCTCTTTGCATTGTTGCTTATTGTTTATATTTCAGTAAAAGCTATTATGAAAACTTGAGCCAGGTTCTAGATGACTCCTAGCATGGATAAGTTCCGTCATTATTGGACTGAGCTGTTGTTTCTGTGCTGGTACCCATGATAGTAAGAAACAGAGAAAAGGAGTACAGAGAGGGTATGACTTATGGGCCAAATAGCTCATATAGCACATATATATGTGGGTGATTGAGTAGGGATTGTTTGGTCTCTGGAATATTTTATATCTGAGGATCATTTCTGAAATGAGTAGTAAATCCTGATGTAATGCTAATTACATCTCATCCTAATTTCTTGCAAGGTTGCTAAAGGAAGTTATGTTTCAAATCATAATGAAACTGTAAAAAATACTGTGCTAGACAACAATAATGGCTAGTAAAATGATATAATTGTGTGTTTGGTTCAGCAATATTAATCCAGATACAGGCTGCAGAGGCCTTTGAGGAGTTTCACCTATAGCAGCTGTGACCCTCCATGAGTACAGGGGTACTTTGAGGATTTTGATATGCTTCTGAATTCTTCTAATCTGTTTCAATTCTTAGTGATGATGTCAGATCAGCAAATGTTATTGCAGATGAATACAATATGGAGTGCCTCGTTATAAATAGAGAGTAAGTATCATGCTACAATTTAATGAAAGACTTGCATCCTCTTTCAGTAGGTTAACAATAAGATGTGACTTCATTGTAGGCACAGTCACAATGTTTTCTTAAGTGAATACTGAGCGAGTGGTTACGCTTTTGGAATACTGAACTGTGACTATGCTTTAGAATGCTTCATTTCTATGCTTCATTTATGCGTAATGAAGAGAGGCTGACAGAAGGTGCAGGAGCACAGAAGCTTAAGAGTAGCTCAGAGTTATTCTTTTCTTTCTCTCCTTGTGGTGGAGGTTTCACATTTGTTAAGTGCTGTTCATTGGCTCAGAGAACAACAAAAGCCCTTGTGTGGCCCTGGTTTCAGGATGTCCTTTTGTTCAGGGGGACATGCAGCCAAATTCCTGGTTTTGTCAGGTAGAGGCCAATTTTAAGTCGGGAGAGGAGTAGCTGGAGAGCAGCCCTGCAGAAAGGGACCTGGGGGTGCTGGTTGACAGCAGGCTCAATATGAGTCAGCAGTGTGCCCTGGCAGGCAAGAGGGCAAACCCCATCCTGGGGTGCATCACAGTATAACCAGCCGGACTCATGCCAAGCTGGTTCCTGTGGTAGGAATGGCGGAACCACACTTAATAACCACAGTGTGTGTGGGAGGCAAAGTACACCCAGCCTGCTCCGAATTATTTAAACATGACAGGAAATGACCTGAGGAGATCAGGCACTCTGTCCTCCTACTCCCTGACAAATGAAGTTTGGTACTTCAGCTGGTTACTACGTCTTCAAAGCTCTTAAAATTTGTACCGTCAAAGTGAGAGTTTAATCCTCAGTCTGGATCATGACTTAGAGGCAATGTAAAGCCTTGGTGCAGCAGCACACGTACTGCTTTCTTCTCTTCCCACTGTATGTTCGTTAGTTTATACTGTTTCGTTTGTGTTTTCAGGACATTTAATCAAACTGTTGGAACTTACGAGGAGCTGCAAACATACCTTGAAGGTTATGTGGCTAATTTGGCCCGGGCTGATGAAAAGCGACATGCAAAGTAAGTCAAATCGTTCGTTAGGCATATCTTTAGTAGGTAATCATAAAAAAGAGTGATAGATATGTAAATAAAATCATGGATGGTAGTTAATGGAAATGGGTCCCTAGGAATCTCAGTATACGGACTTCCAACCACAAATTCACTCTATCCCAAGAAAACTGAACACAGAAGAGACATGAAAGTCTGCTCAAATAATTTTTTGCATTCTGATGGTAAATTCTTTGACTGGTAAAACGCTCAAAGATCAACTTTAACTCATGATTGAATTAATGAAACCGTATTACTGTACAAAAGACTAACTGCCATTTTAAATAGAAATAAGCAGGCATAAAAGAAACTATTTTTAATGTTTCAGTGTAGCACTGGTGCTATTAGAGAGTTTGCTTTTAGCTGTGGACCACACTTTTATTTTATCTGCCCCTGATTTCAACCTGAGCACTATTGGAAGATCAGCAGAGTATGTTTTTCTTCTGTTTAGAAATATAGCTCTGTTTTTATTTCTGATCATTCTACTGGAACTGGTACACAGTCCTTCAGAAACTGGTTCTCCAACTTAGAGTGCCCAAACTTTTGTGTCTGACTGCATAATTAGGAACCTTACCATGGATCAGCTCTTGATAAAAGTACTGTTCATTGTACTCAGTGAACTTCAGTAGCATTTCACTTCTAATTTAGTTCCATAGGATGTCCAGAAAGAAAGCGCTTCTGCATAAAATAAAATTAAGATTCTGTTAGGAAAAAAGAAAGCTTTTCTTTTATTTATTTATAGGAGTATTAAGAGTACTGTGGTACAGGTTGCTGGCAAGGAACGCACTAACCTATGTTACTTTTCTTAATGCAGAGGAAGATCCTTCTGTGGACAGTTGACCAAAGAGGTGTCTTTGGAGATGATAGAGCTGAAGGAGAAAGTAGCTCAGTTCTCTCCTTCCCCATTCCAGAATTTAGAAGTTGTCACAACTCTGGGTGTTGGTGGGTTCGGAAGGGTTGAGCTTGTAAGAGTTTGTTTTAAACATATTCAAGCAGTTCTTTGTCTTAGATGATTGATTTAACTGCTGAAAAATGTGTAGGATTTTAATATTCTGCATGTTTGTTACCTCAGGCAGAGGGAATTCTATATAAAGCAATACACAGTTAAAAAATACTTTCAGGACTTAAATGTTCAAAGAAACAAATCCATTCTTGCATGCCTTCTTCCCCTGCTGTTAAAAGTATCTTTCTGGTCACTAGACTTATATTCATCTGTTTGTGCATGTGGAGTTTACAGATGTGCCTACCTGCATTGTGTTCCCTGAATTGCAGGCCTTTCCCCAAGATTGTGCCTGGACCTGAAGTAGTCTCCAGCACCGTATAGTCTGTGGTGTTAGAATTACTTTAGTATGCCCCACAGCAACTATAATCAGTGTGATCTAGCTCTGAGCTGTGTTGACTTTGAAATTTCCAACAACTTGTAATGGCTCTTTTGAGTCATATTCAGAAGCATGAACAGCCGTCTTTCTGAGATGCAAAGAAAGAGCCTCATTAGGCTAAAGTTTTAAATTCCACTCTCCTTGGACTGAGTAGCAAACGTCTGAAAAAAATGTGAACACTTCTTGTGCAGGCTGCTGAAGGTAGTGGTAGATTAAAGGAGACTGTGTCAGTTTAGTGAAGTCAATAATTCTTTACAGTAGTTAGACCGTCAATTGTTTTATTCCAATTCATGCTTCACAAAAAAAAAATTTCCTCACTGGTTGACTGACAGCTTGGAAGTTCTGCGGCATCACTTCTTGAATAATAAGCTAAAATTTGAATTCTCGGTCAGCTGTGTGACACGGATAGCTGCTTCCTCGGTTTCCTAGAAGCCCTGTTTTAAGTTCCATTTTTTTATTTCACATTGGATAATATTTCAGTGTAATGCAAAATTATTTGTAAGCATTTTTCATAAATTGCCTCTGCTTTTTTTCTTTTGTATTATGCTAGTGTTTAGAAACCCTAAATTGAAATTGGGACACACTGTGTATAAACTCATTGTAAAATATAGTACCTATCCAAACTGCTGCTATTTTGTTCACATAAAATGAACATAGGGAACATTTCTTTTCATTTTACAAGGGGGGACTGGGACACTAAAAAGATCTGATGCTTGACTTAAAATTATAGAGAACAGTTCTGCAGAAAATCTGGAATTTGTCCCTCATTACAGTAATCAATTTCAGTCTTGTGCTGTGTTTAAAAAGGATATCAGTGTATCTATTGAGAATAGATTGTTAAAACATCCTTTCTTTGCCTCACGTGTACTCATCATTTTTATTCATAGGTTAAAGTGAAAAATGAGAACACGGCTTTTGCTATGAAGTGTATAAAGAAGAAACATGTAGTGGACACCAAACAACAAGAGCATATCTATTCTGAGAAGAAAATCCTCGAGCAAATATGTTCTCCGTTTATTGTAAAGTAAGTTGACCATAAGATTTCCTTGAAAGTTGACCCACTGGACAGCATTTTTAAGAATAAGGTTTGGCATATATGAGTTCTGGATAAAAGACATTGCAAGTCTCACATTTTATTTTATTTTTCCTAAATTGCTGTCATTTGTCTCCACAGACTATATCGCACATTCAAAGATAGTAAGTATGTATACATGCTACTGGAGGCTTGCCTTGGAGGGGAACTGTGGAGCTTGCTGAGAGACAGGTAACAGCAAAGTTATCTTCGTGGAACCTTGTCCTTTAAAATAACCAGTCAGCTCAATATGTCTGCTGAGTAGGTTCTCTATTCAAGACCTGTCCAATGAAAAGACATTTTGTTCTGTTTTCAACCACATGAGTGAAGTACTGAATATCAGTGTAAAAAAGCTGTTAATATTCTGATATGTTATCTGGTTAATGAGCAAGGCATTTTTAGAAGTTAATTGTCTACAAGGGTAGTGATTATTTCTGTTCCAGAGGCAGCTTTGATGAAGCCACTACCAAGTTCTGTGTTGGGTGTGTGACAGAGGCTTTTGACTATCTACATCACGTAGGAATTATCTACAGAGACCTGAAGCCAGAAAATCTAATTTTGGATGCTGAAGGATATATAAAACTGGTGAGATGTAATCCTTCTGTAATGTTATCCTTTTGTGCTTGTATCCTGTTTACTTGCAGGGGGCATATAAATAGACAGCATGTAATTATAGTATCAGGACCCCAGAGCTTAGTAACCCTTACACTTCACTAGAAAAGAGGGAAAGCTACTTGTTGCACGGTGAGAAACAAAGGCATTGCAAGGCACAGATAAACTGGAGATTTGCAGGCTCTGAGAGCTCTCGCCACAGCATAAACAGCAAAAATAATTTCTCCCATCAGCCAATCTTAACGTAAAAGCAGGAACCACATTTCCCAGGTGCAGAATTACCTCCCTGCCCAGCCTGAAGCGATCGTAGGTTCTACAGTATGTCTGTAGAGAGGGAACACAGTAAAGAGCTCCTGCCATACTTGACTCTGACCATGAAAAGTCCAAAGAGAATACCCTTCAAACATCCACTCTGAGGACAATGAGCAACCCACTATTTTCCATTGACTGTAAATCTCATGTCCGCAAGGAAAGCATGGGTTGTTCTATCCAAAAGAAAAATAATTCAGGAAATTACTCATGAAAATAAATGGATCTGCTCTATAACATTCAGTAATCCAATGGAATTACTTCTTTCTCCTCCACACCAACACTGTATAATTGTTTTAGCTGTAAACTGGCAACTCTGAGATCTTTGCAGGAGATGAGGGTAATTTAGACTTTAAGGCTTCCCAGTGCAAAACACCTCTGCGTTATACAGGATATGTTGATTTTGACCAGGTTGATTTTGGCTTTGCAAAGAAGATCGGATCAGGGCAGAAAACCTGGACGTTTTGTGGAACCCCTGAGTATGTTGCCCCTGAAGTCATTCTGAGTAAAGGCCATGACTTCAGTGTGGATTTTTGGTCCCTTGGAATTCTTGTGTATGAACTCCTTACAGGCAGGTAAGTGCCTTCTACTCCAAGTTCTTACCTTGTTTGTTTTTAAAAACATTTTCAAGGTTATTTTTAAAATAAACAGTTTGGGTTATTTCCCATCAGTAAACAGGAATGACTTGCAAAATGATACTTCTTTTGTCTCTTATGTGTGTCTTATCTTCCATTGTTTCAGAAACACCACAGACAAAGTGTGTTTCTCCATTCTGGTTTATCCATCTAAGGGAAAGGGCCAGACACTAGCTATAAATGGCTGGTGTAGGGCTCCTTTAACTGATGATGATGTTTCCTGTGAGCAACAGCTGAGAACAGACTGTTCTTTTCCCCTTTAGTGGGTGATGGGGTACAGTGTGATGGGGTGAACTGTAAGCAGGGCTCGTTCTTCGCCTCCACGCGCACTTCCATGCTAGCTCTTTGTGAATGCTCAATGGTAGTATCACATGGAATCTTCTCTGAGTTAGGCTGCAGCAGAGCTAGCTCAGAGGGACACACATGATCATGCGTTTTCCCTGGTACCTACAAGCAGCTTCTCAGCTTCAAACCTTTCTAATATCTTAAACAGGCTGAAAGGCTGAAGAATGTAAAACTAGGACGGTGGGGTTTTTTTCCATATTCTCAAGTATTTGCTTTGATGACAAATACCCATACCTGCTTTTGCCAGCCATTCCATTTATCAGTGTTGCTTTCTTTTTCTAGTCCACCATTCTCTGGGGCTGATCAAATGATGACATATAATTTGATTCTCAAAGGCATTGAAAAGCTGGATTTTCCTAAAATAGTAACAAGGCGACCTGAGGATTTGATTCGCAGACTCTGCAGGTAAGAGGGGCAGTTTGTGGCAGAGCCTGGGTGTAGATAGATTGAGCTATTTAAGATCCAGACTAGACTGTTGAATTCCTGACAACTTCATTTAAAATTGTTATGCCTAACACGGTCTATTCTGATTATATTCAGTATGCGTTCATGCCTCTGAGTGTGTGTCACAACTTTTAGTCTGGAGAAGTATCGTGTACAAATGCAGGCTCTGGTCTTTCTCTGTAGCTGTGAATTTTTCCTGAAACACATCTTAGGGAAAACTTTTTAAGTGTGGGCTGAGGAAAGAGCTAAAGAAGTTAATTTCATTAAGTGCGGTGTTTTAAAAAAATGCTTCAAAAATTACTTAGGCATATAGCTCTGTTGCAGATGAAAATATTTGACACAGTTATGATTTAGCAGCTATTCAAAATTCATTAATAATGTAAGGTAGATTGAGAGGTTGAATTTTAGCAGTACATAATCATTAACCAGTTTAGGGGTTTACAAAGTGAGTAAACAAAATAATTGATCAGCAACTTAGTTACAGATTCAAAGATGGCAAGATTCACACTAACTTACTAGAAAGTATTCTGAATCAATGCATATACGTATGAGTAGAGGTACAAATCACAGATTAATACTTTTTTATATATGTATATAAGCAATGCATATAAGCACAAGCGCACACACACACATACAGGTCTCTGATCGAGAATTTCTTAATAGCAGGCAATTCTAGCGAACCAAAAGGTGCCACTTTTAGGTCCAACACATGCACAGATGGACAGAAGAGCATCCACATCCATAAAACTAATGTGTATCTCACAACATATAGGTGGAGAGGTGGATGAGAGAGAGAGACTAGCCTATAGTTAAAATTTCCCTTTCTCATATTTAGGGTAAATACTCACGATGCGTCGGCGTTCCTCAACAGGTGGTAGTTGAGGCTTGAGAAGGGTCTTCTCTCGCTCTGCCCTCAAGGTGTCAGCCTGAGAGGTATCTCAACTCAGGGGAGTTACTGGCCACAGCCCACTGTGATCCAGAAGAGCTCAAAATGTCTCTGCTAGAATTGCTACTTACAGGATCTGAGACAATTGACTTTCATCGGGTGCTTTTCCACTCCAGCCCAACTCAGACGATAGTTATGCAACCCCAGAGCTTGCTAGATCTTGGCGTCCTGGCATCCCCCCCTCTGTGGCCACAATCCATATGGTGTCAGGAGTGATCAATTATAGTTATTATCTTCAAACGGTAGGAGCCATGGGGACTAGGCACACTACTGTGTTCTGGTCTGTTGCTCTCTACCTTTTCTTTCATGTTAAACCATTATGTTATGTTCTGGTCCGTTGTGGCGCTCTGCAGCCAAGGTTGGGAGGGAGATCACACCAAGTACCGAGTGGCCTGAAGAGGCAGGGTTTGCACCACCACAGTCCGCTCTGTGACTAAAGTCAATTTTCTCATCCATAGAGTGGCAGTGTGGTTGCCTCTATGCCTATAAGCAGGGAATGCTGCAATCCAATTATAATTTGAGGGAAATTTGTGTATGGCTAGTTTCTCAGGCTTTCGTTAAATGTGTTAGGTGACATTATATATGCGGGGAAATTTTTGCAGAAATATAATTTTTTTAGCCATCCTCCAAATTGCAATGTATAAAACAATAATTAACAAGAAGCATAATATAACAGCAATCAGTAAGTTCACAATAGGATGCAAACCAGGTTTAGTGTTCCGGTTTCTGTGGGAGACCATCCAAACAGGACTCCCCGCCATTGGTGTTCTCCACCTCCTTTGACTCTTTTTAGAACTCCATGATTTCACATCTTGGTGGACTGTGATAAGAATCTTTTGTCCGGTCTCTCGTGCTTGTTGTAGGAGGTTAAGTCAGGGTGGTGAAGGAGTAGTTTGATTATAGTCAGATTCATCCTGATAGGTGTGGGTGGTAGCTCGCAATATGGCATGTAATCAAAAGACAAATGATCATGAATTGTTATTGGTACAGAAAAGTTAAAATCACAACCAACAATCATGGAAAAGTTGCATACAGATAAGTTGAGCTGATTGGTTATGTAATAAGCAAGATCATCAATCAATAAATATTCACACAATTCACACACAATCAATAAAGATTTCAAAGTGACAGATTACCCCTCTACTCCGCTCTCGTGAGACCCCACCTGGAGTACTGTGTGCAGCTCTGGAATCCTCAGCACAAGAAGGACATGGACCTGTTGGAACGGGTTCAGCGGAGGACCACAAAGATGATCAGAGGTCTGGAGCACCTCGCCTATGAGGACAGGCTGAGAGAGTTGGGGTTGTTCAGCCTGGAGAAGAGAAGGCTCGGGGGAGACCATATAGCGGCCTTCCAGTACCTAAAGGGGGCCTACAGGAGAGATGGGGAGGGACTCTTTATCAGGGAGTGGAGTGATAGGACGAGGGATAACAGTTTTAAACTGAAAGAGCGAAAATTTAGATTAGATCTTAGGAAGAAATTCTTTACTGTGAGGGTGGTGAGGCACTGGAACAGGCTGCCCAGAGAAGCTGTGGATGCCCCATCCCTGGAAGTGTTCAAGGCCAGGCTGGATGGGGCTTGGACCAGACTGGTCTAGTGGGAGGTGTCCCGGCCCATGGCAGGGGGGTTGGAACTGGATGATCTTTAAGGTCCTTTCCAACGCAAACCATTCTATGATTCTATGTTTTGTTCTGTGTCTAAGCAGATGTCTTGGGCTTCAAGACTGTTACTTTCACAAACGAAACCTTGTTGTTCTCTCACAGTGCGTGTGTTTATATCAATTGTTTGCCACTTTTTTCCTCCTTTTGATGGGCCCATACTCTATGTTCTAAAGGATATAGTGTAGTTCCATTGTGGTTCAGTCCTAAAGCAATGATTGGGTGTATAGTGTACACCGAAGCATTGTGTATTGTGAGAACAAAGGCGACAGTCTTATCACTTTCTGCATGATAAGTGAAGTTGATCAATTGCCACCATGATTGAAACTCCTTTTCAAAGTCTGAAGCATTGTTCGGTAAAGGTAAAGTTATGCCAGCAATCCAAATTTTGTTCTTTTATTTTATAACAGTTGGTATTGTGGTGTTCCAGTATGGAAAAGTCGGTATAAAAATATTTTAATTTCAGTTGGCCTGTGGTACATGGATCCATTGATTGCCCAGCATCCAATTTGTATTCGTCCTCCTGCCATGGCTTGGAGTTGAGCCATCCAATGAGAGTCATTCCAACCCCATTCCCCTTTTGTGTATACTTTCTACCCATGTAAGACTTAAAGTGGAAAGATTTAGGCCTGCCTTGCTTAGTGGTGTTCCAAGACTAGTGCATGGTCCCACAGATCTTATGTGTGGGCCATTGAGTATACTTACACCAATGAGCAAGGAAAGAGAGAGTGGGGAATGAGCGTATATCCATCGTTGTCGTTGTTGCCATTGATGTCTGCCCCAGCAGATCATTGGAGAGAAGGAGTAGGCACGATGTTGTGAAGATGCCAATATGGAAGATGAGGATTGCTTCCACTGTGCTGTTAGCGGGATCATTGGAGACATTGTCCATTCCCACAATGTCATTAGTGGAGTTCATCATTCCTGTTAAAGAGAAAGAAAAAAAACAACACTGTCTCAGTGGGGAAGACCAGACAGGTTACCCCTTTTATGTTGCAGGATATGTCATATGCTTTTCACTAGGGAGCCATAAATCAGCTTTTGCAGTTTGGCACACAGCACAAGTTCCCATAACAGCAGTAATTTTAACTCTTTGCCATCCAGGTGGTAAACCTAACTTGTCAGCATCCTGTTGTATAATAATTGAAATCTGTGCTGCAATATCAATTAAAATGCTTGTTAATTGCTTTCAATAACTAATTGGAATTAAAATGAAAGAGTTATTTTCATTTAGCTGTTGGTAAGTTTCTACTTGCCAAACAGGCAGGCTCAGTTGCAGTCCAGACATTATTAATTTTGGTTTTGTGTTTTATAACTGATCGTCATGAGGGGAGAAAGGGTTATTTCTCTCTCTAGGAGCTGGTGACGGAGGAGTTGGAGTGTTTCGATGGCTGCGTTTCTGAAATGTTTGAATGATCATCATAGTAATGTTGCACCACAACAAGCTCCTACAGAAAGCGTAGGGCACTTTAAGATTTACTTAATCCCACTTGAAAATTTTCAAAAAGGTGGTATTTCAAAAGGGGCAGTGTAATTCAGAAGGATTAGTGCATAGTGGCAAGCACAACCTGTGGCTGGTGACACTGCTGACTTTGAACTCCCAGCTCCAGTGGGATTTCATCCATGGCACTAGGAACAGTATGCACCGTGTTTGTGCAGCAGAATTGAAAGGATCTTTGTAAACGCAAATTTTGGTATGCCTCCTTCTATATATTTAAAAAAAAAAAAAAAAAAAGGTGTGCAACTAAAATTCAACCAGTTGATTTCCCTCTGCTGCTTCTCACAGCAGAGTGACACAGTTTTGGCTTCCTGGAAGGTTTCTCCATCCTCAAAGGAAGAGAGCAGTGAGCAACACCTCATTATGGCTTTTTATGAGACCAGAAGTTGTATGCAAGCTCCATCCCTGTGTAACTGTTGAATGCAAGCAGTTAAGACTTCTAAATGCTCTTTTAAAAAAAAATAAGAATATTTTTTAAAATCTTATCCTTATTCTTCTTCTCTTTTTTTTTAAGGCAAAACCCTACAGAAAGATTAGGCAATCTGAGGAATGGAATTAATGACATCAAGAAGCACAGGTAAGTGAAAGAGGCTGCCAAGAAGAAAACTTGGGTTTTAATTTGAAAATATTTTTAATATTTTAGAACTCAGTCTGGTAAACGCATAAAACTCCAGGCACTTCCAGGCAGATTGCGTAAGAGAGATCTCTGTTGCTATCAAGTATATTTGCGACTCCAGCAAGCAATGATATAAACATAGACCCTCAGTATGGTTGTCTAGAAAACATCTTGTTGTTTACTGGTTTTGTCGCAGGTTGTTGATGTAGGAGTTTAATTCACTTCTCGGAGAAATCAATGCCAGTTCAGCATCTGCCTTTCAGACCTCCGGACCCTTAAACAGTTGCTTTTTAAGAATGGTAGTTAAGAGCTCGGGAGCAGTATTAGGGTTTTGTCCCCTTTCTCCTAACAAAGAAAGTCCTCTGTGGATTAAGCGTTTCCTACCTTTTCTTCTTATCTGAGTTGTTTCTAAGCCCTACAGTTTGTGCTTGGGCAAAGAAGTGCTTTGATTTTTCTGCTTGTCTCCCTCTTCTCTTGCTGTTGAGAGAGGGTGGAATTCCAAGGGGACAGATATGTTTTTGCATGGCTGTGCTTATGCCTCTATTAACCTGCCTGTCACTTTGGCACTTCTGTGCAGAGGAGATACAATGTATCTGGTCCTGAAGCTCCCCCTGCTACCGCTCCCTTGTATGACACTGACAGTGTGCTCAAGTTTCATCCTTTTAACAACTGTGTTGTCACATGGACAGAAGTTGTCATGAAAAAAGGTCCTATAGCCCTTGTTCACGTGTTTTTCAACTGTTAATAGTATAATGACAGAAAACAATCTGTCTTTCTCTCTCGGTCTCTCCCTGTCTGTCTCTCATTTCTTTTTAATCAGGTGGTTGAGTGGTTTTAACTGGGATGGTCTGAAAGTGAGGAAATTAACATCGCCTTTGAAAAGAGAGGTATTGGCTTTGGCTTTCAATATCATAATGCTTTACTAATATAAAAGTGCTTGGCTACGAAGAAACAACTGATGGTGAGAGCAGAATTTCCCAAAGACTATTATTATAGCTCACCATTTTTAGTGGAAATCGAATGAGAGAGCAAGCGATACATTGCTTAAATTCAGTTAAATAATGGAAATGTTGTTCTGCCTGTGTACTTTGCATGAGATTTTCAGCATTACTAGAATAAATGGTGTTTGGTCAAAAATGAATACTGAAAAAACATATTTTCCTCTGTAATGGGCACATTATTAAGATGCACTGTTCACATTACTGTGCGGAGTACAAATTCCTGTATTCTCTTACAATTGAGTTACCGCACATCATTGAATAAGCTTCCTGTTTTAAATGGCCCATTTCTCTTTGCCCTAAAATGAAATAAGATCCAGGGTAAAGAATTTGAAACTCACTTTGAGCTCCATTTGAAACAAAAAATAATTCTGAGACCTGCTTTGAGTGTAGATTTGCTCTTAAACAAATTTGAATCAAAATGGTACAGAGTGTGGCCCAGTTCTCTTACTGATGTTATAGGGCTTTGGTGAAATCTAGGATCTGATAGTATTTGGGGATTGTTTTTGTATAAGGAGGCCTATGCCATTGTTATGTTACACGATTCAGTTACTAAAGGTTTATCTTTTAAAGAACAAGGAAATGAGAAGTCATGCATATCATGCTAGCCTTTCATTCCTCCACCGATAGCAACAAAAATGATGCATAATCAATGGAGAGTATTTTCAAAAGTTACCTTCTGAAACAACCATTTGTTTCTGTTTTTAATGTCCTAGTTGTCTGGACCGACTGATTACAGCTACTTTGACAGCTATCCACCTGAAGAGGGAACCCCTCCAGATGAACTTTCAGGCTGGGACAAGGATTTCTGATGTATTTTTCTTCCAGGGCATTTATAGAATCTCATAGGTGTCAGTTCTAAACCTGCTCTCTTGTTTCTCGCTTCAAATCGAATTACACAAGGTTTGTGACAAACACGATGTTCCTTGAAGGATAGAAGACTATAGCAACCAGAACTTGTTTGGATAAGGCACCAAAATCTGTGCGCATCTCTTTATACCAAGGGCATACATTTAGTCAGCAGATGTAACCTGAAGGGTTTTTGATACACAATGTCTCTATGAACATTTTCAGACACTATGGGATCGGGTTTTGCCATTGGAAATATCACTAGCTAATATTTTGATATTAACAAGGTTACCATATGTCTTTATTTTGAGCAGCGAGGATGAATATTGGAAGCCAATAACTCTGTCAACTTTGTCAGCTGCTGACACTACATTTCTTTTTCATTTTATCTTAAGTCTGCTCTGTGTTTCGCTTTTTCCCATAATGGCCAGTATCGCATTGATCCAGAAGTGTGTAGAAAAGAGACTTTTACTGAAAGGTTGATTGGATCTGATGCTGCAGCTAAAAGGTTATCAATGTGGAAGCTGTCTCTCTGTCAGTGTAGTTTTGTACCAGGTTGAATATATGAGACGGAGTATAGCAGGTGAAATGAAAATCCAGTAGGAAACAAGGTGTATACATAATAAAAGTTTCCTGGAGAAGCAGACTGTGGTATGTATTTCCCTTACTGCTTCCAAGACCCATGTCCATTTCTTAAAATGTTTTGCTTTTATGTAGTGTGAATTTAAAAGATGGACAAAAAGCAATTACCTTGCAGGAAAAAAATATGTAAGTATACACTCATATTTTTTCCTTCAAATGTATTTTCAGCTTGTTTCCATTGACATTTTGTTGAAGTGCTACATTTGTTCACATCAGTGCTAAACTCTTACCCATTTCAATGTTCCAGTTGGTATCACTAGATGTGAACTATCATTTCAAATTGTATTTCATCAGACATCTTATCAACATGTAATTATTCTGAGTTTTGGTTGTATAGAAGGGGAGAATAAGAGAGCAAAAACTTGATTATTTTTTTTTCTCTTGTAAGGATTTCTATTCACGAATCAGCTTAAATATTGTGTTTTCTTTTGACCACCTTCCCTTCTCTCTAATGGCTACTAATGAGGTTTAGAAAGACAAGACGTTCCAAGCTCCTCTCAAAAACAATATAAAAATACAATTGTGATTTGCAGCCCAGTTTTTTGAGCTCTGTCTTCACCTACTTTGGTACAAGCAAACAAATTGCTAACCCGAACCGTCAAACAACCTGAGGGAGGGAGGCCAGCAAACGGCTAAGATAGTCAGGGGGCTGGCACGCGTGGCCTGTGAGGAAAGGCTGAGAAACCTGGGCTTGTTCAGCCTGGAGGAGGGAAGGCATCGCGGGGAGCGTACAGCAGCCAGCCAGTGCCTACGGGGAGGTTATTGAGAAGACAGCACCAGGCCCTTGATGGAGCTGCACAGGAAGGAGGGGTCGTAAACTGGGACGGGAGAGGTGCCAACTTGACAAAAGGGAAAAAGTGTTTCCCCGGTGAAGCAGGATCCCAGGCAGGTTCTGCAATCTCCTTCCTTGCAGCTTTTCAAGAAAGGACCAGACAGAGCCTTGAGCAACCCAAAATGAATTCCGTGTTGACTCTGCTTTGAGCAGGAGGGTGGGCTAGAGACCTCCCGAAGTCCCTTCCAGGCTGAGTGATTTTATAACTGTAGGAATTAGTTTCATCTGTCAGCCATTTGTATAATCGGAATATAGGACAATGCATGTTCCTTTTGAGTTTATATATGCCTGGGCTTCGCCGCTTAACCTTTAAATTGTTAGAACAGGGGAATTAGTTTGAAATGTTGTTGGATAATAAACGCAGTTGGATGTTGTGCATTCTTGGTTTATAAAGAAGAATTCTGTCGCGCTCTGTTATGAACCACAACTGCTGTAGCAGCAGGGATGTTCCTGGGTATCATGCTGCGCTTATGAGATTGATGCATCTGCAACCCCTGCTAGGGCTTGTTTCAGCTCCCACTGAGACAAATTCCAACCTAAATTTCGATATTGAAGCTGCCTCAGCACACTGTATTTCACGTGCTGGATGGAAAACCTCCCAGGCAACTTGTAATGTGTGCTCAGGGTTTAGTTACCCACGACTGCTGGCTAGACCTCCTAGCTGCTGGTCACGACTTATCCCAACTGGGTGAGCGAGGGACTGCCATACGGGTAGTTCCATGGTTTGTTGCATGGTTACAGTCATTTTTTACTGCTGGGTGGCCATCGCTTTGACAGCAAATCAATTTAAATGGTTTTTATAACACTCAATCCAACTAAAGGCAGTAGAATATTTTCCATTGAATTTATTGAAGGTTGGATTGAGCCCTTGGAGGAAAACACTACATGTTTAGCTGGTTTTGTTTCCCTGCCTGGCTGTAAATTATTGTGCAAACTTGCAGCCAGCAAAGCCTGTGCAAAATGGTGGTAATTTTTCCATTGTATTTATTGATAGTTTTCTTTTTTATATATATATGTATGTATAAAAATAAAAATAAGTGTATATATTTATGTTTTTTAAGTGAAGAAACGGCCACATAGCCATAAGAGCCGCAGTTTAGCACGGTTAGCATTAAGTCTGTGCAGCTGTAGGATATGTTTTCTTTATAAAGCCAGTTTACCTTGCAGTGTGTGCAAATAAAGTAAGCTTACAGTGCAACGGGCGGGACATTCATTTTTTACAATCGCATTCCGTGCAGCAATCCGGATTCTTAGCCCTGAATTAGGCTGCTTGTCCACATGATTCAGAAAAAAGACTACCCTGGAGAGAGAGTCACTGATGTAATTTCTTGCAGCGCATCCCCCACTCAAGACTATGTTTTCCCTAGCAGATGTTGAGAAAATGAATACATAAGAAGATACAATAAATGAGGTCACAGATCATGTTCTATTTACGTAGAGTTCCCATGTACAGTTGATTCATTTTATTTCGGGCATGTATACAGTTCACTGAGCTGAAGCTTTCCAGAAACAGAAGCAGAAGCTGATACGGTGCAGGCTAAACATTGCTTGAACTAACCCAAACTGTCTTTAACAGACAGATGTACTTCAGACTGCAACTCAGCACCAGTGGAGTTACGCTGTTGTAAAACAAGAGGATAAATAAACAATTCGGGCTCAAGTAGTTTCACAGAGACCATGGGAGGATTGAATGGACAGTTACGATGATGATCAGATTATGCTAATTTTTGCTTTTTCTAATTTAAGTTCAGCGAAAAGTGGATTTTGACATTCAGGTTTTGGGCATGCTGTGGATATGATAGTAGTCGTCTCAGTTGTCTCCTTGGTGTTCTCATCTGTGTTTTGCCTTTCTGCTGTGTCAGCTTTGCTTTCATTGTGCGGCTCGTTGAGAACCCCAACTATAGCTGTGGTTTTTTCCCCTCTACTGCCACAAGAGAACACGCCTCAGGAGGCAGGAGGGATGACTGTTCTTCCTGACAGAGGACAGAGATGAGGAGCAGTTAGCCTTGTCTGGGTAGATGAAAGCACCTTTCCCCAACCACCACAGCAGAGCAGAGACGCAGGTGGGCACTTCAGAGAGACATGCAGGCAGGAGCAGTGGCAGAGTGAAAGAGGAAACTCCCAGATGTATGAGGGTTCCATCCTGGTTTTAGTGCAAGTGATGAATTTTTACCACATTCCTCACGTCTGGCCCTTCAGGCTTTCAGAAGGGTGAGGTTGGCCATCCTGATTCCATGAATGTGTCGTCTGTTAAAACAAAGGGGAAGAAATAACCTTACTGCCCCAAATGGTTGAATTCATACATAAAGGGGTATGTGGTGGGTGTTGGAGAGTGTAAGCCTGTAAGATTTTTGCATTGAACGAGAGGAACAGCTGTCCTGACATTTAGAGAATGTCTGTGATTTTAGGCAGGATTTAACAGATCTCATTTGCAATGAAAGGGAGCTGAGAGCCTTTTCTCCTCCCACCACTCAACAAGCCATCTCTGAACAGACACAGCTTTCCCCTCTTGTGGTCCCCGAGTGTAGTGTGGTGGTGAGGAGAATTTTTATCTTTATTTGACAAAGTGGGAGCTGAAGTCCTGAGAGATTTAAGCCCTTTGGTGATTTTTGAAGTCCCTGTAGAGAGCTGTGTGTAGCTTTGGGTTTAGACACCTCTGACAGTGTGACAATTTGACTTCCTCGAGATTATTCAGAAAGTCAGGGAAAGAAGAGACAATTAAAGCCAGCCTTCTCAACTGTGGTGTAGCAAGGCAGCGCAAGACTGGCTCTCCGTATCTCTTGAGTTCCTTGTGCCTTGTCCTTGCAGCACAGTTATTTTGTTTCCTGGTGTGGGTTTGAGCAATTCTGACGGACTTCTTTACTTCTTGATCTAGGACTGAACAAGCAAGAGTACATCAAGAGACACAGACAGGCACGCACACGTGAATATGCCTGTTACACAACGTTGTTTGACAGTTTCATATCTCACCACTGAAGTGGCTGCGTGTCCATGCTCAGAGAAATGGTTCCAATGGATGTGGTACTCCTTAAGTGTGTGAGATCTGTTGAGGTGAAAGGCCAAGGAAAGTGGATTTGCACTACATTATCACCAACATACTCTGCGTGTGGTGCAGTTTTTGGGAGAGAGGGGGGCAGTGCTAAAGAGGTAGAATGCAGCAACAGTAAAACCAGATAATTCCTCCCAAAGGTGGAGAGCAAGGAGGAGGTTGTGCAGATAGCAGACGTGGAGATGTGAAAGTAAACGCAGTTGTAATCATGCACGGCCACGACCTGTATTCCTCGAACCTTTATGTCCCTGTGGCTTGGGAACCTGGGTCACCCCCTCCATGTGAGAGGGCAGGGTGTTACTTTGAGAAGCAACACAAATTTACTCGGTAGGCTGGGCCAGCAGGGAAGGAGCGAGCAGTCCAGAAGCATCTTTTCCCATTGGGAGTCAGAGTCTCCGTTCTTGCCATCAGAGCCAAGAGATGAGGGCCTGGTTCTTCTGTACGTTGTGTACAAGGTGATGCTAGACAGGGAGTTACAGGTTCAAAGCAAATTGTCTTACACACTAGCCACAGAAAGGGTGGGTAATCATCTTCTGGCAAAGCCATGATCCGCACACAGGTATTTCCCGGTGGTCTGTTTTAGGGATAACAGCAAGCCAGCAGCAAGTTTTACATCAGTGCTCACGTGCATTCTTTGGCAGAACTCCCAAATGTGAGCTCATCATGACTCCTGATATGATGGGGCTCATTGCTGGTTGGGGGCAGTTGGGACAAAGCTACTGAAATAAGGTGAACTCCTGATCTGCAGAAGTCAAGAGTATGGTGTGGCTGACCTCCACTAGCCAGCGTTTCATCCATGTGTGGGAGCGGAGAAGTGGCAAATGTAATTATAAAGCTCATCTGATGTGCTTGCAGAGCCGAAAGCTGTTACCTGTACCAAGCTGCAGGCCAGCAACTTCAAAAGACAGAATGAATATTCCAATGAAATTATGGGGCTAATAGCAGGAGGCTCGGCTGCTGAATAGTCTAGGGAGTCACTAGGGAAGTAAAGTCCAGCCCTGGGTAGGTTGTTTTCCGTGCTGTCTTGCTGAGCAAAAAGCATTCCAGAAAAACAAAAGTGAAACCCACACTGATGGGACTCAAAAGGTCACTCAGCAACGTTGCACAGTTAACACTGCTGTAGTGCCTGGCTGCCGAGAGCCTACGTTAGAGTTGTTTCTGATCAGCTTCCCTGCCCGAGAGGAAGAGCGACGGAAACATGCTGGACCTTAGCTTGAACTGTGTCCTCTGTGGTGCATCACCCTGCTGGGGACAGGGGGATCCGCATCCTAGTTCCTTCGGCTTGTGCGTCACCCATCACTCAGGGGGCAATGTCCTTGGATGCCAGAAGGAGGTATTTTCCTGGGGGACTGACTGCCCTTCTTCAAGGCAGCAGTCTCATTCGCAGTGTGATGACCCCCTAGCCCTCCCGTGGGGGGTTGGAGAGCTGCAAGGTACTTTCTCCTCTCCACTGTATTCGGGAAGATGTAGTCTGGTGCTATCCTAAGAAAGGAACATGCTGTAATCCTAGCAGAAGGCAATGTGGGGAGAAGCCCATCCCTCAAGGGCTACTGTGCAGCTCCCACTTTCCTAGGGAGGCTAAGAGGTGTGCACCTGAAGAGCATCAAAAATACTGTAAAGGAAATTATTTTGGTGATAAGAGTGTTACTCATCACCGGACAGCTCACCTTGAACAAAGAAATGGGACATACTGGCACAAAGCTGAGGTTGCCTTGTCAAGCTCTATGAAATCTATTTTGCAACAAGCTCCCCACAAACTGAAGATTAGATTTAGTTATTTTGATAGTTTATTGTTTGAGCTTGTAGCCGTTGTCACACTGAATTTTATAAACTATGGATTTATTTGTGCAGGCATTACAAGACACATCTATTGGAAGCCACTGCATCTGGTTTTGCTTGCAGGGCCTGATGTCTACTGAAAAATCCGAGCTTGCTTCCAGATTAGCAAGTGGCATCCCCCGCGTGTCCTAGGCATCCCCCACGTGTCCTAATGACATCAGGCCCAGGAGTGGACCAGTGGATTGAAAGATGAACCCCCCCACAGTACAGTCAGCCTGTGCACATCACTACTTCTGACTGGCCTTAAAGCCAAGACAGGAGCCCACACACCTCCACACCAGAGGGACGGGCTCTGTTTCATTATCAAGACACAGCAGTGACAAGCTCTTTGTTGTCTGCAACTGCCTGTCTTTTCAGCCAAGGAGAAAAGCACAGCCTTTGCCTTCCAGTTTTTAAGTCCATCTGACTTGCACACATTTGTCTGACTCTTCTCCTGCCCTCAGAGGGAACGCCAGCCCCGCAGTCGCATTAGTTCAACTCAGCCATCGTGGCGGCGCTGGTAGGACGAGGTGTTTGTGGGAGGGCAGAGGTACCAGTGGGAGGCACTCAAATCCACACGCTCGCTGTCCTCCCAAAAGGCGGCTGCTGCAGGCCTCCTGGAAATCAGGAGTTATCAAGGTCTGCGGCTGTAGTGACTCATGCAAACGCTCGATTCATTTAACCAAGTGTAAAAGCCAGGCTGGCACGCCATCGACCCCACAGATCCCGTCCCAAGCTTCTCGTTAATGCTGGCTGCAAATGTGCGCTCCATTTCCACGGGCAGTCGTGAACATTAACATCTTGTCCAAGGCAGCACAATTGAATCATTCTCATGCAGCAGGATAAAAGCTTGTGGCGGACAGCGCGTAACACAATCGTCGTCGTGTGCCTAGGGGTTTCTTTGGGTTTGGATTTGTTCTGGGACAGTTCTTGCAGAAAGTACTGCTTTGTGCTTGCTGGTCAGGCAGGGCTGGAGGCAGAGGGAGATGTGTGAACGGATGCTCACATGTGCCCAGTTGGCGGCGAGCAGCTAGCTGCTATCTGCCTAGCCAGCTATCTGCCAGTGTGACCTCCTCCGCTGGGCAAAAACTGCAGCATTAATGGCATGCATGCATGAGCACCTGATACTTATGAACACCTCATGAAATTATGCATGAGCAGCCAATTATTTCACATGTGAGTGCTCTAAAAGTTCATGCATTAGTGCCCAATTAGCTCATGCACGAGTGCCCAATTAATTTATACCTAAGCATCCAATTACTTCATGCTCAAGCACACTATTTATTTACGCATGAGCATGGAGATAGCTCACGCAAACATCCAATTAATTCATGGCCGAGTGCTCGATCAGCTCACCCGTGAGCAGCCACGTCTAATGTGTGCCCCATCAGCTCGTGCGTGAGCACCCGTGTGGTACACACACGAGTGCTGGGCTGGACAGAAACAGCAGGGTACAGTCATCGGGGGCGTCGTGTGCCAAAATGCCAGCTGGCAAGAGAAGCCCGCGGACCACTGCTTGGACAGGAGAAGGGGAGCTATGAGACAAGGTGCCACGTGAGAAGCTGTGCAATGAGATCACAGAATCATAGCACAGTTTAGTTTGGAAGGGACCTTAAAGATCATCTAGTTCCAACCCCCCTGCCCTGGGCAGAGACACCTCCCACTAGACCAGGCTGCTCAAAGCCCCATCCAGCCTGGCCTCGAACACTTCCAGGGATGGGGCATCCACAGCTTCCCCGGGCAGCCTGTTCCAGTGCCTCACCACCCTCACGGTAAAGAATTTCTTCCCAATATCTAATCTAAATCTCCCCTCTTTTGGTTTAAATCCATTACCCCTCATCCTATTGCTACACTCCCTGATGAAGAGTCTGTCCTTGAAGAAATTCAAGTAAAGATGTTGGGGCAGATTTGCTGACTAAGCAGATGCTGTGCAGAATTCACCACTGTCATTATATAGAAAAGTAGTAAGATTTAAAATAAACCCAAAGGTTATCTCTTTTGATATTCTTATGCTGGTACAAGTGCTGTTAGATAACTGCCAATTTTCAGCCTACATATAATTTTTTCTCATTGCAGGTGTTTTGCTTGGCAGTGTTTAATAACTTTCTGATTTGCAACAATTCTGTCCCTTGAGAAACTCGAGGACTAAATAGCTGCTATTTTTCCTGAGTTTTACCAAAAAATGACAAGTCACATGTATGTTCCTCTGGCACCAGCAGAACAACTTTGTGAGTAAAAAAACTGGAGCTGCTCTGCAAAACAACACAGAAGCAATTTATTCATCTGTTTCTGAATTTATATCTTAGCCCTACGAGCAAGTGTTTTGGCATTCAGTACAGTCATAGGAATGAAAAAAAATCTCCTGTGTGGGAGCAGAAAGAGCAGCTGGGAGCGCACGGGAACTTCCTGCCACACATCTGTCACCGACAAAAAACCCCCCGATTTTATCATGTACCCTCACAGGGACACCATGGTTGTCTCGTATATTCCTGGCTCCCCGTGACCACCTGGTTCCAAGTCTCCAGTCCTCCAGCACGCATCACACCAGCTCTCCCCACAGCCAGCCTTCGCGCTGCAGGCAGGGTAGTAAAGGGCTGGGGGCACAGCAGCCCTCCCTTCCTTCAGCTGACAGAGGAGAAACAAGACAAGAAAAGCTGCTCTGCTTTTCCCTCCTTCCCTCCTCCGTCCTTCCCTCCCTCCTTTCAGCAGTGCCTGATCTCAGCAGAGGACATGTGTGCTGGCATGAATACCTTGTGAACTTGAAAACTTAACATGAGCCCCTTTTTCAACCATGGTACCAAAGTGACCCTTCTCACACATACAAAGGCTATTTTCTTTGCTTTTAAATGCATCAAGGACATGCAGCAGACGTAAGGAAGGTATTTCTCTCCATTGCAGGTAGCCGTTAGATCACTGAACACACAGCAAAGGGGACAAGGGAGGCATTGACTCAGACAGATTTGATGAACCCTGGTTTTTTTTGTTTCCCAAAAGTGCGGGCTATGTCTTCAACTAAGCCTTAACAAGATGATGGGGCACTTGTCTTCCCAAGGGCAGGTCATACTTTGCTTGACGTCTTTCAAAATTTGAGCAGACGAGAGGTAGGTGATGGAGCAGGACCTGCTGGGGAATACTCTCGTCCTGAGAAGGGAAGCACAACCAGAAGTCAAGGGATGCTACAGTTCCTCTCCTACACACTCATGCTGCGGGGATTAAAAGTCTTACCGCCCACCAACAAAGAAATTTTGGAAGAGAACCCAAAAGAAATTTTGGAAGAGAACCCAAAAGAGCCCCTTGGAAGAACAGACGACTTCCAAACCCTGGTACTGACCCTGTCCCCCAAGCTGTGCCACTGGTTTTTTTTCTGACTGTTGTCACACCGTTGCATTGTACAATTGCAGGGTGTTTTGCAAAACTGCCCAAATGCTTCTCGTCTAAATCACAGCTGTTTTTCTAGTCCCAAACGCAGAATGTTTTAAAACGTCTCGTAAGGTAGCAACACAAGGAAGTACATGCAAAAAGTTAAGGATCTGACTTGACTGCGCGCTGTACATCTTCCAGCAAACTTCGTACACCCAAAGCCTTGCAGATTGTCTGGCATCCATTGAGCGCTTAGAGCCCGCAAACATTACACCAGCAAAATGAGCTCCCGTTGGAAATAACCCAAATGCTGAAGGCACTACCTTACTCACACAACTGTAACCTCCCAAACAACCTTATTTGACAGAGGCTATGCATACTAACGTTTCTGCAAGAATAAATGAGGCATACTAGGAATCCCCTCATGCCTTTTATTGGGTTATGTTTAAAATGTTAAAATGCCACTGTTTCGCACCTACGGTCTGATGTTTCCCTGAAACCATTGCAGAATACAGATGAAACTTAGGCCTGAGAAACAAAAAACCATGTCACCTCTGGTTATTGTGTTGTTCCAGTTACACAGTGGAAAAAAAATTAAAAAATCAGCATGCTATTAGGCTTGCTATGGTTTTGCCCACCTGTTTCTGCAGAACACATCCATGAAACGTTACAACTAGCAGAAAGCTAGTTTTAAAGTTTTAAATTAAATTAAATTTTTAAATTAAAGTTTTCTTACGAAGCAGTTAGCACATGGGTCTACGTGCAAAAGTGGTTCACAGGCTGGTCCTTGTAAAAGAGATACTGTATTTTCAGCATTTTTTCTATGCTCAGACTTTCCAAAAATCAAGAAGGATTTCCAGGAAGATGTGGAGGAAATAAAGCAAAAATGATTCACAAGTGCTCTAATAGTTCCTACTCCTTTTAATATTTATCCTTCTCCTAGTTATGGTGGCAATCCCGACATGAACTTTCAGGACCTCATTCCTTGTGTAAAACAAGCCCAGGGAGCTGCTCAGAAAGCCCAGCGTAATTTCTCCCCAGGACAGGCTCCGTGACGCAACTGCAGAGATGAAACGATCGTGTTTCACACACCTTTACCCCGGACCTGCACAAACCCCGCGTGAGGGCAGCTCATCGCTTCAGCCAGATGACAGCAGATGTAATCATCTTCCACTCGCCGTACTTCTCTGTCAAAACAGAAATTTTGGGCCAGCTGGTGATGCTGACACAACTAGGTCACAAAGAAACTCAGAAGTCACGTACATTTGTCCTCAAGTGTCCTTAGAGAAGTCTTCCTTTTTAAGACACTTCTGCTCCTTATAATTTAATTTCCAGTTTTGGTGTCACACTATTGGAATGGACACAAAGAAAAACAATGCCATTGGTGAGAACGCGGCTGCTCGGTACAGCCCAGCTCTTTCACAGTTACGAGTGCTCCAGCTGCCAGTTGCTTCTCTGCCTCTTTGCTTTTAACCAGTGATTTGCAGCAACCAGGGCAGAGTTCTGCTGTACCTACAAGATAATTATCTCCAGCAGACAATGCCAGCCACATTGCTTCCAGTTCAAAAGTGAACGCTCTAGAGACACGCACGCACAGGGTATTATTTTAATTACTTGCAATTACCTGGCTGTAGGTGGGAGTTTGCTGGAAGACCTCAGCACAGCCTCCTTGCACCCATAGCGATCCCGTATTTCACAGGAGCTCTAAACGTCAGCGGCGAGAGGAATACCCCATGCTTGGTTCAATAAGGGATGCTGAGATGCTCCCACCAATTACGCCTTCTTGGCGATACAGCCATTATAATAATTAAAATCTCAAAACCGAGCCTGGCTTGCTGAGCGCAAGGGAATGCAAATACTCTGATTCTCCCTCCTTTAGGTTGCCCTTTGACTGCGTATTTTCTCTCATCAAGAAGTGTGCTGTAGACCTACATTCCCAAGTAACTGAACAAATTATCTGCCGGTGACAGCTAAAAGTCATTTGAGACAGGGGGAGAAGGAGAGAGAGAGGGAAAGAGAGGGGAAGAGAGGGGAAGAGAGGGGAAGAGAGGGGAAGAGAGGGGAAGAGAGGGGA
>VWZL01004710.1:183131-196822 GCA_013396915.1 Stercorarius parasiticus
GAGAGAGAGAAAGAGAGAGAGAGAAAGAGAGAGAGAGAAAGAGAGAGAAAGAGAGAGAGAGAAAGAGAGAGAGAGAAAGAGAAAGAGAGAGAGAGAAAGAGAGAGAGAGAAAGAGAGAGAAAGAGAGAGAGACAGAGACGTTGCTACCACATTTCTGGGCAACTGACACAGCCAGGCCTGTGCACAGAAACATCCTACTCACTTGTTTTAATATCTTGTGGACTGAGACCATCAGCCTCCCAACAGACGATGCCTGTTTGCACACACTGAAGTGCTCTTATCCTTTCAGGCATAGATGCATGTTTTGTCTCCAATTACAATTTGCTGGTTCTTTTTGAAGAACTACGTTGACAACGTTACCTTACAAAATACGTACGGGGAACCTTGCCGCCTCTAACTTCAAGCACAAAGTTTAAGAGCAGTTACAGGTGACAGACATTTGAAGCAAAAACTAGCGCTGGGCTTCTACGGGTGTAGCACAGAGCAATGACAAACCCAACTCAGCCACCCCTTTCCGCTATTCCCAAGCAAGGCAGCATGGCGAGACCATCATTTGCCAAAGGTGACTCCTGGCTGAGAAACTGGAAATTCCAACTTACAAGACTGAAACTGCTAGGTCATCAGAAAGCGTTCCTCCTCATCGTTCGTGAGAGCCAAAATGGAGAACCGTTTGGGCTTAATTTCCCACGCATCTGGAAACGAAACAGCTCAGCTGATAAAACACTTCATTTGCTTACGCAGTGAGAAAGCAAAGCTGTCCAGTGATAACGACACTGCACCGGGACAAAGCCGACAGCTCTTTTGTCACATTTGTCAGGGAAGTATTCAGATGCCTGCTTTCATGAGACTTCAAAACAAAGCTTCATTTTTCTAAGACGAGAAGCTAACCCAATTCAATACTTGCCCGTTGCTCTCCTTGCTATGCTGGGTGTAGCCTCACCGAACTCCGGAACAGTAGTTGGTGGTGTGCGACCTACCCCATCCCCAAAAACAAGCTGAAGACCGTATTCAGGGTGTGATCCAGCTGCAGCTGGAGAAACAGAAAGTCACCTAGGAAGTTCCTTCAGTAAGTCTATGCAGCAGAGCTGAGCCTGAGCCTCTTTCCATAAGAGGTTTATGCATAGCCCAGGGTGTTGTGGGACACGGTAAGTAATCAAGAACCAGAGCTGCGTTTACAACCCAGTGTTACACGCCTCTATCATTAATTCTAATAGTATGTGCTGGACATGCCCAGCATGGGAGGGAAGCTGGACAAAGCTAGGAGCTTCACGTGTCATGGGTGAAGGAACAGAGAGCAGGGACAAAAATTACATTCCTACATTTGAGAACTACACAAAGACTGAAAAATGTAAGAGCTTAATACGATCCTTAGTATGTCTAATATGCTGGTATGTAACATAGAATATGCTACAATCTTCATATACAAGGAATTCATGGCAATTACTGGCCAAGCATTGCAAAGCACAGGTTAAACGGAAGGAAGATGAAGCAGCATGCGCACTGCCTCCCCAAGCTTGTAAACCTGTTCTGAGCACGTAAATCAAATCCATCTCACGCTTGTCTGATCGACCCATTTTTCAGTCCTACTTAAGTGCTACAAGGACCAAGCTTAAGGATTGAGAAAAGGACTGGAGACTGGCAACTGTTTGCAAGTGGTAGGAGGCAACTCCAAGTGACAATTCCCTCCCTGCTCAGGGCTTAATTCCACTCAACCATGAGCAAAGTCCACAAGCAAACCACCCAATTTTCATCTCTTACTACAAAGGAAATGGCAGGTGCATATTAAACAAGTCATACTTCAACCTCCCTTCTTTCTGAAGGGGCGGTAATGGCAAATGAATACTCTAACATGACCCATTTGGTTACAGCGTTCCCTGTGCCTGCGCTTGCTCGTATAATCACTGTGCCAAAAAACAGTCCACCAGTTAGTTTTCAAGACAGCTGGCCAGTAACCTTCCCTTCCAGCTCCAGGTTTTATTACCTTAGGTTTTTTTGTACCTGACCTTTCACGGCATCCGCAGACACTACTATGACAGCAGGCATGTGCTACAGCACACCCCAAGAGGTGCGACCAGGCCATTAGACCACAGGTTGACATTCCCTACAGCTTTGATCATGTAACATCCGTTTCTGGCTGGCAACCTTTCACATCCGATTCCAGTTCAGAAGGACCACCAGAAGGACAACCTATGTCAACCTAACTACAAGTGAACCTTAAGTAGGGTAAGAACCCTTCTTAATTTGTGTCCAACACTAGGCAGATTTGCTCAGTTCCACATCCTTCAACTGTTAACGCACAGATACAGATACCTTTACAGCTCTACTCTGGATTATCAGTCAGTACTGGGAAGAGCAAACCTGTAATGTGCACGTAGATTTGAATGCGGAAGCTTTCATTCAGATATAATGAGTTTTCAATGTTACTCCGCTGTAAGCCAGCCTCTACAATTGGCTCCTAGAACTTCTGCTGCAGAGACAGAACGGCAGTTTAAATGCAGGTCTGCTGCCTTGATAGGTGAAAAGGTACAGACTTAAGCTCAGTTGCAGCGGCTTGCTCACGTCATCTTTTTGGGGCATGTTCTACTGCTACTTCAACAGGTAAGTGATCAACAGCTTCCAAATGTAATTAAAATCCAGTGTGTGCTTACTGATTATCTGTTATTTCCATGTCATATGCTCTTGGGAATTTTCTAAGACTATGACAGCTGCTGAAGATAAACAGTAGGTAAAATTATGCATATTTTCTGAATCAGAGTAGTCTAAGATACAAAAAATTATTCCTTGACTTTTGTGTGGACTCTTATCCCCATGAGTCACCCAAATCTACTAAATTCCCTGGCCATTAAAGTTCAGAGTATTATTAGATGCTCTGATGCAGAGCTAAGTAGCAGACTTATTCTGTGCAATGCCCAAGAGCCCTTTCAAAACTCAGTGGCAGGTCACCCATTAACGCTGTCCAGTAATTTGTTATTTAAAAAAAAAAAAAAAAAATCACACAGCAACAGGGCACACGGAATAGGAGCGACAGCTTGATCCAGCCTGCATCTTGTAGAATCCTCACTCCTTGCAGACAACCTCCCTCCTCTTAAGTAATACATCCAACACAGCTCTTGCTCACTATTGCCCAGGGAAGGTCAGAGTCATTAATGCTGGTACTTTACACCCCCTTCTCCTCTACCTGCAGCCAGGCTACTATTAGGCGTTCCTTGAAGTGCAATGTTGTTTCTATACTATACTCAAAAACCCCAACCAATTACATCTTTGTTCTGTAAGGCAAAAAAAGAATTGGTTTTAGAAAACAAGTCCTCTGTATAATCTAGTAGTACCTAACTAACACCATTCCTTCAACGACACAATACCAATACCCGCTGTAAAACACAAACTGCTTTTCTGATTCAAAGGTTACACCTGTCTCTGGTCTTGCAACAAAAAGAGTCAACGCAGGTTTATACAAAAAGATTTATTAAAAAACCAGTAAGACACTACTACATCATGACACTGTCACACTGGGCTTTTGAACACAAGACTTGCGCTACAATACTGAGGAAGGGGCATAAAACAAATGGATTCTTAAGCATAGCAATTAAGAAATAAGACTGTGAAAGCAATTTCATCTTAATGGAAACTCAATTAAACTTCAGAGGGACTCAACATCTTACTTCCAATTCATGGACTTGATACAAAAATTAGTTTAAACTGCTATTAGCAGGTAGCACGTGCCACCTCAAATGAGTCTTCAAATGAGAAAATACTGTGTCTCCACCTAGAAAAAAGAAAAGAGAAAAAAGTCATTCTGTGGAAATTGACAGCCGTCAGAAAAGTTTTTTGTTTGTTTGTTTTTTATTAACAGACAACTGCATTTTAGATACCCCTATTTCCCACTCTACGTAAATATGGTATATCGACATTAATCATGTAAATATATGCTTTTTAAATTAAAGCTGAACAGGAGAGTCCATGAGCTGGAAATCCACATGTGCACCAATATTGAAGACAAGTTTTTCATTGTATGCTGTAAATTTACTTAGAAAATGCTTCTTGTCTTAGATGTTACAAAACATCTGTGATACCCATAACCACCACCAAAACTATTTTGGTGGATGGACCTTTTGGGCCCAAAAGCTGCATTTAAGAATTGTGCCGACCCACTATAGAATATTATTAGCTTATCCGTTAAGAAAATATAACTAAAAGAAAAGGTTATTAACCACTATAGTAGGATTGTGTTCAGAAGCTAAGGAGAAGCCGACACAACAGGAATTCAGCTCAAGAACTTCTTGCAATTACTGCTACAATGTCTATAAATGGGAAAAGCAAGCATTAAAATAGATTAATAAAATATAAAATTAAGACTGGAAAATCCAGAGACAAGCTGTATCCTTAGAAGAACAAAGTTAAAATTATTCAGTAAGCTGACGTATTTAACCATTACTGGGCCTGTAAAAAATGCATTAAAATTACATTACATATAGTTTTAAAAGCAAAGAAATAAGTGAAGGCAAAGCTTGAAGTATCCATTTTATTTTATAATGCTGATACAGGATGTTGGAAGAGACCATACCAAACGGCAGCATTCGAGAGCGTGAGCATCTCGTACCCTGTCCGCATTGAGCGGGCCTGTGAGAATCGTGAAGTCAGCGCGACACAGGGCCTGCAATGAAGTTCCCGCTGGCGGGTACAAACAAGGTATAATGTCAGAGTTAGTAGGCAATATTGTTTCGCTGCAATTCCTTAATTTGTACCCATTAGCAGTACTTTACCTGTTAACTTTACTGACTTGTTAATTATAGGGCAAAAGGCAAAAGCTTAAAAGCACCTGTGTTACATATCTTCAAAGTCATTACGTTACATTACGGTAAGCACGTCTGGGTGCTGTGAAATTTTAAAACATTAATCATTACAATATCTTATGCAGTAGATTTGAAAAATTACTATTAATTACAAAAAAAAGTTTCAAGTATATATTTAGGACGTACCTGTTTGGGGTAAGTTGCAAATGGAATAATTTAGTATGGTTTGTAGCTATTTTGATGGCCACCTCGCCGAGATACTTTCCCATAACCACTCTGCTGATCTAAACGTAACAGAAAGCTATCAGATGGAAAGCTCCACAGTCTACAGTGTTTCAGAAGGAAACATCAATGCCACCAGCTCAGGCAGCTTTCAAAGCCAGTTTCCCTCACCCCAACTCCTAAGCAACATGAAACTACTCAAAACTATTTTCACCCTGCCCACAACTTCAGCTTCTCTAGTACGTTAAGATTTACACCCGCACATTCAACAGCATTTGGGAGGGAAAAAAAAACCAAACACAAAAAACCAAAACACACATTCACTAAAATACTAGCTGATTACAAAACGTCAAGTAGTTTTTGCCATACTGACACAGAGCAAATTTACCAGAGGACTGGCAGGAAAATGCCCCCAGAAGACAGACTGCCTCCTCTCAGCTATTTTGCATGAGCGTGTAACTGTGCAGCTGCCTGTTGTCCATGTCCAAACTCAGCTTATAGCCCCATCACCGCTGCGATAACTATAGCCTTTTGTAGATGGGTAGTTTAATCATGTATTACATGGTCACCGCAGTCCTCAAATTTATGTTCTAGTTTTGGCCAAGCCAGCCACTTCAGGAACCCAGTCTACAAAGCAGCTTTATAAGGAGACAACTGTTGGGGNGGGGGCGGGGGGGGGGTGCCTCTCTCTCTCACCAACTAACAGTGCTGTGAAACTAAGGAAGCTGAGGGGCACCTTCCCTTATGACCAGGAGAGATAATACTCCCATCTCCCAGGGACACAGGGCTTTCCAGCAGTACCACAGCCCCAATACATAACAGCGTCCAAGCACACTTGACACAGTGAAACAGAAGAAGGGGGTACAGAGAGGTGTCTGAAACCAAGGACACCATACATAAGATGAGTGCTGCTAAGTCCACTGAAAGCCTAAACCAGTATGTTCTAAAGCCACCTATCTGTAGCAGCAATTTTCTTATGAGCAGCAGATTAGGACTTTTTGTAAGAAGTTCAGTACTTACTGCTATAGTCACCATATCCATAGTAGTTGTTGTAACCAGTGTAGTCATATCCTCCATAACCTCCATACCCTTGGCTGTTGTAGCCATAATTCCCATACCCCTGATTCCAGTAGTTGCTGTATCCCTGGTTCCAGTTTTGACTGGGGCCTGCAACACAACATGCCAAAATTAAGAGCTGCAGGAGACTTGCTCTCATTCAAGCAAGCCCCTTGGCTTCCAATACCACAGCAGTGCAAGCTTACCTCCACCTCTTCCTCGAGCTCTTCCGACAAATCCTCCTCGACTCCCCCACTGCTGCTGCTGCTGGTACTGTTCCTTTGACATGGCTACTTTTATTTCACACTGGAAACAGAAAGTTAAAGTCAAATCCAATTAGCAAAGATAACCCCCAAAAACCATTCTTAAACTTACAGAACACTAAGCAGAAAATAGGATTTGGTCACCCTGGTTCTCTCCTTGAAAAAAAATGGATAGCTTACACTCTCCAACTTGAAAATAGCTGTAAGACACTGGCGTTATAAAAACATTCCAAGTTTCCTAATTTTCTGCCAGTAGAACCAGTTCTGAAAAGAACCCTTGCCTCTTCGTATGTCTTTCTGTTTTCCCTTTGAAATAGACCTCTGAGATCTACTTATCTGAGAAAAGTGAAATCAAATCTGAGTTACAAAAGTATGGTCACCATTTTTACTCAACTCTGTTCTGAAGCTTCCACTACATATTCATCCAATAAGGAAGAGACTAGCCATGATTTGAGGTTTTGTTACTAGGTTGAATTTCAAGCAGGTTTCTGAAAGGAACGTTAACTTCCAACAAGAAAGCCTAACTTCCACTTTCATTTCAGTTTTGGAAGCACTCTAAGATAAGTTGATATTTTGTTTAAAACAACAAAACATTTCCACATTAAACACACAAAGATCCAGGTACCAGGAAAACACGATACAGGCTGATACAGCAGATCAGTGACACAGCACTGAGACCACGCAGCTAAAGAATGCGGGAGCTTCACAATGAACACATACGCTGTGGCCCAGCCCTTTCCTCACAGGGGTGCAGCACAAAACCTCACTGTAAACCCCCTCAGCTCAGAAGTTAAGATTTACAACAATCTATTCCTAGCACCTACTTAAATACTACATAGGCTTAATGCCTATATGTGAGAAATAATGCTTGCAGGTATTTTTAGACTATTATCCTGTTCAGTTTCTCTAGGAAAAACTCCACCTACTTTACTAAGCCCAACATTGTGGTATTTCTTTTCCATTATTTTCTTCACTGGTTCCTCCTCCTTGAAAGTAATGAAGCAAAATCCACGCCTCTTGTTCGTCTTGTTATCCATAGGTAGCTCTATCGATTCAACCTGGTAGAAGACAGAGATTTTGTCTTTTATCCTACCATTCACGACACTTAAAAATGTTTGCAACAGGTCATATTTGTCAGCTGCAATTATTTAACTTGAATATGATAATGTGCCTCCTTCATAGGGCTTCCCATCACTAGAAACCATCAACATCACGAACATCACCTTGACTAGAAATAGTGCTCATAATTGTGTAAAAGATTTTTTTTTCCTCTAATAGTATCATTTGCCCATTCAGGAACTCATACAAAATAGGATGCACAAAGAATATTTTAGTTGTGCCAGATAAATAGTCCCAGTATGACTTTCAGTTTTAACTCAGTTGAGACTGAAGTAACTAGGTGTTTCAAATCTTGAGCAGATCTAAACCTCCAAGTTTCGTATGAAAAAGATTTAGCTCTGTGTAAGCGCACAGTTCTGTTCATCCACAATGCTGCTAAAATTGTGTGTTAAACAGGGCAAATTTTACACCTGACTATAAACACAGAGTAAAGGTCTCCTTACATATAGCACACGAGACTTCAGTCTAGGCAAACAGTAAAGTCTATAGTCCAGAGGGAACTGTCTGTAAGGCAGTAAGATTACAGGTATTTGACAACCGAATTTCCTGACAACAGAGGTGTCGTGACCTGATGCTGGCAACATCTGAGAACTAATAGGGAAGCAGCAGCTGTACCAAGCTCATACAAGGCCAGCTTTTAAGGACTGCAGTGATACTTTGTTCATCTGCACCACCAAAAACTGGGGACAGAGACTACACTGTCGCCCAGAATTTAGTCAAGGTGTCTGAATCTGTGCCATTGCAGATCAGCTAGGTGGCTGAAGAGCATCTCACCCAACTGACCAAAGCAGCATGCTCAAAAACGTTGCCTCCCATGCCTGTCCCAGTCAAGACTGTCAGACATGCCATGAATCAGTTCCTGACACTCTGACTTATCCCAGCTCCTCCTTTCATTAAACCAGTTTATACAACTCAAAGCCTGTAATTAATACCCTTATCATTAAAATTCTGACTACTAAGACGCATGGACCTACACTGGCCATTAAGTTTACAGTAGCATCCTTGCAGGTTGCATTTGGGGGCTACTATTTATTACTAAATTTGTGAAGACAGAACAAGTTCTGTAAGTATAGGCAGTTTATTTCACCACGTACCTCACCAAAACCTCCAAAATACTCCCTTATTTTCTCCTCAGGCGTGTCTGGAGATAAGCCCCCAACAAAAATCTTTTTAACGGGTTCTTTTGTTTTCATGGCTTTAGCTCTTTTTGGATCAATGACTTTTCCATTCAGCTTGTGTTCTTTCTGGTCCATGACCTGTGGAAAATTAAAACACAATCTTACTCACGGTTCAAGCTAAATGTTTCACTGATGTTTTCAGCACAGCCCAGTTACTTTTATACTTAGTTTATGTTAATGTTATCACCTCCATTTCAATACTTTGATGACAGCAATAATTTGTTGCACAAAACCAAACAGTTTCATACTTTGATCACTATCCACTGACATAGACAGTTCTGATAAAGCATTTCAGGAGTCACCTGGAGCCACGTATCACTCAAGGGAAGTAAGAGTTTGTAATGTTTCTCAGAAAGTACTCAGCAATCCCAACACCAAACCTCACGAAGTAAAGAATCTGTATTTTAGATACTGCCAAAGATCAATGAAGGTGAAAACTTTTCAGTGTGCCGTGTCAACAGCATTTTAGAAAGGTTAACAGCTAATTTTTGCTTGGATAAATCCCAAATCTATCGAAGCCACTGGCTCTACTCTAGGGGTACACATTGCAGCTCTGGAATGCAAAGACTTAAAAGTCCTTTGTAAATCACTGCTTTCATGTAGTAGGCAGCAGACATTTATATACAGTATTTCTAAAGTGCTCAAGTCCAGTGGCTTGCAGTATACTTCCCTGTAAGTATCCAAAGACACACATTGGGAACCAGTGCTGGTCCTGGCCACCGCACCATGAGCAAGACAGTTTTGGGAAAAAAACATTTCAATAAGCATCTTAAGTATATTGTATCCCAGAGTCATCTTTAACGGATCACATACAAACAACTATGCATACAAGCATCCGAGTGTTGTATCTTTGCTACCTAAAATTGAGAATGTTTCATTACATTAATACTACCTTATCTACGCTCTCCGATTCTTTGAAGAGTACAAAGCCGAAGCCTCTCGATCGCCCAGTGATGGGATCTAACTTCAGAGTGCAGTCCACAACTTCACCAAATTTAGAGAAATAGTCCTTCAGATCTTTCTTTGTAGTGTCCCAGCTAAGGCCACCAATAAACATTTTCCTGTTAAGACAAGATGGTTAATCTGTTAATGTGTCTTACCCAAAATCCTGTACTGTCAAGCTTTTTGAGCTCAGTTACCTAATGTAAGGAATAGCAGAATTTTATCAGTGACCCTCCACACACAGGCCTGCACTTTTTGAGAACCTGCTTAAATGATTCTGGCCAGCTTAGATGAAAACTTATATGTATACAAAAGTTTTGCACCATCTTCCACTGCAATCGCTTACTCTACTATCCCAAGAAACTACAGAGTGACAAAAAAAAATTTTACTACTTCGTTGCATCACCACCACTACTGACCCACCGCAGGCTTAATTCCATTTAGTTACCTGCAGAGCCTCCACACAGCTGTTTATCAAACTAACACAGGCAGAATATATTTATAAAGCAGTGCAGTTAAACGGAAGTATTTATGTACTAGTTTGGACTGGACATACACCGATATTAGTAAACTAAAACAAAGAAAGTTAGTTTAGTTAAGTCCCCTTCCCCAGAAAGCAGTAAAAAGGCAAATTATTGGAAGGTCAAAACTTATCTTTCCTCCCAAGATCATGATATGAACACCTGGCATAATCCAATACAATCACAAGAACATCTTCCTAATGATCTTCCCCATCTTCCGCCTACAAGACCAGTGCTGCTGGGCAAACATGCGCAGCAGGTAACTCTGATAATGGCTTGTATTTTCAAAAGCACACTGGAAGCTTGGAATCAAATCACGGCCATCCCATCACATTAGTAAGCCATAAAAAAAAAATAAAAAAAAAATATCAAGAACCATTGTGTCTCAAGAGGAAACACTTCATGATTCGCACGAACTAAAGATCAAGCCAGTATGCACACAAATGAAGCATTCTTAGTTATTAGGCATAAGGCTTATGGACCCATTTAAAATAGGATTTGATTTGAGATTATCTCTTCTAATATTGGTAATGAACATTTTACAGCGGGCTCAAAACAAAAAGTATGATCCGTTATGACCTATAAAAAACACTTTCTACAAAGCTTTGTCCATTTTCACTGTACCAACTTATTCCACAATCACATACGCAGTTATCAGAAAACCTGGAAAACCACTGTAGCACGTTTTCAACTCCTCCAGTTTCCACACACAGACAAGTTTATTTCTGCCAGTTGAGTACAATCGTGTTGTACTTTCACAAGCCAAATTCTCTCAAATCAAAAGCTGCCCATGTGAACTAACTCTGTTGAATTAGCTGTGCTCTTACAGAATTAACAAGAGCATTCAGCTTCTAACAAACATATCCAACCTCTATACAGATGTGGGGGTTCAGGAGCTTCAGATGTTTCTATAGAGTCTTGAAGTCTATACACAGGAGAACAGATTTCCCATCCCTTCGTCCACTTTTCCTATTAGTTCCAGATCTCTATTCAACAAAGCACCAAAAGCCCTTTTTAGTGTGACATTTTAGTGCCTTCAGGACCAACATGGAAATAATGGTCCACCCTGGTAAACCAGCAGCCTCATAGCAATATGGACAGTAATTCAAAGGATGCTTTGCGTCCTTGTGTTCATCCATCTAAGTTTCTTTTTGTTTGTTTTGTGGGTGTTTTTTTTTTAAGAAGCAAAACAGAACACATGCAGAGGATGCAGCATTGTATTTCTGACACGCAGGGGGATAGTGATACTTCAGCAGTTACTACCAAACATACACTTGCTACTTGACATATAAAACACCTGTTTTACAGTTATTAATAAACCATTAACATAAACATATTTTTATATTTATTATGTATTATTTTCTTTTTATTGTTCTTAATGAACAATCAACATTAACACACAAAACCCTGCTTTGTATCACTAAGGACATGACACACCAAGAACACAAGTTTCAAGCCGACAGCCCTCTGAAGGATTTTCTTCCCACCATGCAATAACTGCATCTGTGAATCCAGTTACAGAGCAGCAAAACGTGACTGCTTCAGCTTGCCACTACAGAAGCTTACAAACTACTGCTCCACTCCAAAACTGAGGTCAGATCAAGGCTACAACACAAAGGTGAGCACAACAAACAAAGGTGCAACGTCACAATGCTGTCAAAAGCTTACGTACATTTCCCAAAGCACAGTTTTGCTGGTGTAAGTCACATCAGCACACACAGTTTTCCAAAATAAGTTACCAGAAGTGTACTGGGAAAGCTTTCAAACTTCAGACTTAGCTAAACAGAGCACAGACATCACTGTGACTAGTGGCTTTGGCTTTCCTCCAACAGGCTAGTCGGGAAATTGCCTGACAGTTGCCAAATTGTGGATTTCTCAAGTCTACAGTTCTCAACAAGGACATCTGAGGGTATGACAACCTGTGCACTGTTTTTTCCTGATGACACTTTTCCTAATGCAAAGGAAACACCAATGTACCCCCATCCAGCAGCTACCAAAGATGTCCTGTTTTCCCTCTACTACCAAGACGGCTCTCAAAATATTTTGTTTCCTGTACAGCATTACCCATGAAAATTCACAGGTCAAAAGACTGAACTAAAGTACAAGTCAATGTATGCTACATGTAATCACTGGCCCACTCAGTGACAACTTCTTCTAGGCTGCATTGACTCAAATGAAGATGGACTTCCTCAGGAAAACCCTTTAATAGGTATGTATTCAAAGACAAAAAGTGAAACATACATGCAAATTCCAAAGGTACTTAAAGCCATTAAGAGCATGTAAGAAGTAACAAACTCATTCTAAGTTTTCACTAACCCTAGCAAAACACTCAAAAAAGGTTCCCTGCTTGCAGCAACATCCCAGGTTATTCAGAAGGAAGAAGCGCTCAGGAAGGTTTTGCAGCAATTCTCTACAGGACACAGTAGCTACTGTTCCTTTATCGAGTTTATTTTCTGCCTTGATCAAAAACAGACCTGCAGCTTGAGCTACTTATTGGCCTGACAGGAGACAGCACACAGCAACAGCCTGTCCCGTAACTGGATTTATTATACGTGAACTTTACATGCTATATGAAAGTGATACTGCCCTATGTGAAGCATCAGGCAGAAGCCCTTAGAAGAGTAAAAGCTGCCTTCGTTCTTAAGTTGCTACCTAAAGTAATCTTCTTCACGGAAGAGGAGGAATGGTTTAGGGTGGGAAACTCAAGGTGCCTCCTGCCCCTCACTGATACACAACTGACCTATCATTTATGTTTGTTTGCAACATAGGGCAGCACTAAGTGATTGCAACCTGAGTATTTGGCTACATTGAGTTACAGTCCTTAACGCGCGCACGCACACACACAGTGTACTAACTTTTAGAAAAGAAATCCTCAAAAACAACAAAAAGAAGTTTGCAGTTTGGCACACATCACACCAGATGTACGCCTCACGGCCAGTCACTGCCAATGGCTGTGGGATTTGGCCGGCAGGGGCATGGGACTTTCCCCACTTGACAGCAGCATTCGGAACTCCGTGACAGCGCTGCTCCCGCTAATTTCGAAACAGAGCACGGTATCACCCCCGGCTCCCTGCAATACCGAAGAGCAAACCAGCTACCGACCCGGCCGCACTTTCCAAGCGCACACCAGGCCCCCAGGCCGCGTTCAGATTCGCGGCCTCCAGGTGAGCCGCCAACTACGGCCCGATCCGCTCCGATGCGGGGCGAACAGCGGCCCACCCCCCGCCGCCGCAGCGCCGCGGTCCCTGTGGCACCGCGGGGGCCTCTCCCCCGCTCCGCACGCCCCAGCGCCCCCGCAAACAGGAACGCGGAGGTGCCCCAGCCCCGCCGGCGGCCCGCCCCCGCCGGCCCGGCCCGGTACGTGACGTCGCCGCGGCGCCAAGTAAACAAACAGGGCGCCAAGCGGGGCCGCGCCGAGCGAAGGGGTGTCGGACCCCGCCGCCCGCCCCAGCAGGACGCCGCCAGAGACAATGAGCCGCGGGGCGCCCGCGCCGCCCCCGCTGCTCACCCCTCGTCCTCCTCGTTCTTGCTGGCGTCGATCTTGGCTCCCTCCGACTCGATCCCGCCGCCGCCTCCCCCGTCGGTGCCCCCCGTCCCAGT
>VWZL01004710.1:203423-240166 GCA_013396915.1 Stercorarius parasiticus
CGGCCCGCCCTCCCGCGCAACCGCAGCCGCAGGGCGGAGCGCCCGCCGCCGCGCTCCCCCGCTGCGCCCCGCGCCCCACGTGCCGCCGCCGCCGCCATGGGCGTGTTGCCGGTGCCGGCGGAGGTGCGCGCCATCCTGCTGGACATCGAGGGCACCACCACCCCCATCGCCTTCGTCCAGGTGAGACCCGGCGGGGCGGCCGGCCGGCCGGGAGCCCCGCTGGCACCGCCGGGGGGCTCCGTTAGCATTGCCGTTNTGGGGTGGGCACGCTGCGCCGGGCGGGTTTCTGTGAGTGCAAAAGCCCTTGGCTGCCACGGCCTCCCCGCGGGCGGAGCGCCTCTGCCGGGGCTGTAGCCCTGCAGAGGGCGGGCCGGAGTTTCCTCCAGGAGCGTAAGCCCGTGGCACATTTTCTGTGTGTTTCTGAATAATGCTCACGAGAAAATACGTCTCGTTTTACCGACCGTCTTCCCCTCTTGCGGGCAGGGGAACTATTCAGATCCAGGGCGGTTCAGTAAATGGTTTTTTTTCATGGCGACAGGGCAGTTGGAGAGCTCTCAGCCCCGTTTAGGAAAAGCGTCCCTATTGCTCAGATGGCTGGAGCTGCAGCACCTCTGCCGAATTTGCAGAAACCCTGAAGTACTATCTCAGGCTTATCCACTGGCTTTTCCTTTCGAAAGGGTGGTACAGTCAGACGCCTCCAGTGTCACCAGACATGTATGTCCTTCCTCCAGCATGCACAGGACCAGTACGGGGGAGGGTAGCATAGAGAGCACATCAGCAAGGAGGGCTGTACTAACGGCGAGTACGTATGAGTGGCATCCCATGCCTAGGAGAAGGCTTAAAACTGCTGGAAATGTTGGTTTAGGTGCAGAAGGCAGGGGATGGGGAAGACTGTGAGGCCAGCCGGAGGCATAGGGACAAACACTGTAAATATGCTATTAAAATTTGCAGTTCTCCAGCTGCTGTGCGTCCCTCCTCTGAGAGGTTTTGGTCCAGGCTTGTGTGCTTCACAGGTGGGAGCAATTAGCCTGTATTTAAGACACCACACAGAATTATCCCTGCTCCTGGCATTAACCTATACTTCTCCATGAGACGTTGTAGCGTTTGGTGGATCTTTTTTGCCAATAGTTCATGCAGATGCTTTGTGACCCACATGACGCACAGAGCGGTGAAGGCTCTTGCCAGGCTTTCTAGGTGTTTCTGCTAACAGAGTTTAACAGATGCACAACGTGGCCTACATCTTTCCTGTCCATGTTCTTCAGTGCTCTTGAAGAAACTTCAGGTCTAGATGGCATTACAGCTGCCTCTCTCCCCTCAATACATTTCAATTTAAACAGTTTGAACAGCTCAGATTTCTTGCTAAACATCTGACAGTGCAATGAAGTTGGTTATATCCACCTTGAATCCGTTTTGTTGTCATGCAAATAATATGTGATGTGCCTGAGGCAGTTTCCTACCCAAAGTCTTTCTGTTGCGGGGAGGCCAAATGACTCATAGTTCTCAATAAACTCAGTTTGCTGAAAACCCTGAAAATGCTTGAAAGAAGTTATTTCACTTGGACTTTTTGTTAACCTCCATAATTTCTGTTTCCCTTGAAAAGATCCACTGGTGGTTCTGCAGGCATTTTATTCTTTAATATTAAAGGATTTTATTTAATCCTGTATGTGGTATGAGAATTATTGAATATGCAAAGTAAGGAAATAGAATGAGCCAGTTGCTGAGTGGATTAAGGAAAGATACCAGAAAAGAGAATATTTGGTGGCCCCTAGCTAGAAGTCACCAAGTTTTCTCTTTTGCTGGGTCCACCCTGGCAGAGAAAAGTAGATGGCAGGGGAGAGATGTAGTTTGATAAACTACATTCCCTGGGATTTGCCAGATCTCCTGTAAAAGAGCAGATTGTCACTGAGCTTTGTGACAGTTTGCATGGACATTGAGAGGAAAGTTGACCCTGGACGCTTGACATCTTACAAGCACTAATTACAGCATGCTACATGCGTGTCTACTGATGGTAAATATACCACTCTTTCTGTACTGGGTTTAACGTTGCTGTGACCAGTTGCAAAGGCTTAGTAGGGCTGTCGAGCGGTGTTTGCTGACAGCTGTTTCTCCGTCCTGCCAAGCTGTGTTGGGGCAGCCACATCTGGGGCTGGACATCGCCGAGGAGCCCAGCCGCCTGGCGGTGCAGTGGAGCGATGGTGCCCATCTCCCCAGCACGCACGGGAGATGGACAGAGCGACGGGAGCTATGCACGGGCAGGCTTGGGTCTCCTGCTAGCCAAGGTAAAAGAGAAGTGGGTCAGTAACAGCCCCGGTTAAACCTAGTCAAGTGTTTGCAGCTGCAAGCTTTTGCTGAAGGCTGAAGTCTCGGAGATGGAGGTATTTCCTTGCAGGATACAAGGAGTCTTTCTTCCACACAAACTTTTAAACTTAGTACATCCATTGCCTGGGATCACTCCTGACATCCATAAATGATCTGTCCCACTGGCTCTCCACCACTCCAGCTGTCACACAGCTGCCCCGTCTTGGACCACAGACCGATGTATTTGCCAATGGGTCAAGGCTTTTACCCTTTTAAAATGCACTGAATCACAGAATACACGGCACGTTTGGAGCCTGTTTGGAAGTTTTTCTTTGCCAGCACAAGAGCATGAAACACTGCTTTTGGAAAGCAATTGGGACCTTTTGACATCCAAGTTGTAAGGGAAGTTAAATTAAGTCAGTGGGTCGGTTGCATTTCCCAGGGGATTCTCTTTACTTTCTTCCATGATTTAAAAGATAGTTTGAAAGCAACTGAGCTCAAATAAAGGAAATGAGAGAGTAACTTGGGGCATTACGAGGCTGTTGGTTTCCCTAGACAAGTTTGTGGTAATTTCTAGGCATTTAAGAGGTTTTCTTTTCCCCTAAATGTACATAGTTTGTAAAATATACAATGTGGAAAAAGCAATATTGGAGTAATAGAAAATCATGCAGTTCTGCCACCACATCACACTCTCAGGACCGCTGTTTTCTTAATTCAGTAACAAGTTAAAAGTGACATACAGCAAGGACAAAAATATCACAGGCCATTTTTTGAGAGGAGATGAGCTCAGGTTAGTTTCCTCCCATCTCCTCCCCATCCCAAATTTTTTCCAGTTAAGAAAAGCTCGGTTCTGTACCCAAAGGAAGGAGCTCCCTGCCCTTCCCCTTGTCCTGAGGCTCTTCCCGCACCCAGAGATGCCGTTGCAGCGGCTGCTTGTGGCTTCTCAGTTGTGAAACACCACTAATGAGAGCAATTTGTGGTTATTTCTGGTTGCCCTTGGTATCTCCAAGAAGGTTTGTAATTCTCCTGTGGCACTTTTCCCTAACCCTGTTCCATTTCATGTTCATGTTTCATTTCCTGTTGAGCTCAGTGTCACTGGACTAGACTCTTTTTAAAAAGGCCCTCTAGCTGTGGTGAGAAGTTGAGAGGTGTTTTCAGAACAACCTTCATTAGGACAAGCGCCCCATTAAAAACAGAGCAGTATAACTTGTCAGTTCAGAGTCACACAGTCAGCCTTGTGCTCCTCAGCTGATGGAACTTGGAGTCACATCTGCCATTTGAGACATTTTTTGGTAAGCCTGGGAAAAGTTGTCACCCACCTTTCCATCCCAGGATTTAAAAGTTGCAGCTACATAAACATTTGTGGAAAAAATCCACCTGCGGCAATCTTGGTCCAAGGTTGTCTCTGGCCTGCAACAGGCAGACAGACACCCTTGGCAGGCAGTTTCACAAGCTGCAGCACTGTCGGGGAAGCTCGAGTGGGTAAAATACTTGTGCACACCAGCACGTGCAATCGCTTTGAAAGCAAGTCAGCCTTGCCTCTGCCAGGTTCAAGGAGCCACCTGTTTTTCTTGTGTGCTGCCAGGAGACCTTGTTCCCTTACATCAAAAACAACGTGAAGGAGTATCTGCGCGCTCACTGGGAGGAGGAGGAGTGCCAGAGGGATGTCGGGCTTCTGAGGAAACAGGTTAAGTAACGGAGCTACACTGTGTCTCTCTGGGTTTTCACGGCATGCCTGAGACTTCAGGTCACTTGGACTACCCCAGTCACTCAACACGGGCCCACACCTCTCTTTGCCCCCCACGGAGTCTGATTGCCTCAACGGGCTGATTCTCCACCACCCAAAGCCTGGGGCTGTGCTCAGGGAAGGGCCGGTGCTTGGTAGGCAGCAGCTCAGCTGCTTCCCTCAGCTTGCCTTGGTCTTCACAGCTCCCAGGTGGGCGTTGAACCATGGCTTTTCAGCCTCATGCCTGCGCTGTGCCCTTCCCTTGCCTGTGGCTTCCATGTGCCTGTTTGGGAAGCGGCATGGAGGGATGGCAGAGTACTTGTCCCACACAGGGCCATCCATCAATTTAAGACCCGTGGCTGTCTGAAGTCAACAGATGAATTTGCTTCTTTGCCTTAATTTCAGTAATGGAATACTTAAGCAAAGATAATTCTCGTTAGAGTATTTACCATACAACTACAGTAGTGCTAATTGTTGGGTTTGGAAAGTACAATCCAAGCAAGTGTTTCTAGACACTACTGAAGTCTGAATTTCCCATTGAGAAAAGCATCCAAACCATGTTGTAACCCTTAATGTGAAGAGTGGTTCAAGCTGTGTCCTGTACCTGCGTTGATGCAGGTGTTAGACCCCTTTCCTAAATTGAGATGTTGAGACTGATCCGTCTCTTCCTTCACCTCTTTGGTGATGATTTCCAGGCTCAGGAGGACTCCAGCTTGGACGGGGCCGTGCCGATCCCTTTGGAGAGCGGAAGCGGGGAAGAGGAGCTGGAGCGGGTCATCCAGGCGGTCGTAGACAACGTGCACTGGCAGATGTCTCTGGACAGGAAGACCACAGCACTGAAGCAGCTGCAGGGTCACATGTGGAGGGCAGCCTACGCAACTGGGCACGTCAAAGGAGAGTGAGTAATTGTGTGCATGAGTAATTGTGAGCCCCTTTCCCTGGTGCAAGTATGGGGTGCATCTCTCCTAGATGTCTGTTATCAGAACAGCTGCATAAGCTATTCCTGGAAACAGCCCCATGTACAAATACAAATAAGATTATTACCTTGGTGGAGAAGCCAATGTGTTTACATCCAGTCATGCCTTCAGCCAGGCCACTGCTGTCGTGGAACCAGCTGCAGACACTTTATTTCAAATTTGATCATGCAGTGAAACACAAATCCATTGAGCTTATCTTTGGATCTAGGGAACCAAAAGCTTACAGTAACCACAGGGCTGACCAAGTTGTCTCAGTGCCCACTGGGAAGATGACAAGTGGGTGATGAGCGTTTCTCCTTAAGGAATAATTGTCAGGTACGTGCTGGGGAACAGCAAGTTCTCCAGCCACCTGGGCAGGGTCCGTAAAGGACACGGGGTCTGAGAAACAGAACAAGGTAATGGAAGAGTGACGTGGGGTGATTCTGCTCCCACAACTGGCGGAACATTCATCTGGGACAGCTGTCTTCTGCATTCAAAAGTCAGAAAATGTCTCAATATTTCTCTACAGAGATTTCTAGGTAAACCAAGAGACTGAGGCGCAAGTATGAACTTATTACAGTTCTCCATCTTCCATTTTTTATCCACGAATTGCACTCACATTTTGGAACGAGCTAGGGTGGTACGGTCAGGTCCTTTCAGTTGTTTCCTCCTGCTTTGTCTCTTACCTGTACGTTTCCTGCCTTTCCACTTCTTTTTGTCTTCAGGCTCCTCTTTATGTTTCAGCCACAACACAGGGGTGCATAAGTAGGGACAACTGGAGTTAAGCCTGATCTTCTTATTTAGGTCGAGAGATACTTGTTTAAATTATGCATTTCAAGTTCCTAAGGAAGTAAAACAAACCCTTAAGTTCACAAAGTGTTTTTGCCAAAGGAAGAATGAGGAAGAAAAAGAGCTCAGAGAAAAATATAAACATCCACCAGAGAAAGCAACAAAACCCAAAAGCAAGTCAAGAGGGACAGCCATCCTGTTGGTTTTTGTTTAAAAAACAGGGCTAATTGTCTTATAGTGGCCCCAAAACTGTGGAGCTAGCCTTGCTGCTTGGCAGCATCCAAGGAGCGAGGTCTCTAAAGTCTCCCCCTCATCCAACTATATCTGGCACATCAGTGTCTGAAATCCAGACACTGAATTCAGCACGTGGAAACATGAGGGTGGCTGGGAGTTTCTGCAGGTGCCTTACAACCTCAAAATATTTTCAGCTGACACTAGAGACATTTAATAAATAACTATGACAAAGAATGATTTTTTTTTTTTTTTAATACATAGCATAGCAAGGCCCTGAGCAGATGGCCAAGAAACTGGAGATGAAGGAAGGGGCAGCTGATTGCTACAAGTCTGCAAAACTCAGTCCAACGCTTTCTTTTGCATCTATTTGGAATCGTCTTTCTTCAGGCATTCAGGTGTTCAGATCCGCTTTTCGGGGCAGTACCTTTGGGCCTTGACCCAAGTGACCCCACAGAGCTGTGCAGTATAGGGGTAAGGCTGTGATTTGGACTGGGATGAAAATTTGGTTCCCTGGGAATCGCGTCTCCTCCAGCTCCTCTCTCTATCCTTCCCCCATATCAAACTCTTTGCCCTTCCCTCCCTGCCCTTCCAAGGCTGTTTGTGGCCTTTCCTTACCAACCATCACATGTATTATTGAAGGACTTATTGTCAGCCTTACTTTGTCCCTCTTGAGCATCCTCTAGCCTTCAGTTTCTCCCAGTACATGGATCGTCTTGTAAATGTCCTTTGCATACGAAGAGCTTTTACATACATGTAGGTGCACCACTGAAGAGGTCTCGTGGTATAAATGAGAAGGGTATGAGGCAACTAAGAGACATGTCCATGTCTCTTGGCGGAGAGGACTTGGCTTTGGTCCTCCTTCCCTCTCTCGCATCTTTGCTCCCCGCTGCTGGGCTTGTCTGCGGGGAACTACTACCCAGGAGTTAGATAGAGCTCACATTTTGAGACTCCAGCCCATTGCCAGATAAATATCCTGCCTTCCTAGCACTCTGCAAGGCCAGAAGAATAAGGGGAGGGACGAACGGGAGCTGGTTCACCCCTCTGCAGTGCAGTTAAGCCAGGGACACATGTGGCCCACAGGTAGTACAACCTGAGTGAGTCTCTGAATAGAGTAGCTGTGACCTCAGTCCCTTAGGGGACACTCTTTTTGCCGAGCTGTTGTCTGGCTTCAAACAGTTCGTACAGTGCCGCTCATTTAGCTCCTGCTGCTGTAGCCTCCTCACGGCTCCTCCCTACACATGGTCAGAGCCTGAATCTGTGGGATGGGTTTGCCCCATATGGATGCAACTTACAGCCAGAGCTCTTACCAACAGGGAAACCTTTGTAGCTTGCAAGGCAGGCGGGACTCTGGATGCATAGGGCCTGTCTTCTCTGTCCTCCCCCTTATTCCTCCCTCACAGAGAAAAGCGACAGGATGCCATTTTCCCCAGCCTTTCGCCCCCTCTCCAAATTGAAGGTGCTGAAGAAGCTCCTGCCAAATGTCTGAAACAGCTCACCAGAGCTGCTGTCTGCGTAGCAGTAAATAAGCTGCTCAGTTGGCTGGAGCTAAGAATATATCACCTGCTGCTGATACAGACTCCCCAGTTGCAGAAGCTCTGAACAGATTGAAAATGAAGTCCCCTTCCAAACTAATGGGACAGCTGTCACTGTGCCTGGCTGAAGGTCTGCCTCTGGGTTCGCCCTTACCTTGCTGCCCTGTTTTGCTCCAGAATCTTCGAAGATGTGGTTCCAGCCATCCGGAAGTGGCGGGAAGCAGGGATGAAGGTCTATATCTACTCCTCAGGCAGCATTGAAGCCCAGAAGCTTCTGTTTGGATACTCTACAGAAGGTGATATCCTAGAGGTAGATAACCTTATCACCTTCCTTACAGCTTCTCCCTCTGTAGAGCACTTCCCTCCCACAACCGCCCTTGCTGTAACGCTTCATGAATAGAGTCTGGGACAGGAAGGTGGGGCCACGGGTTTGACCACCCACGGGAGCTGAGCTCAGCCAGCTGAGTACGCTGGCATGGCTGCATTACTCCCCCCCTCTCCCCCCCAGATTACTGTGGTAGAAAGGAAAGGGGATGTCTTGCTCAGGAGTGAGGTTTAGCCCTGCTCTTCAGGTGGCGCTCAGGAACTGCCTTTGCTTTTCTTTCTCTTTCAGCTCTTTGATGGCCACTTTGATACCAAAATAGGCGCCAAGGTAGAAAGTGAAAGCTACAGAAGGATTGCCGCCAGTATTGGGTGCGCCACCAATAACATCCTCTTCCTGACGGATGTCCCTCGAGGTAGGTGGCTTGCCAGTCCTGTTGGCTCTCGCCTGTGCAAGGGAGGCGGGTGCTCTTTAAATGCATGCTGCTGATTTGTCACAAGCACCCCAGAAATGCTGCAGACCGCCTTTCTTTGGTGGCGTCCCCCCTAGCTGCTGCCATGCTCCTTCCTTACGCATCCAGGCTCTCACACAGCAGCGGGATATCTGTGAACAGCGCTGCAATGAGGGAAAATAGGTCAAGTAGAAAATCTGCCCTTGCACCAGCAAGCAAGGAGATACTGTTAAAGCTGAGTGGAGCGTTTGCTGAAGCAGTTGGGAGTGCCCCATTTACAAACAGGGTCAGTGGTTTTTGTAACCCGTGCTCGGGGGAGCAGATGATGTCTTCTGTGCTGCTGTGTGGCGTGCATGGTGGCTGGTTCTTTGTGTCACTTGCTGCTAGGTTGTGTTCAGCAGCAGGGAAACATTGCTCCTGGTCGCCAAGACTTGACTGCTGGAAAGCCAGGCTCAGGAAGCTAATTTAATTTCTTGCCTTTGCTGGAAACATCTTTCTGGCAGAAATGGCACTGGGTTGTGATCTCAGTCTAAGCCAGCTCAGTCCCCAGGAGTTAGCCCTTACCTCCTCCCCAGCCCCAGCAGCAGAACTGGTGGGAACTTGCAGTTACCTCCTTTTCCCTCATCTTCCTGTGGCCTCTTGCTGCGCTTGAGGAGCAGAGGAAGCTTGTGAGAAGTGACTCCTGGCGGGGAGTCGGACTCGCTAACACCACAGCCCAGCCATAGGCCAGCTTCTTCATGGCAAGAATTAAACTGCCAGTACATGCTGCCTGCACAGTGCCTTGGACAGACATCAGCTGGGAGAGGGGAGGAGGTGGCGAGGCAGCCAGCTCCCATCCACTTGCCTTATGCAGCAGCTACAGTCATCCACAGCAGGTGTCCCGGGAGCTGGTCCCTCGCTAGAGCCCTGGAGTGCCATGTGCAGACACCCTTCCCTCAGTCTCAACCTTTAAAAGCACTTCAGTGTTTTGGGGCATCTGCAGGCCTTAAGGAGAGGTTGGTAAGCACATCTCATCCACACTCTCCCCACCTCTGTTACAGAAGCCAACGCGGCTGAGGAAGCGGATACTCACGTGGCTGTGGTGATCAGACCAGGCAACGCAGGACTGACGGACGATGAGAAATCATATTACAGCCTCATCTCATCTTTCACTGAACTTTTACTGCCTTCCTCCACTTAGGAAAAGCAGCGCACACAGAAAAGACTGTGCTTCACCTGAATTGTCTTTGTGTACTTTAGGTAATTTTGTCCATAATCAGAATTTAAAACCAAACCCGCGCCATGTCCTGGACCACTGACTAGTGCAGACAGATATGGATGGAGAGTATGGTGAGGGGTCACTGGTGCAGTGGGACAGAGGCCTGCAGCAGCCAGCTGGAACTAGGAACAGGATGAGGAGCAGCACCCATAATCCCTGCTGTTCCTTATCCCAGCAAGCAATTAGCTCAGGGGATATTTCCTTCCCATTGAAATCTGGTGCTGAGACATCCCACCATGAGCTCTGGGTGTCTGCAAACAAGGTGTGTGTCCTCCTGTCCCAGAGGGACCTCCGGGGACCATGAGGGGATATGAGCTTCTCCCTGCAGACAGTGTTGCTGGCTAAGTCAAAACTTTCAAAGTTGGGGGGGGTTAGGATACCCAAAGGAAAATGCCAAATGTGGGCTCTAATACAGTAGGTCTGGGCTACCACAGAAGCAGCCAGCCCTTGCTGCAGGCAGGCTCTTTAGACCGGGAACAACTTAAATCTTTGCTATGTCACGGCAGGTTTAGGTACAAAACAGTACAACTTGCATATGGAAGCTGCTTAGAGCTACACAGCCAGCCTACCAGAATGAAGTAGAGTGTATATAAACGTAGCTTTAAATTCTCACTGCTGCATTGTGGTGCTGGGCTATGGGATCCAACTGGCTGAACATCAAAGTCAGCTTGACCACGTTTCTGAATTATCTCCCTTAGTATTAACCTGCAGAGCTCCTTCTTAGTAGCCAACATCAGCCTGTCACACATTCATAGCACTGGTCAGCTGTGAGCAAACCTTGACAAACAACTGCTCCTGAGGGACACATCCTGCTGCACTTAATAAGAATTAGAACCCTGACCTTTTCACTCACCCTACCTAAATTGTGCCAATTTATATCAGATGGTCATGGAGCTTTTCCTAAGGTAGTAAATAAAAACGCAACATTGCTTTCATTATCCCAGTAGTCCATCTGGGAATACTCCATCCCAGTATTTATCCTTTCTGTCTATCACCAGTGATCCCAGCACCTAAAGGCAAATCTCTTTTTTATTTTTTTTTTAAGATCTGTGAACATTTGTTTTCCTGCTTTCACCCTCCCTGGTCCTTTCTTTAAGGCAGCCAGCCATGTCCTGCCAAGGAAGCTGTGTTACCTCCCTGACTGCCGTACAATTTCAGTAGGGGCTGTGTAGAGGCACAGCTAGGTTATACCCAGCAATAGCAGAGGCAGTCCAAAACCCCAGTTCCCTCCTGCTGCCACTTTGTGCATGGGTGTCACTTGCTACTTACTCATTTCTGTGTGGCTGCGCTTGAGCTCGCTCTCATGGACATCCGAAATAGGGTACTAATGTGCATGTTGCCTTCCTAAGCAGGAGATGGGCATTTTGGGAGGAAACCACATCATGCCAGCGCTGCCCTTCTAAAAGTTTGATGGTAGCAGGTAAGGCTGCGAGGTAGCTAGTCTGGATGCCTTTCTGGGCTGTGTAATGACTGTGATCCTCCTCCTAGAAAGAGCCTGCTAATTAGCACTGTTACAGTAAGTGTATCTGCATGGTTGAATAGTCCCTGGCTTTCTTAAGTGTTAATTTTAATCATGACACTGTAAATACCTTTTGTTTTGCCTTTGCCATCAGAAAGCTGTGCATGGGGTAGGGGACAAAAATAAAACTCACTTTCTCCATAAAAGCACTTTATTTAGTGGTCATGTTTCAGTGTATATCAGTTGTCATTTAGTTGTACTGAAATGTGCTGTTAGAAATACTCTAGAAACGTACAGAGTTATCACCAAAAACCTGAATTTCAGTTTGGATTGCATATAGGAAGAGGAGAGAAAGAAAAAAAAAATCAAATCACAAACATCATTTTTTCTTTCCTTTGATAAAATTACAAAATATAAAATGATAAACTGAAAGTATTAGTTGACTTAAAAAAAAAAGTCATAGTGGACTATTTACAGTAAAACACCCTTAAAACAAATCACTACTTTGTGCTCCATATGCATTGAGCGTGTGTGCCCGCGTAAGAGGGCCTCCACCTGCATCTTCTCCAGGCTGTCCCCTCCTGCCCTGGCCCAGGAGGAGCTCCCTGGATGGGCTGCTGGGGAGCCCTGCGCCTTAACGCTGCTGTGCCCTTGGACCACCCTCAGCACATCCCTCCAGGAAAGCTTCCCACTAAGGACACAGCTACAAGGAGGAGGCCTTCAGCAGTCCAACGGTAACCCTCTGTTGGCTGCAGAAGCTCTGGATTTATAACCCAGCCGCCTGAGAACAAATTTTGGCTCACAGAAGATAAAGTAAAGGGCTGGCTTAAAGCTTTCTACTTAGACTAGTTTTGACAGAAGTCTCTCAACTGTTTCTCCTTTCATGAGTGACCTCACCTTTGCAGAAGACTGAATGCCCTCCTGCCTTGTCCCCTCTCTCAGAAGTGCCACGGTGCAGTAAGAGTTCCCTTTCAACTGTCTTGCCACCATTTTAATTTCCACTTGTTTTCCTGCAGCTCAGACAAGATGCAAGCCTAAGCTGAGCCTGACTCGTGAAGGAAAACAGGAGCCATGTTCATGAGAAGCAGCTCCCACCGCTCCCCTGCCCAGCCAATACAGCAGTCTTCCCAAAATCAGGTTTTCAAACAGGGGCTTTGAGGCTCCTGCTTTTTCTGTGAAAACAGACCTTCTGTTTGAATACCTCCCTTGAGGGAGGGAGGGAGAAGCCCTTCTGGTTTTGCTCTTCCCTTCCTGCACCTTCAGCACTCAAGCCACATCAGCCAACCTCCAGGCACCTTGGAAGCCCTCCAAAACTGTGGCAGATTCCACTCACGACAACTGGCCACACTGCAGGGTCCGGAGCCCAGGCCTAGCGTCAGCATGTCAGAAGTTTGACTTCTAATTGTACAAGGAGCAAAACCAAACCCTGTGCCCAGAACGAGCTGCAACAGCTGTGTTCTCATTGCAGGCGAGCCCAATGTCTCTTATTACACGTTGTCCCCCACAGTGAACAAAAAAAAAAAAAGCTTTTGAAATATTACACACAATATGTGGTGGAACCACTACATACTTAGAAAGAGCAGCCTTTTCTGGGTCATCTTCAGAGCATGCAGGCATTCCCATCTGAATTCAGCACCTTGCTTCCACCCGCCCCCGCTGTTGGGTCTAAAAAGACAAAGCCGAGCACAGCACCCCACTGTGCCATCTCCTCTGGCCTGGGGACGGTCTGTCCAGTTACAAGGCAGCGTTGGCCAAGTCTCGTTTCCTGATCACAGCACAGTTTCTCCCAAACCCCGCTTTACTGTCGGCTGCTTTCCAGGCTGGAAGAAATGCCTGCCTGCTCGCCATAAAAGCCAGTCAGTTGAGGTCTTCCACTGCCCGATCCCAAGTCCAGAAGAAGTAGTCACTCTTTCTCATCCTACCAAATTACAACAGTTGGCAGCAAAGGAAACGATGCAAGAAACACATGAAAGATGTAGTCTGGTGACTCGGGAACTGTCAACTCCTGAAGACTCGGTGCCCCGAGAAGTCCTGTTTCCTTCATTTCCTCCTCTGCAGAACACGCTGAGGAGTGCCTGTCTCGAAGGGGCATCATGAGGACTTGCTGTTGAACGTTTTGAACAACAGGAGTGTGACAGAGCCACTCAGAAAGAGTCGCTGGTAGCACAAACCAAACAGTTTGTGCTCTCTCACGCTGCCACTGAGAAGAATCCACTCTTCTTTCAGCAGACAGCTATTTTTTGTTTGGCTCTTGCTGAGACAGCCACCCTCAGAGCCCTTTGGCAATTACAATCATGATTGCACATGAAAACAAACTAATCAAAAAAGTGTAAATGAGGTCATGGTTAACCCACAAGACCACACCTGCCCCCCTCCCCCCCGCCAGAGGACAGGCTACACCTGATCTGTCTGGTACTCGGAGGCTTCCGATAAGCTTTCGGAAAAGCTCAGAAAGTTTTCCTGGTACTCGGAGCAAACGATCTCAAATCTGTAGTGCCTAAACTCCACTGCAAACGTACCAAAGTAGCACAGGAAGCACATCACCAGACCCCACTGGATCCTGGAAGCATGTATGTGGATGCCCTGTGCCATGAGGATGAAATCTGGAAGAGTAAAGTCAAGGAGAACTAGTGGGAGCAGAGACACCAACCAGGATGAGAGAAAGCCAAAAGGGAAGACAATAAAATCTTAAAGTCAGCTGGATGACAGTCGACCCAGCCATCTGTCATCAGGAGAGTGGGAATGTGGAGCCAGAGATGGAAGGGATGTCAGGTGTCCAACAATGCCCACAGAGCGCAGCAGCTCTCCTACACAGACCAGGCTTCCTGATCTCAATTCAGGCTGATAAACCTTTACAGAGGGAAAGAGTTAGGCACAGAGAAGTCAATGACTTGCTTGAACATCCAACTAGCCAGTGAGAGAGCCATCAAGCTGGGGATTTGGCCGTGGGCCCCTACCTGCCAGGATCCTCCCAGCGGGAACTGGATCAGATCTCTGCGCCACAGGCAATGGGAACACCTTTCAGCCTACACTGTGCAATCTTTCCTTCTCTTTACATCACCTGAAAAGTCATCCCTTTCTGGGAAATACGGAAGCATTAGTCTACACAGTATGGCATGTTATACAGAAAGGAAAAAGCGTGCTGTCAGAGCCAGAAACTGTCCTCCAGGCTCACATACCTGTGGTGCTTGGACCATGTATTGCCTGGCATCAGGGTCTCACTGCTGTGCCTCGGGTTATGTTGGAGTCCTCCATAAAAGCAATTTTCAGCTTCCCTAAAGCAGAGGACACCTTCCTGAGCTGGGGACCTGCCCTAGCCCGATGCACATCTCCTCTAAATCTACTGGCTCTCCTGTCTCTCAGGATTTCCTCTGCACTCCAAGAATGCAGGAACACACATCTTGCATCTTACACAGGAAAAACAAGCAAACAAGCAGCCTCTCCCATGCTTTAACTGCACAAATAGGTAATCAGAGACTTTTTGTCTTGAGCTTAGTGTAAGCAACCAAAGCTTGATTTCAGCAAACAGCGTACTGTGTCTGGCTTAAGGATCTTCTGCTTTCTCTGTAGCGCAAGGGTTACGCACAAGCTGCATGGGATGGGGAGCCAACCCCAAAGCCTTTGCAAAGCCAGTGTGTGGATGTGGGTGGGACGGGACTCCTGCCTCAGCCCCCCCTCCACAGAGGGCCCAAGGCCTTCAGTGCCAAGCAGCTGGCTGGGGAAGGCTAGTCCAGGAGCAGCCAGCATGTCGGTACAAGAGCAGCTACGCCCTGCTTACCCAGATGCTCCTAGCACAAACCTCCAAAGACAGCAGTGTGGCAGCAGCCCGGCCCAGCTCCTCACATGCAGCCTTACCCAAGACAGACCTGGGGGGAGGTATGGGCTCGGGGCAAGGGGAGGAGGGGAGCACCACAAGAATCGGGCAAACTCCCACATTACGTACACAAAAAGTGTGATGATCAGCTACAAATATTTCCAAGGAAGCTTAAGAGGTGGCTGACAGCACATCTTTACACCAGTCTTCTATTCGTCTGGACACCGGCTGAAATGTTCAAAACCAGCCAAGTGATTAAGAAATTGTTTTAAGACAGGCTGATCCCTGAAGAGGGGGATTAGCTTATTCCTTGCCATTTATTCTTGCCCTCTTGCTTGTCCCAGCACTAACACTGATGCAACTATGCAGTGAACGGACCCACCCTAAACAAACACGCAGGGCACATGAGTACCCGGGGCTGGAGTGGGGCTGACAGGCACGAGGTGGAGAGGAAGCCACACGCACATCCAGTCTGAGTGACCACAGACACCACAGCCCAAATCCCATTTCTAAAGCACCTATTCTTACCCAAAGGCCACATGACCCAGCAGCTCTTGACTGTGGTAACTGTCTTAAAAGGCACAGCTGGATGTAGCACCCCGGAACATTTCAACAAACACATCAGGGTCTTCTCTGATTTCTTCCCTTGTTCCTTTGTTCTCCTGAGAATTTTTATCTCAATATTTTGCATAATCTTAAATGCTACTGTGTAGGTAAGTAGTGGCGCCATCAAATCACACAGATACTATTCAGTATTGTAACCACTTTGGATATCACTAAGAAGTTGTAGAAACAGTTACGAAGGAAGTGAGCCCATTGGTGAAGCAGTGCATCCTGGTAAAATGTAGCAAGTAGCAAAACGAAGCAATCATAGGATTACAGGATCATGCCATGAAGACAAGCTGAGTAGCATTCCTAAGTGCTTTGAGATCCTAGGATGGATGTGAGAAGAGCCAGTGTTCCCTGCTCTAGAGAGTGTCGACATGTATGGCTTCCCAGGCAGCGGGACAAAAGGATACAGAGCACCACACAGAGGGTAATGCTGGTCGACAGGGCAACTCGTGGAATCCCAACTTTCCGTCCCTCATTCTTCAGGTTGATCTTGAGGGTGAGGGCAGACTGGATCCAGCACGCCAAGGTCCCAAAACCAAAGGTCAGCGATGTGCCCACATTGTGGATCTCCTCATCGTTGGAAAGCTAGGAACAAACAAAATGATGATTGTTTGGATGCAACAGGAATTATCTGCAAGCTACCTTGGACTGCTGCTGGGGTGAGAGAGAGGACAGTTGGAATCACTGGGGTGTGAGACAGAGATGCTACATCATTTCTTCTGGCAGAGGTGCAAGGTGTACATAACCAAGACGACTTGACAGCTGTCACAGTCAAGCAGATCTTCTGCCCAAAGCCCAAGCACAGTAGAAAATGCAGTTGCTTGGGGACTGCCTCTACAGCTCCCTGACAAGACTCACCAACACAGAGCTCAGAAATAAATCCTTCCTCGGCTCAACGTGATGGCCAGGGCAGGCAAGGACAACCCACTGGGGCCTTGTACAGCTCCCTGCAATGGAAGCGAACTGTGCAACCTTCAGCACCAGCTGCATGCAGCAGTGCAGAGGGTACCCAGAGCCCCGAAACCTCCGTTGAGCTAGCACAAGCCAAAACACACAGGCCTGGTTTGGGAAGTTTCTCCCACCAAAAAGCTTGACTGTTTGTTCCCTCTCCTGCCCATCCTCGACCACTGGGGCCTGAGGCAATACGAACCCAGCCTCTCTGGAGTACAAGTGCTTCTCTGTTTCTTGTGCTCCTGTGTCTCACGGGACTCAGTGACTGTGCAAGGCAAGGCAAAAGGACAGCCAGGTTCAATGAGCAAGAATCTGCAAAGAGACCCCTTGAGCCTGCAAATTCATTCAGAAAGCCCAGGATGGACAAGACTTAAGCCAAACAATTTCCCTTTTTCCTCTGCCTCTTAGTCTTTTCTAGAAAAGAAATCAGTGGTCTGTAATTCCTCCCTGCAGTCTTCATTCCTGTTTGGTGATTTAACAAATTCTCATCAAACAAGATGCAATCTACAAGATAAGCCCAGTTACTGTGCTTCCACTGATCTCTCCTCCCTACCTTGATTTTTTTTTTTTCATGGGTAGGTCCAAATCATAGTACACACAAAATTGTAATTGAGCTGCCTTTCCCAAAGTAGCCTGCACTGCAAGGGACCCACAGCCATAATGTCCCTCTAACACACACCATCTGTAATTTTCCATAAATACGATTTAATGCCACATTCAGCTTAGCAGTTAGGCAGGGAAAAGCGCGGACTAACGTCTCATCACCACATGCTTTCCTGGTTTGGCAAAAGATCTAAGCAAGGATACTGGTAACTAACAAGGAGTGGATAATTTTTCAGAATTTATAACAAGGCATGATTCAAAGTCATGTCAAAGTGAAATAACAACCATTTGCTCCGAGTAGCTAAAAAAGGAAGGAGAGGTTGAAACTGCTTCCTAGTGCCTGCCCTGTATCAGGAATACCCTTCTCACACTTAGACATGGCCGTTACAAAAGCCTCATAGTGCCTAGCTGGGAAGCTCTCATAAAAAAACAAGAACAAGTTTTTGGCTTGTGCTGTGGAGTTAGGAAGACCAAGTCCAAAACAGTCAAGTTATCATCTCACACTTCATTCAAAAAAAAAAAAAAAAAAAGACAACTATAAAGGACGCAAAGTTCCTGCAATTGCTCCACAACCCAAACAGTTACTCACCCTTCACAAGTACCTTTTTTTATTGGCAGGAAAAACAGCTCCTGCCTGCAAAGCCAGGGAAGAAGCCAGCCCACACTGACCTATCTCAGTTCCTGCCACTACTGGGGGTCATTACTTGCACCCCAGCGAGAGGCAGAGCACCAAAGACAGCAGTGGGATGGGGAAACCCAAATGCTACTGACTCTAATGCCTTGATTTTCACTGCAGACCTAACAGACACACTCAGGATCACCGTGGGCACCCAGCCCTACAGAGCAACGTTGTGGCACTGACAGCATGTTTGTTTGTTTGTTTACATAATGTTGCAGAACAGACTGAGAATCGGAGGGACCTCATCCAGATACCTGTCACATTAGAAGTCATAGCACTCCTCTGCTGTGTCCCTCTTGTGGCCAGTCTGAGGACAAGCAAGGGGTAGATTTAAACATGTATTTTAAACAACGGACACGGAACTGCCTGCTAAATCTGTATGGGCAGCTGTGCATCTGCTCACACAGATGCGTATGTAAATTTCCAGCTCGATCCTTCTACCCAGGACCACCTGTGCCAACCCCGAGGGCTCAAGAGATTCAGTAAGTTCCCTGCTCTGGCTCTTGGCAGTTGGAAGTGTAAGCATGCAGCTGCAAATCCTGCTGGGAATACATGAAAATGATCGTGGCCCTTCATCTCAGCATACCACAGGAGCCATGTAAGCGGTAGACAGAGGTGGCAGAGCAGGTACAAGGAGGCTGTGCCTGCTGGGGCAGGGGCACAGCCAGGCACGTTATCTTCTGAGCTCACATCACAGGTAGATCAAAGATCTAAGTACATTTGCTAAAAAAGCAGGAACCACACAGCACGGACACAGCAGTCCAAGCCTGGAGTGCAGTACCTGAAAGTTGCCGAGTAGGGTCATCCCAAAAGAGGCCAAGCATAATGCCACCAGGCCGCTAACATTCAGCCAAGGGTTCAGCACCTTGGGCTTCAGCTGAATGAAGCGCAGGACAGCCATGACAAGCGCTGAAAAGGAAACAAAATGCAAGGTGGGTCATTAGTAAACAGGCTGCAGTAATCACCTGGCTGGGGGCTTACGGATCCCTCACCCTCTTTCCACCCAGCGGGGAGAGCTCACTGCAGGCCGAGCTAGCTTAATGCTTCTGCACGGCCCCGTCCCGCTTAGTCAAGAACAAGATTAAGCACAGGAAGCGTTTCTCTTATAATACAGTGTTGCTGAGCTCTCACGCTGCCATTTCTCATGATGTTTAAGTCTAGGAGCTGGGTTGCAAATTTTCGGGGGGAAAGATGACACTTTCCTGTTTGCCTGGGAAGCTCCCAGCACACAGTCTATCACATACACACCATGCATTCACATTGCAGCAGCTGGGCTTGCATCAGGTTTCACTCCACTCGCGAGCACTGAGCTATCTCGGAGGAGGTACATTAAACCCCCACCTGTATTAGAAAATGTATGAACAGCACATATGTATTTCTGCAGTTTTTACCATAATGACCACTGCCTCTTTTCCTCCTCTGGAACAAGTTGATGGTGCCATGAACATAAGCTAAAATATTGCACTAATTTTCTGTGAAGACTGGAAGAGCAGTCCTTCCAAGCTTACAATTAGCCCAAGCACTATGATATGATATATGATACATGATATATATGATAAATGACATATCGTATGATATGACATAACCCCAGGAGATATTCACATTGTATATTCGAGCCCTCCCTGGGGAATGCTGCATGGACATGCTTGCTAATGCTTGTCTGCATTATTTTCCTATATTTTCCACAAAAACCCTGGTATAATACCAAAAACATGGTTTAGAATAATAAGGTCACTGTAAGTGAAAAATATCCACTTTTATCCAAACTGCAAAAGATGCTAGAATTTACTCTCTCACAATTTGTTCTAGTGAATCATTCCATTCCAAATCCTTGAAAACAAGAGAACTTCGTTCCCCCAAAAAAAGACAATTTCTGGTTTTCATCCCCAGGTAATTGTCTGGGACAGCCACCCTGTGACTACTTGAGCTCACATGCAGGAACTTTTTCATTTCTATTTCTACAGGCCAGGACCCTGAAATCATGTGATCTTTTTCTAAAACGCTAACCAGAATGACAAAAGGGAATTAAAAGGTCACCTTCCAGCATCACGTGCAAAACAAAGGCATTTTCAATACTGAGTAGTGCCTATGTTTCTGGCAGGTTTCTGTAGTTCTCCTCTCCTATAGCAAAGGCTTTGCCACAACTAAGGTGGCCAGAGGCACAAGCTAAAAGCAGCTCTCAGAAGCACTCAATACAGCAGAGGAAAGCTTGGCTTTATCCACAAAGGAGAGGAGAGGAAAGGGAAAGAAGAAAAGAGAGGAGAAAAGAGCACAATTTCATTTGGAAGGGGCCTACAACAATCATCGAGTCCAACTGCCTGACCAATTCTGGGCTGACCAGAAGTTGAAGCATATCATTAAGGGCATTGTCCAAATGCCTTTTAAACACTGATAGGCTTGGGGCATCAACAACCTCCCTAGGAAGCCTGTTCCAATCTTTCACCACTTTCTCGGTAAAGAAGTACTTCTGAATGTCCAGTCTAAACCTCCTCTGATGCCGCTTTGAACCATTCCCACACGTCCTACCACTGGATACCAGGGAGAACAGACTGCACCTCCCTCTCCACTTCCCCTCCTCAGGAACAGCTCTCTTGTAGAGAGCAATGAGCTCACCCCTCAGCCTCCTTTTCTCCAAACTAGACAAACCCAAAGTCCTTAGCTACTCTTTATCGAACATATCTTCCAATCCTTCCATCAGCTTTGTTGCCGTCCTCTGGATGCATTCAAGGACCTTAACATCCTTCTTAAATTGTGGGGCCCAGAACTGCACACACCACTTACGGTGACACCGCACCAACGGTGAATACAGTGGGATAATCACCTCTTTTGACCAGCTGGTTATACTGTGATGCACCCCAGGATGGGGTTTGCCCTCTTGGCTGCCAGGGCACACTGCTGACTCATATTGAGCTTGCTGTCAACCAGCACCTCCAGGTCCCTTTCTGCAGGGCTGCTCTCCAGCCACTCCTCTCCCAACTTATACTTGTGCCCAACGTTACTCCACCCCAGGTGCACCAATTTGACTTGTTAAATTTCATGTCATTAATGATTGCCCAATGCTCCAATCAATATAGGTCCTTCTGCAAAGCCTCTCATACCTCAAAAGAGTCAACAGCACCTCCCAGTTTGATATCATCAGCAGACTTGCTAACTGTGTTCAACTCCCACATCCAGATCATTGATAAATATATTCAATAGAACTGGTCCCCAAACTGAACCCTGAGGAACACCGCTGGTGACCGGTCACCAGCCAGATGTAGTTCCATTCACTACAACCCTTTAAACCCTGCCTTTCAGCCAGTTCTTCACCCAGCACACTGTGAACCTGCTCCTCTCACAATTGGACAACTTGTCCAGAAGGATGCTGTGAGGGACCATATCAAAAGCCTTACTAAAATCCAGAAAAATTACATCCACCGCCTTCCCTTCATCCACTAGACAGGTGACCTTATGATAGAAGGGTATCAAATTAGTTACACAGGGCTTTCCCTTTGTGAACCCATGTTGACTGTGCCTGATGTTTCCATTGTTCTTTAAATGCCTTTCAATAGTACCCAGTATGATAGTCTCCATAATTTTTCCAGGAACTGAGGTTAGACTAACAGGTCTGCAGTTCCCTGGGTCTTCCCTCACGCCCTTTTTGTAGATTGGAATAACATTGGCTAGCTTCCAGTCAGCAGGGACTCCCCAGACCTTTGGTAGATGATTGGGTGGGGTCCTGCCATAACATCCGCTAGCTCCTTCAGTACTCTGGGATGAATCCCATCAGGTCCCAGGGACTTGTGAACATTCAGCTGATGCAGCCGGTCCCTTACAATTTCAGTGTCACAAATGGAAAGTCACTGTTCCTGCAATCATGGTCCTCCAACTCAGGGGACCAGGCAGCCCAAGGTCTATCAGCATTGCTAAAGACTGAGGCAAAAAGCACATTGAATGCCTCTGCTTTACCTTAACCTCTATTAGTCAGATACTTCAACAAGTATCAGTCCAATGTTTTCTTTAGACCTCTTGCTATTAACATACTTAAAAAAGCCCTTTTTATCTGTGACAATACCGACCAGTTTCAACCCTAATTAAGCTTTGTCCTTTCATGTCTTCTCCCTGCATATATGAACCACAGCTCTGCGATCTTCCTGCAAAGCCTGACCTCACTTCCACAGATCATACAATTTCTTTTTCCTCTTGAGCTCCATGAGGAGTTCCCTGTACAGCCACGCTGGTCTTCTGCCCCGCTTCCTTGACTTACAAAACAGTGGGATTGCCTGCTCCTGTGCTCTTAAANTTATCTGTGACAATACCGACCAGTTTCAACCCTAATTAAGCTTTGTCCTTTCATGTCTTCTCCCTGCATATATGAACCACAGCTCTGCGATCTTCCTGCAAAGCCTGACCTCACTTCCACAGATCATACAATTTCTTTTTCCTCTTGAGCTCCATGAGGAGTTCCCTGTACAGCCACGCTGGTCTTCTGCCCCGCTTCCTTGACTTACAAAACAGTGGGATTGCCTGCTCCTGTGCTCTTAAAAGGTAGTTCTTAAAGAATGACCTGCAATTGAGGACTCCTAAGCCCTCACAAGCAGATTCCCACTGTACTCTGCTAAGTAGCTCCCTGAATAGCTCCAAGTTTGCTTTCTTGAAATCCAGGATAGCAACTCTGCTGTCCCTTTTTTCTCAGGATACCAAAAATGTTAAACTCAACCATTTCATGACCACTGTGGCCAAGACAGCCACTTACCATCACATCCCCCATGACACGTTTGCATTCTGGAGGTTCCCTGGTTGTATTTCTTCTTGCAACGGGAAGAAGCAGCAGTGAAAGCGTACAGTACAGCTTAGCTTCAAAAAGCTGCATGTCTTTTGTTTGCCTGCCCTTCTTGACACCAGCTGCTCCCCTCACACTCATGCGACTGCTATCCTCTCATCCACCCAGACTCACATGGTGAGTGAGCATCAAGCCAGTTCCTGCCCTTTCATCAAGCCCTTGGACTTGCTCGGAGTTGGTGCAGGTCCACAAAGGCTGCTTGAAAAGTGGTCTGAAGAAATGGGGCCTTACCTGGAAGCAGCTGAAAAGGCAGGCATGTATTCACTACTGTCAAACAGCCACGTTAACACAAGAAGTAACATGCTATGCACATGTTGGTTTAAGCGGTTTGGGGGTCAGAAGTTTAAATCATATCATCGTCACCACACTGCACTGGGTGCCAGGCACATAAATAACATGTGTGCAAGACCCTGCCTTAGCACAAACTGGAACCAGAATTATTTCTACAAACTGAGACCCTGGCTCAATATGTAAATCAATGTCTAAACTTGAAACAAAGGCATACATGGAAACAAAGCACAAGAACGCCTAAATGTCCTAACCTCCACCCTGAAAGTGATACTTGAAAATAAGGAAGTTCATCTCAAGGTTCATGATTAAACATATTTTACCAGGTTTTATATCCCAAGCCTCATTTTCATTATGTCAGATTAAGATTGTTAAAGTATCTTACTTGTGCATGCACAGGTCTGGATTAATTTCAAAGCTCAACTCAACTGAACTTCCCAGGTTTCTGAAAAGAAACACTGTGCCTTTCACAGGCAGCAGGTGTGGAACCCACACTTGGAGAGAACAGCTCAGAGCAAAACTGAAAGCACAATAAATCATCCCAAATAGGAAAAGATAAATGCTGAACTACTGAAGAAGAGTAAATCAAGGTTAAAATAATGAATTATTTGCCATTTAGGTTTGGAATAACTTCTTCAAAATAGATACAGATGAAGGTAACAAACAGTTTTAAGAACCAAACACAGACATATTTTTCAAGTACTTTTCAGACATTTCTTCTCTTTGTGGCATTTCCCTCTTACCTCCACTGCTGGAAAATGCCAGTAAACTTCCACAGATTTAGTAATGGAATTTAGGAAGGGGTAGGCTAGGGGGGACTTCAGGACGAATGATATTTTGCGTAATCAGTTGCTGCATTTGCCAATGCCCATGCAATTATCTCACATTCACAGCATGTAACAAAAAATCCACCATACAATGAAAAAGTAATGCAGATTCAAGGCTGAGACAATTAAAAACACGAGAAATCAGAAACCAATAAAGTTCAAACGCATCCAGCTGCATTCTGTCTTTCTACAAATGAAGACAAAATAATACTGTCTTAATCAGTAATAATCGCAGTTTAAGTGATTTCACATCATCAGACTCAAGAACAATATGTACGGGATATTACTTACGTTTCAGTGACTTCTTAAAACAAATAATGAGAGAGAAAGAAACATTTCCCTTGTGGTTCCTACCTAGAAATGCCGCCATGTTCATGACTTGGCTAAACACGCAGCTTGCAGGAGGGGTGTCACCTGCAATACTTGGAAAATATAAAGTATATCATTGTAACTCTAGGATGGCAGAGACACACAAATAACAACCATTAATCAACAACCAGTAATTGGAAGAAAATCATTCACTTACCTTATATAAGGTGGTCTTTTGGAACCAGGTTTCCTAAGAGACATAAATGCACAGGAACAAAGATTCAAGATTTTCTTTCCCATTTAGTTTACATTGTTTTATTATTTTAAAGAAACAAGTAATTGAATGTAAAGTCCACAACCAGCTCTTACCTATCTGGTACATTCAGTGGGAGAATTTTGTTGTCTTCCACTGCTATAAAGTACCTGTCAAAAAAAAAAAAAAAGAGAAAGAAAAAGATGGAAACAGTGTAAAACCTCATCCTGGCTTCAATTACAAATATCACTCAAACACATTTAGAGTCTCAAAGGCACTGGCAGGATCTGCTGGAGGCCTTTCTTTGTGCTGCATCTGTTTTGAGTGGTCAGGTAGACAAACCAGGGTCACTGAACTGAACTGCCTTGAAAATAACCAGCCAGGGGAATGTTTTCATGTTTAATCTGAATCATTTCAATCATCTGGTTTACCATGGTCCCCTCTCCACAACAGCTGTTTTAATACAAACCAAGGGGATGGGACAAGAAGAACAACAAGCAATAGGGGTCAGACAAATGGCTTAAGCTACCCCGCTGCTGAAGAACAACATCCATGGCCAGAGGCATATCATACAATAAAACGAGGATATATGCTCGGCTCAGGTTGAACATAGCGGCTGATTGCACATTTATCGCTCCCAAATTCATGCTGCAGTCGTCTGCCTGCATGCTTGGACAGAGTCCAGCTCAGGGAAATGCATGTCTCGTGTGCATTTTGGTAAAAAGTATTAGTGAGAAAGCGAGTTGTCAGCATTAAGCTGCTGGCAGGTTGTCAGTGCAGTGCTACATGCTGCAGATTTTGAGTTTGCAGCCCAAAGCAGGGCCTCAGTGCTTCTCCAAGAGCTCTGCTGAGTCACTCAAAGAAAATGAGACGAAAGGGAATTTTTGCATTTTTGTCTGTCTCTTTTCAGGCAGCTCCCAGTAACGTGTGCCAGGAAGAAAGCAACGTCAGAATCTTGACCTGGGGAGCACAGAAACTCAGGGATAAAAACATGATCCTCTGATCTATGAACTGGCATGGCCTGGCCCCTGCCCCCATCATGTGCCTTCCCAGCCCCACAGTAACCCAAGGACAGAGCATTCCCAAAAGATGCTTCGTACTGAGACACAGCCCACACCACAGCAGTACTTCCGACTGCCTCAGCCTAAGTCGCTCTCACAAACAACCAGCAGGAGATAACTTACACTATCCATAATCCAGCTGATGTAAACAGGGTAAACACAAGAGGTAAAAACATCCACACGCTGCATTTCTTCCCATCCATACCTGCTAGAAACAAAGAACAAAGTAAAAACAAAAGAAAGAGGGCAGAGGTACCCACCCGCCTTGTCCCTCCTCTTTTGAAAGCAGAAAGAGCGTCCACACAGCAGGGTGCCAAAGCATCCCAAGATCAAGCTCCTAATGGCCATGCAGCAGGCGCTGCAAACCTTTCATACTGTCATTACTGGCATACGGGGTTAAGCTGCTGCACATAGGCAGCATCGTCTGCACTGTGCATAAAAACCAAGGCACAAAGAGCCTGGAGTTGTGGAGGGGGAGACTTTTCAGACATACCTACAGAATCTGAGTGGTTTTCAAAGAATTTTTCTTCAGCATTTTGCACAAGGTGACACCGCAAGACCCGTAGTCCTAATTCGCTGCTACTCCCCATAGGCACAAGGCAAGGCAGCCTCCTTCCCAGGATCATTACCAATTCCACACACGCTGCCTCAGCAAAGCCTGCAGCATGAAGGGAGAAGGACGCACGTGCTGTCTCCTCATCTCCACAAAGCACACAACCAGCTCCCATCCTGGCCACAGCAATCAGCTAAAAATAGCACTTGGCTGCATCCAGAGCAGAGGCAAGCTTGAGTGCCAGCACTCAAGAGTACTGTCAGGACAAGGCATTACAAACAGGATCGGCTCTCGACAGGTAGGCACTGTGAAATCCTGCACAGGGCATAAGGATGCTGCGTACATCACCTCCTGAGGACGCAACTGTCCTCCAGGCAAGATCATGCTGGATGAACATCTGAGATGCCGGGGCTGTTCCACGTGTTAACATGCAATTCAGAAATGCTGTGATGCTGTACTGCGGACACAGAGAGTCCTAGGTCTCCCTGTGACTCCTTTGACAATGGATCAAGTATTTCTTCTTCTGTTCTTCATAAGTGTTCCTCCAGGCACCAGCACAGCCAGGAGACACGGAGCACGAACAATGCATGGCGCACAGCTCCAGTGCCTGCTTAATTTTCACAACGGCAGAAGCACCTGCACCCCTGCGCTCTGCCTCTTCCTCCTTCCTATAGGCTGCTGTGGGACAGGCATTTCCTCGGGTCACCAAGGTCCCCATGGGTCAGCGAGGCTCCCTGGGGTGCCAGGGCAGCTCAGACATGATGGCCTTTCATTAGAGCCTGCTTGTATTTGCAGCTCAGTTACCTCATCCGGGTCCTTAAAGCAATGGCTCTTCCCTTTGCTCCAGACAAGAAAGCGCCCACATTGCCATCCTCCTCCTCTCAGCTCTCCTGGCCTTCCTACATCTGCAGCACAGGAGCCATGGTCTCTCTGGAGTGCTGCCCTGTTCTCTCCCCACTGCGAGGACCCACAGGAGAGAATAAGCACCCTCATCGTGTCACAGCCAGCCCCCAGCTCACCGCTCCAACAAGACAGCCCTGGGCTGCAAAGGCAACTCTGGCTGGACACTGCTCAGGGCCCCAGCCACTACCCCCACCGCTTTGGTGGCGGAGGCCAAAGTAGTTGAGGTGAAGCTCCCCAGACCCTGCAGAAGGCATGGCAGCCTCACACTTGCCCCTGCAGGTCAGCTGTCCTGTCTTCCCTGCACGTCACCTGGGTACAGGCAGGGCTACAAAACAACACCCTTGCAGTAGCCCAAGCCACACCACGCTTGCACAAAGCCACAAGGCCATGATTTGGTGCTGTCTGTACAGATGGCCTTGAGTGAGGCTGAATTGCAAAACATAAAAGACAGAAAAGGTCTCTTCCCTGACTTGGGAGCAGAGCGCGCTGCAGACAGGGAGCCATGAAATGATGCAGGTATTAAGTACATCAATTTAGAAGGCAGCTGGCTCCAGCACATATGCAGAACTTTAGCATGGTGTAACAGATCAGAAGAAATTATCAATGATGGTGGACTAGATTTCCCCACCCATATCATCGCTATTGCTTTCCTCCCGCACAGGAGACATAAAGCGATTCACAGCTCTGTTCCCCACACAGCCCCTGCAGTTGCAACTCTTCTGTGAAGCGCTGCCCTTGCCTTTTCCTCCCGCAGCCCATCAACACGCAGCGGCATCCCTTAGCTAGTGTTGGCCGTTGCCCTGGTACCAGGATACTTGTACCGGCAATGTCACGGACAACTTCCAGGTGGCAGTTGCCTCACCTGCAGCAGAGCCGCGTCCCTGCCAGACCCTGGCAGCACAATGCCCAAGTGCCGGCACTCACACAAGGGAGCCATAGACATAGTGCCCCTGTCTTGGCTGAAGGGGAGCAGGCAGGTAATGTCACCTCCTGTTTACAGCCTGTGTTTCCTCTGTAAGGTAATTACTGTTAATGCAGTGTTCAGCTCTCCTCTTTCCTCTTGTGGTGGCTGGACTAAGCCAAGATAACAGAATTCTTTCAGGTCAGGGGATGGCAGATCTTATTACTTACTCTTCCTCTTTGGAAAGGTACAAAGGATTCATTTACGCAATAAAAGCAAATACTAGCCATAACACTTGTCTTCATTAACCAGTTGGCACAGCTCCTCCGCCTTCCAGCATGCCTCCCAGACAAGAAACAACAGCCTTCGCAAGCTATTTCAGCATTGTCTGTCATGCAGAGAGGGAGGTGGCACAGAACTTTTCCCCCAGGCAGAGCAGCAAGGCAACGCACAGGGACTGGAATTCCACACCAGCATGAGGTGGGGAAATGCAAAAATGCCGTCCAGATAACCTTTACTCTGTGCTGAGCCCTGCAACGGAGTGGGGGTAAGGACTGGTGCCCAACCTCACCAAAGTCAGTATGATACAGCTACAGATTCACTCCCTTGGAAAACAGCCCTGTGTTGAATATTCACTGTGACATACAGAGTCTCTTTCTATCGACCACTAACAGAAAACAACATCCGAAGTCACTGCAGTGAATGACTAGTGCAGAGCACAGCATCCCAACGGTAAGCCAGGTCCATAGTTCAGAGAAACACGTTCATTTCAGGCCCTTGAAAAGAAACACTTAGAGAACACACCCCCTGCACACCCCTCATCACGGCCAGTTGGGTTCACACCAAGAAGGAAGGACAGCACTCCCAGGGAGCACAACCATGACCTGCGTGGGGCCAGGTCTTCACCAGAGCTCAGTGCAGCCACAGATGGACCTTTTGGAAAATAAGCATCCCACATCAGGCTGGCTGGCCTCTCAGGGTGACAAGCTCAGGGCAAGCTTGCCTCTTACGGCAGGCAGCAAGAATTGACCGGGAAAGGATGTTGCCGTTATGCACCCTCCTCTGACAGGTTCCACACCAAGGCATGGGTGCAGGACAGCATGAAGAAGTACTCTCTGGCACACCCTTGGAAGGAGAGCAGGGGGGCAATGGCTGGAGCGGCGGCACTGCTGGCTGCTGCCAGCCCACACAGGAGGAGCGAGCTGCCTGCGTCTGACAGATGAAATACTAAAAGCAGGAAAGAAGGGTCCCTTTCACCCATGTCCCCAGATGGCAACACCTTTTAATGCTGTCCACATCCCACACATGCCTGAAGATGTTTCAGCATCCCCATGTGGGCAGAGTATGGTTTAAAACCAGGAGTCAGCTCCTGCACATTTCTCATTTACTCTCTGCTACGTTATCTGGGTGCCAGAAACAAAATTACATGTAACCTCACTTCCTTCCAAAGGAGAAACCCCAAGCATGTGCTAAACCTGCCTAGCTTTGCACTAGCATCCAGCAGGTATCATTCTCAGCAGCCTCCTTTGGGTTAATCTGTCCTCTTTAGGGATGTCCCCGATGTTCATGTTTTCAAGCTGTGAGACCTCCGTGCACGCTAAGACTAGCGCCTCTAACAGCAGCCAGGAACAAGAGAACACGGAACCCAAATGACAGTTTAGCCAAAATAAAATGCTGAGAGCAACAGGAAAAAGAACCTAAAATCTCTGTGGGAAATGTAGAAACAATTTATTTGACAGCTAATTGCTCCACAGGGATGACATAAAGCTAGCATTCCTCTCCACAGCTCTGTTCTGCTTTGCTGCCGTGACCAGTTATGCCAAATCTGAGCAGTCAACTCCAGCTGGCGACAACAGCCATCTCTGCTGGGCCATGTCTCCCCAAATAAACACACAGCATCCAGAAGGTAGTTGGTAATTGCACACACCTGTTTGTCTTCCATTTTTAAGGCTTGCACAGGAAGGCCTTCAGCAACAGAAAGCCCTCGTGGTGCAATGGATTCACAAGGCTAATAAAAAACATGTTTTCAGCTTCATGTCTGACCCCAGCTGGAGTCAGCCCACCTTCCCAAAAGCACACTCTGTGGTCTTCCAGTCCTTCTTGACTCACGGTTTCACACCAGCAGTGCAGAAACCCCGCTGAGGTGCGCTCCTGCTATCATGGGTCAGGGTGCAGAATTGCAAAGGGTCTCACATGAGCGCTGCCACAGGGTGTCTTGAGAATTCTTCTCAGTGCAGGCTTACTCGCTTATCTCTATTCCCATTTTTATGTCTAAATCTACTCAGACTGTCAGCTGTTTGCTCTGCTTTTATTACCGTTGCCCCACTACACCCCCTCAATCAATTAAGCTCCCATTCCTCTAATGTACACACTTCAATTACAGCAAGCATCTCACCAAACACATACTGCTGCTTGCTCAAGGTTCATTTAATGTGGGCATCTTAATTTCATCTGCCAAGCAAAGTTACAGGCTCTTCCTGAAGTCACTTTTGCCAGAGAATATGAACATAAGGAAGGACACAATTACCACGTTAACAGAGTAGTACATCTTTTTTAAGACTATAGCATGCAGTTGCATTTCAAGGGCTGCATAATAACCCAGACCAACAATCCTGCATTTCACAGTGCTGGGCCATTGAGTCATTTCAGAGAATAGGTACAGAGCCAGAAGCATCAGGAGGAGGAGGATGCTGTTCAAAACATACGGCAAGTCATAAAGAATTGCTGCCAGTCAGCAACAATCAAAGGGGAATAAACACAATTTGTCTTTTGGGGGCGCCCACTATAGCTCTCTGTTGCTTTTAAAAGCAAAAATAACCACAGTCACTTGATACCTAATCACTGTAACTGAGCAGAGACAAACCAGCACATTACATAACCTGCCACCCACAAGCCACAAATGCCAACATAACAAAGCAGAGTGTTTTCAGGTTTATCTCAAGGTTCCCAGCCTGAGCACACAATGAGAGAGATAAGGCATGCCAGAGACTTGTAAATACATAACAAAATAGTGGGTAACAGTAAAAGAAGCAATCCCCTCTGTCAGCAGGGTATGACGCTCTGCTTGTTCCGGGTACCCACCTACCATCTCAAGGGTGTGCAGAAATGCTATTTTCATTTATTTATATAAAAGAGAAATGGGAAAAGGTAAAGACATCTCTGGGTTGCGCATGGGGGAAGCAGGAGATGCTTCAATAATCCTGCATCAATGTTGAGAAGCAATGGTTTCACCCACAGGAACATCCACACATATTTCTTGTCTCATCACACTGTAAATGCCTTCAGTGTGCTAATGAAATGCTCTGGCCAACACAAACCTAATGGAGACGGGCCAGCGCACCAAAGGAATCAAACCTTCTAGTCACCAAAAAACATGGGCAGAAAGGTTGTATTAGAATCACAGAATCCTCTAGGTTGGAAGGGACCTTTAAGATTATCGAGTCCAACCATCAACTGCCAAAACCACCACCAAACCACATCCCTAAGCACCACGTCTACCCATCTTTTAAATACCGCCAGGGATGGTGATTCCACCAGTTCCCTGGGCAGCCTGTTCCAATGCTTGATAACCCTTTAGGTGAAGAAATTTTTCCTAATATCCAAGCTTGCCCACACTGTCCCTCCAGGTTTCCCCAGGAAGCTGTCTCCTGGGATTGTGTAGAATTAATTTGTTATCAGTTCTGTAAATATATATATATATATTCAGCCTTTCCCAAGTGCCTTGGTAAGAAGGCCATATGACTGACAGTGTATTCTACCCAGAGATACTCCTGCTGCACCACTGGGTCCCAAGGCCAGCATCGCCCCTCTGCGCCCTACTGTACCTCAAAGGACATACCAAAGTGCCCTTGGTATGCTGCTTCCTGCTGCCGCACAACCTTTGCCCTCAGTCGCACACGAGTACTTACAGGCCAGTTAGAAACCGGTGTTGAGCTGCTGTGTTACAATCAGAGATGTCAGCTGTAAACTCTTCTGGGCTGTCTGCCTTTCTTGCATTTGGTGTACAAACCAGGCACGTCCTGCTTCAAGACCAGGCTCCTGGATGTTGTAAAAGAAAAATTAATATAATTTGCCACCTTAGGATCAAAGGGGTGTTTTGCAGGCTTAGACAGCGCAGTGCTCTGACCCATGCACCCACATTGGCCCGCACTGAATTCCACGAGGTCCCACTCATACCACGAGCAGGGCTTGGGCAGTCATGGCCCTCAGCCTGCAATAGGCAAAGAGAAGAGAGGCAGGAGCTGGGTAAGGCAGAAGGTACACATCCAGTTCAGACAGAAAGAGCTGGGTCAGCAGGCGGTGAAACCAGCGGGGAGCAGCCAGGGCCTAGAGGGAGACTCACAGCAAGCTGAGGAGCACTGCACTTTGCAGGTACTGTCTGTCTGTTTCCCTCAAGGACCTCATATTGCTTGGGAGTGCCCGCTGCAAGATTCAGCCCTCACGGCACTTCACAACCTCAGGAGCCAGGTGGCAGCCAGCCCCCAGTGAGTCCTCACAGTGGGAGTGTGTTGGACTGCCCACTTCCTAGGGCAGATGCCTTACTGCCTCACCGAGAGCAGAGATGCTCAACACTGCGGCCACTTTAGCCAGACCTCTCCTGAGGGAGCTCTCTAGCAATCAGTCTCAACACAGACCCAACCCCACAGTCCCACACCATCACCACAAGGGCATATTTTCCCCTTGCACAATTAGCTAACCCTTTGGTCTGGGATGCTTGTGAGAACTGCACTCACCCCAAAGTCCCAGCCAGACCCCAAAGAGAAGAGTTGCCGGAAAATAAGGAGGGCTATTTATCTCCTCATAAAATAAAAGACAGCAGAGCTCCCCCTGCTTCAGCTATGCTGTGAGGAAAGAGTCTCTGAAACCATCTCCTTGCTCTGCACATAATACACAAACACAGGCTGATGTTGTGGCAAAGCCCAGAAAGTCTGAGGCACTGTGCACAGTGTCTGCAGTCAAGCTGTCCAGTGATCATCTTCCACCTTAGCCATCCCAGCCTAATGACTGCTGCCTGAACCAGCAACAAGTAGAACGGGTGTTTCTCCTCCCCTAAGGTACAGTGATCTTGACGGTGTATTAATAGATTGATGGAGGTCTGCGCAGGTGTTTTATTTGCTCTTCAGTTCCAAAAACACAAATGTCTTCAAGCATTTCCAATGTGCATGAGCAAGCAAAGCCAAGACACACATTAGAACGGAAGTGGGTAGGAAGCCTGCCCAAGAGGTTTGTCCCATTATCAGGAAAACAATGTAAGTGTTGGGAGTGGCAAAGAACACGCAACAGCGAGGTGAAACCTGGCGAAGAAAGAGAAGGTCATGTCGACTTACAGACTAAGCCCAGAAAAGCAGACTTTGCAGAGCAGGTATTCCTGGTTATATTGTCATCTTCTCCTGTAGTTTATGGATGCGAGAGTGTATGCCCTGGAAGATCACAACAGTTCCAGGTTTCCCTCCCTTTGCTACCCTGCCACTGTGTTTTCTCCCCAGTAAACACAAAACACACGCTCAAGCTACAGAGCTTCATACACAGTGTAAGCAGGGCTTTTTCCACCTGTTCACCTCGTCTTTCACCTCTCTTGTCCCTTCTACCCTTCTTTTATCCACTGTTTGGAAACACAAGCTCCTTTCTTCACTGCATTTTGCAGCTCTACACTTTTGAAGAGAGGTGCACTGTCCCCAAAACAGCATTTCCTTTGGTTACGCCAGCGGGCACCACCAGCAGAAGCATACATACCAAGCAGTCTGCACTTGTCAGCCATGGGGAAAACACCCAAGGCCTACGAGCTTTTAGGGAGTGTGGCATAGCACACTGACCTTTCTCAGGACAGACTCCCTCACCAGCCTCTTCAGCCTGAGGACTCATGCCTCCTCCACTACTCACATGGCAAACTGAGGTCCTCTTCCCCTCGTATTAAGCACCAAAGCCCCAGAGAAGCAGCAGTGAGATGATGGGCCGGAGGGTGAGCTAGAAGGAATAGATGTGCAGTCCATTATTCTAGAGTCATTACTCTAAGGTAGAGTAACCAAGGTAGAGTAACAGGGCCAATGAGTTACTCTCTGGCATAGAGATTGTCAAGGGTAAAAACTATGTTAGTCTTTTGGCTCCATTCAGACCTGTGGAAATCATCTGCCCTGAGACAAGTACAAGATAAGCAATTGTACATAGACATTTCTGTGGTGTTCATCACTGCCTAGCCAGCGTTCCTTATTTGTAGGAATTAGTTACATTTATTTACCAGCCTCCCAGGCTGCTGCAACCATAAATTGCTGTTTACAGGATGCTCGGGTGAGCTACAGGAGGAAGATGCCATGCAGATTTCACTTCACACAAACCTGTTGCAAACACAATGGACAGACGGGACCAGGGAACAGCCTCCACCTGTTAAACAGGGGCCAAGCCTGCTGTGACCAGCCTCTCCACCACATCCAGGGGGCTTAAAACTTCTGCTGTCTTTTGAAATATTTTCAGAGACAGACTTTCCTGTAACGCAAGAGACCACATTACACCACCTCTAAGAGCATTCAGCTGGATCCACACTGGGGAGGCTCTCCCTGACAAAGCCATGGCCACCGCCAGTAGCTTGGCCAGGCAAAGTCCACTCCTGCAGTCCTGTGGTACCAAAACTGCAGGTACCAAAAACTGACAGGCTGCTGGCTTTTTTTGGCTCAGGCAGTCACCACTACTAATCCCAGTGGTTCCTAAACAGGGAGCAGGAAATAAGACAGGGAGGGCAGAAGTTCTCTCCTCAGCTACCTGGATCTGCCCCAGTTCAGGGAATCCAGAGGAGGATGATGGGCCCACCCCTCACCAATGCAGCAGACTGGCCCAAGTCCCCCAGGCATTTCCTCCCTTCGGGCTGCTCCCTGTGGGAGAGGCAGCCTGGACCTCTCCTCATGGCAGCAGGGAGCACCTCGGCCTCCTCTCCCAGCAGACCTGCTGAACATGCCACCTCTTCCACAGGACAGCCCAGCTCAGCAGCTCCCGGGGCTGGGGAGGATGCCTCTGCTATTCTGCGTGGCGGGCAGAGTGGAGAGCGGGCTTCCCTCCTGTCTCGCACATGGGCCCAGCCCTCCCTAAGGGAGCCAGGTCTGCATGCCTGCCGAAGGCAAACACTTCTCGACTGAGCAAACCGCACTTACAGAGAGACTGCTGCCCTAGCAGGCACCTCTCCCTTGCAGGCACAACCATCCAAAGGAAACCTCAGCCATAAAAACCTGCATTAAACCTCACGCATGGTATTCTATAGCTGTTTTAACAGTTCCTTTCACAGCTTTTGAAACTTAGTCGGTCATCTTTGCCTCTCGTCCATCCTCCCATTCACTCCACCCTTCTCTCTCCACCTGTTCCCAATGTGCTCTGCTCCCCTTTCACCCCTCTCATGCCTTCATCCCTGCACCTCACATGAGTGCTGCTGCAACCTGCGAGGACACAAGGCAAGGGGAGCCAGACACCTACAGACCTTTGCAAGTCTTGAGGCAGCAAAAAGTATCATTATTCCCATTTTAGACAACAGGGCCAATGAGTTACTCGCTGAGAGGTCACACCAGAAATCGGTGGCACAGAGGAGCTGTGTATTCAGAGTCCTGGTCCAAGCCCGCTACCGCAGCAGCAGTGGCCTCCTCTCACCTGCCAGCCATTCCCCCTCACCACTTACTCCTCCCAATAACCTTAGGATCATCTTTCTCGCTTCCCACAGACCCTTCTCTGCTTCTTTGCTCCCACTTACCCTGCAATCAGAGCTCATTGTTTCAGCTTGGACTGCAGGATCAGGACCTTAAAGTGTCTCTGTTGGGCCAAACTGCAATCTTGCAATCTCAGGCCCGGAAATGGCTGGGGGAGGGGAGGAAACTACGGACATGATATCTCTCCCAAGAAAAAACAATTGAAAATGTCCATGTTCATACAAGCACACATCCCTGCTCTGCATGTGAAAAGCAAACACTGCAGCACAAAGAATCTTAAAAGGGAAAATGAAACAACTGCACTGACTTCCACCACCCAGGCTCAGAAAATGCTGACAGCTGGGCATGAAGAACAGCACAAGAAAATAATTTTACTTTTAACGGTACAACAGTGAAAACAGGAGCCAGATGTTTGTCAAGCAAATATGAGTCCCCCATTCTTTACCCTGTTACCCAAAGGCAGAAAGTCAGCAAGAATCAAGTCCCTTTTTTCAGCCAGTTTTATCCATTTGAGCAAGACACAACAGGCAGTCAGCGTGTTGGGATATACCTTTCGCACACTTCCCTCTTCCATATTGAGCTGCTATTCGTAATTAACCATACACGTGTATGTTGCTATGGTGTAAGGACTGCACGAAAGTTGACCAGATAATCCTTAAGGTCACTTTACCGAGAAGCTTTGTTTAAGGAAACAAAAAGGGGGGAAGGGGACAGATGAAGAGAAGATTAGCTCAGAATTTCTCCAACCTTTATAGCCCAAGAGCTCTGAACCAAAGGTCTGGCACAAGCATGCTGCTGTAAGAAAAAGCTGAGACTGAGATGCCAAGCGAGATCCCATTATCACCTGGAACATGACGGAGGCAGGACCTTGCCCTTCCTTCCCTGAGGTACCACAGCAGAGGTGAATGGCCTTTCTCGAGACCTTTTCTCTCTAGGAATTAATTTCCTCCCGGGAATTTTAACAGCCCGCATGTCAGGCATCCCGACAGAATCTGCGGAAGGCAGTACCTGTCCCACCCCACAGCCTCAACCCGGGTGAGTTTCTCCACGGACCCCTGTGCACAGGGGTGCTGACAGCAGGCTGGCACGCTGCCCTGCCGAGCTCTGCCATCATCACACCCCTCAGCCCCGAAAGGATGGCACAGAGGGGCTCACGGGCAAGGGCGACGCCGACATCATGACCTAGCCGATCTCTGCCACAGCTGGGTCCTTCAGGCCCTGGGTCAAGCGGCTCCAGCCGCCTCATCTACCCTCTGCCTACCTGCCGTAAATCAGTAAGCTCCAGGACAGACAGCCCTGGGGCTTCAGCTCCTCCCGAGCGCTGCGGTACCTGCGGTGCCCCGCGACGGGCCGGCCCCCGCTGCCAGCCCCGCGGGGAGGGGAGCGCTCGCCGCCCGCGGCCCCCGCCAGGCCGCTCGCCTGCTCCCCGCGGCGGGGGTCCCTCACCGCCACCTCCCGCC
>VWZL01004710.1:240277-284107 GCA_013396915.1 Stercorarius parasiticus
TCCCAACGGCCGTTCCCAGCCCCCGCGGGGGCGGCTCCTACCTGCGGGCGGCTCCTACCTGCGGGCGGCTCCGGAGGTGGTTCTTGCCCCGGCGGCTGCGGCGGCAGCGGCGAGCGGGCTGGGCCGTGGGGGCCGGGCTGGGCCCGGGGAGGCGGCCCGGCTTCGGCCCCGCCCCGCCCCGGACGGGCGGGGAGCTCAGCCGCCGCCACGGCGGCTCTGGGCGGCTCTTGGCGGCCGCGGGGCTGCGCAGGGTCGGCCGGCAGTAGAAGCCGCCGCGCCCTCGCTGCCGGATTTGGGGTGGTGGGCCGCCACCACGGCCCCGCCCGGGACCTCAGAGCGCCCCTCGCCCCAGTCTCCGCTAAAAACAAGCCCCGTGCTCGGCCCCAGCACCGCGTACGGGCCCTCCGTCTGCGCTGTGCCAGGCGCGGCCGTGAGGTGGGCTGCAGGGTGGTTCCTTCTCTGTGCCGCTCCCTGCCCTCCCTCCCCGGCGCCAGCAGCCCCTGCCCAGCATGCGGCTCTGGGCGCTGCTGCCAGAGGCACTAAAGAGGGCTCACCACCCAAAACTGGCGGCGACGTCTTTGCAGTCCTCCGGGGAAGGGGTGCCCGTTTGCTAAGCGTTTTGGAAACCTGTAAGAAGCAGCCACCCAGTAGCAAGAGACCCCGGGAACAGCCCGGGCCAGGTTGTCCTCTTCCACCCCCTTTCCCTTTCCTACTGGATGCTGGGGTTTGCGGTCTCCGTAAAGAGTCTCTGTGGTTGGAATTTTGGGAGGAAGCATTCCCAGCCAAACAGCTCGACAGTAACCATTTGGGAATGTTTCCTGGCGTGGAGGGATCCCTTCACTGTCTGACCTCAGTGGGACTAAGACAATGTGAACGCTACCACTATTCTTCTCTCCCTCCCCTCTCTCTCTGCCAGGATGCGGTACGACTGATGTTATTTATTGACTGTCTTGATTCTTCTCCCAAAACCCAAATAAGATGGCATGTATCCAAAGTTTTGCCCTGGTGCTATCACTTATGAACCAACACAAGACAGCCACCTGCCTAAACCCACACCAGCCTCCAGAAGTGAGCTGAGTTATACATCAGCCGTTTATCAGTATTTTATACTTCTAGCGGCCAAGCAACGCTCCTTTGCCCTGCAGCTTTGGCCCTCGTGGCACAGCCTGAAGAGATTTCATCTCTTTGATCCCCGGGGATTACGAACCCCTCAAAGCACAGGTCCTCAGAGCAAGCGCAGCACCAGCAGGTCCCTCGAGCCCTTACTGAAGCGGCCGCATCTCCGTGGCAGGAGCACTGCCAAGGGAGGAGACAGCTGCTCTCGCAGAAAGGCAACCGCTCTGTACGCTTCTCAGTGTTTTAAAGGCCAAGGAAGCTATTTTTAGAGCTGAAATAACATTCTTCCTGCTCTGGTATTTCAAATTTTGTGTTATCTTGGACTAATAAATGGCTCCTCGCAGCATTTGCTTTTTGCAACCCCACAAAATCCAGAGATGTTGGCCAGGTTTTCCCTCTGCGTTCACCTGACACTGCCCCATGGCACTGCCACACTAAGGAGCTGCAGGCCATGACAAGCAATGACCAGGCATGGCTTTCCTTGGGCAAGGAGGTGCTTTTGCCCCCACATCACCAAGACAGACCCCAAAATCAGGTGCCTGGAAAAAAGCATGCTTGAAGTATCAGTGTTAACTACATCCCTGACTGCAAGGCTTCCTACGATAGCAAAAATCAAGTAAGCTCAATTTAAAAGTAACAGAGGGAGGTCTTTGAGTTCAATAACCTCCAGCTTTCAGCAGCTGAGGCTGAAGAAAACCTTCTGCCGAACAGGTGAGAAGTGACAGCGCTCAGCCCCACTGATTTTGGCCAGAAAGGAAAACGCAGTGACTAATCAGAAACTGCCTTAGTCACTTCACCTCTGCCATCAGCCAAAGCTTGAAGGAAAACAATGCAGCATATGGGATTTTAAAGCAATTTCATTTTTGGTAAACTGAGCGTCTGAGACATTTTGTTCGCAGCTCTTTTTTGAGCAGATGGTGTCCCTTCAAGTGCTGGAAAATGCGTGACGCTGACAGGCCCGCCGAAGACCTCTCACAAAGAATCACGCTTAAAAAAGGGGCACAGCCTGGGGACAGCAAGCATGTGCTGAAGCCCACCTGGTGCAGGACATAATAGAGGTGCCAGGAGGCACTAGCCATCCAGGGGTGGTGTTCCATGGGCTCACGGGGATATCTCCTGCAATCCCTTCTTCACAGGACACTAGTCCCATGGGAGGAGCAGCCCCTCTCCCATGAACCTCGTCCTGCAGCATCCCCCCACCAAGGGGTGTGGGGGTGCAAAGGCAGGTAGGGTGGTAGGGCACATGGGTGTGTTGCGTTGAACTGCATCCCACAATAACACATCACCCACCTCCCTTGCAGTAACACTGCGCGTCCCAAAGCCTGCTGCAAGCTCACCTTGACCTGTGGAAAGAGTCTTTCCTCCCACATCTCCACCAATACTGCCTTGGCAAAGACGAGTAGCCACAAGTATGTTCCCCCATCTCCTTTGGGGTTACACCTCGCTTTCCCAGGGGTGGGTGGATGACAGAGGCCGACACTGATGTCAGAGTCAGATGTCAGAGTCACTGATGATCAGCGTCAGAGGCTGACACTGATGTCGCTCCCTGCTCAGTCCATGCCTTCGAAGACACAATTGCAATGACGCTGGTGCACAGATGTGACAATGCTCCTGGGACGCTGTGAGCAGCACGTGACTTTTCTTATCCCAGTCCTCACTAGGTTTTCCTGCTGGACCACTGAGACCCACTAGGGATCTGGCTGGCAATCTGCCTGGCCCAGAAGGGGGACCTGCTTCAACACAAGCAAATGTTTAACATTCTGGCTTTGCATTGCTGTCTGTAAATTAATATTTCCTCCCACCAATGCCTTACAGCACGTGCATGTTACCTGTGCAAATTTTACCGGTTCTCTTCACGGGGACCGAACTGCCTGCTATCTCCACATCCACTTTCTTCCAGCAACAGAGAAGTGGGAAGGCCGAGCCCCCATGTCCTGACATCAAGTAGCAGGATGAGGCATTGGAGGTATTTTATTTTTCATGTAAAAGACAGAGCTTCCACAGAGCTAACCCCTGCCCTCGCAGACCTCACTCGCAGATCGGGATGAAACAAAGCAACCTCATTCCCCTCTAATTGCAATTAGGGTGATGTTAACCTGAAGACTGGCTATGTTTTTACTGGGCTGGTTTTTTGGGGGGGAAAGGAACACAGAGGCAAGCAAAATGGAAAAGGAAATTGCTTTGAGTTTGGTTTCATTCCCGGGAAATACATGTCTTCTGAAAATAGATTTACCACCTGGTTTTCCTGTCCTGCTCCTTTCCGCTCCAAAGCCGGACCAAGGTCTGGCAAGAAACATTGCCACCCAGAAACAGGAGCAGCAGGGAAAAGGGGCCAGGGATCGCTCAGCAGCAGCCATCGGAGCCACTCTGTACCCTGATGCATGGGCTAAATACAGCGCCTATGCAACTGTTTCTCAGTTTAAGTGTTAACTCTAATTTCATTAGCCAGATCATCTCTCATGAAAGCCATCTGTTCCTTTATCCGGCTTTTTAAATATTGTGATAGACTTCATTTCTCCAAATGCCCTGCTGCTAAACAGACACCATCTGAGCATGTACACCCTTGGCTTGGCATTTACAGATGTGCTCAGGATTTGCTGGAGAGGCAGTCACCTGCAAAGGTGCAAGGGCACTCACCCTGAGATCTATCGCCAGATCCCAGCCCTCCAAGATGAAGTGTTCCCTCTTCCCAGCTCGCCCGCATGATCCCAACTGAGAAAAATTCACCTGGATTTGGGACTGGAGCAGCAAATTGGAGTGACCCACCCCATCTCGCTGCAAGAAAGTGACACCATATAAATGGTAGGAAGGGAAGTGGAGAAAATGAATACAAAATTTCAAAGTTTTTTTTCCATAAAAAGAGAAGTCAAAAAATTATCGCTGTGATGGCAAACACATGGGATAAACAGGACTCGCCCATGAGATGGTCAGGGTCTGAACTCTGGGGAGGAAACCTTGAAGGTGTGTGCAGATGGGAGCTGCCGACTGGCATGCCCTGGCTCCAACCCGCACATGTTCTGGCCTGGCAGGAGGACAGTCCTATATGAAGCAGAGGAAACGTTGAAAAAGAGAAAAATTATTTTTTTTTTTAGGAATACTGAGATTTAGTAAAATAACCATTTCCTATTATTATGCTATAAACACTAATGGAATTATGTCAGCCAGGAAAATTTAGTACCCCCAGTTAATATTGAGGTTAGGCATTACCGTGCAGAGATGGTAGGCACCGTTTCACTTACAGTTTTTATCTCTGCTGCTCACTGGGGCTTTTCTCCTGAGTACCTTCCAAGGCCTGCAAAAGGGAATTTTTTTTTTTTTTTTCTGTCAGGAAGCTGCAAACCATTCACCTCCCTGGGACTTCCTATGGCTGTACCAAAGCCAGCAAGATGGAATGGGTATGGTGGCAGCCGGGGCACAGAACAGCGGGACAGGCCTGCCAGGGTCAGCTGGCTGCAGATTCCCACAACCAGGGTGGGAATTCTGCTATCATTTTCTCCGAAAAAGCCTAAATCAGGGTTTAACTCTCCATGAAGCGGGATAGCAGGAGATGCACTCAGCAAATGCACTGCACCCCATGTGGGAGGGATGATTAAAACAGCAAAAGCCTCCAAACCATCTGGTGGGCAGCCCTGCCCCTGCAGGCTCACCAGTGGCTCCTCCACAATCTCAGCACTTTGCTAGGTTTCAGGGCTTTTGTTTTTCTTGCCCCTGTGCCCCCTGTCTGGCAGGGGTGGCATTGCTGGGTGTGTGCCCCTGGATGCCAGCTCCTGGGCTGGGCACCACTCCAGAGCCATTGCAGGAACTGAGACATGTGGGCACGTGTTAGCAAACGCCTCCTTTCACACTGGGCTCTGCTTTCAGTTTTTCTTTTCATTCTTCTTTTAAAAGAAGATCTTAGGGGAAATTGTACCTTGATTCCCAGAAGTGTCCCAGAAGGCAGTGAAGAGGAGCCCCATAACTCCCTGTGAGGCCCTTTTTACATAAGGGTACAGCTACAAAACAGTCCAGGAGCAAAAATATCAAGGTACTACAAGTCCAGCCTGGCCATGCCTTTGCGGACACAGTCTGGGAGCTGATACATCATCAACCATTAAAAGTCTCTCCAAACTGAGAGCCCTCCCAGCTGCAAATACCCCAGACATCAGCTGACCAGAGCCCATACGTCTTTCACCATGTTTGAGCCTGGCATGGACTCCTGGGCTCATGTGGACACAGGAGATCTTTCAGAAGAACTTTTTTTTCCTGTGAGCCTCCCAGCCCAACAGCTCGATGCGATACCTGAAGTCAGACCGCATTTCCCATCTGTTGGGCTTATTTCCAGAAAGCCGTGTTCTGGCTGCCGATTTCTGGGTCTGAAAAATTATCAACGCCAGCCAGAGGACAGCAGTCGCCTTGCACTTGCAAGCTGTGGAGGGAGATAGGGATGCAGGCATCACCCAGGGTTACAAGGGAACAGCAGAGCCACTGGAAGGAGTGGGCAGAAATCAACTCCTGACGCTCCAAGCAGCCACCTTTGCATCCCCCCACTTTCACCACATATTTTTAAACTGGCTCAGGGCTATTTCCCACCCCAGACCGCCATGCTAAAGCTCTGCATCCAAGTGCCAAAGGGCTTAGTGAAGTTTTGGTGATGACACGTAGGACCCTGGCACAGCATCTGGCTCAACAGGAATGCCACCAACTTTCCCGAGCGCGGCAGTGGGGCTGCTGGGCAGGAGTTGGCACAGGAGATGTCTGCTCCACTTGGCTGCTTTTCAGGACTGCAAACCCTGACGCATTTCTTCAGTGCCAGCACTCACGCTCTCACCACAGACCCTTTCTTGAGGTGTAACTCTGCTGCCAGCAGGTTTTGCTCATGCTTGCCTCCCATTCCAGGGAATTACATGAATGCAGCCCAGCCCGTGCACCCGACCGTGGCAGAGATGGGGTTAGATGGAGCCTGGAAGCTCCTCTTAGTCAGCTATCACAACTTTGGCCTCACATGACACCCTGATGGTCGTATTTGTACACAGCCCTGACGGGGTTTCATCAATATTTGCATAGCTGAGTACACGCTGTAAGTTACAGCTGAATTCCTCCTTTAGTGATTGTGCTGTCCCAGGGCAGGCATAGCATTTCCTTGAGCCACCCCGTAACAGAAAGCAGGTGACCTGCTGGGGTGTTTCTGCTGTGGACGGAGCACACTGCTCCTCAGCCAACACTGCATTTCCTATAAAGGGCCCCACCAGTTCTGGGAAAAAAGGTAAAAAGATCCAGTCCCAGCTGCGCACCAAAGCTGAGAGCCTGGAAACACTCAGCACAACAATGCATGGGGCAGTGTACAAATACTTCTTGTTCCCAGTCGCACATGGTGTTACTACAGATGGTTCAACATGGCAAGAACAAGGTTAGAGACGAGAGATCGGGCACTGTCAGACCATCAGATCTTAGGAAAGTTTGACAGTCACTGTATCCTTGTTTTATCGTAGAATGGTTTGGGTTGGAAGGCACCTGAAAGATCATCTTGTTCCCACCCCCCCTGCCATGGGCAGGGACACCTCCCACCAAACCAGGTTGCTCAAAGCCCCATCCAACCCCCGCTCTTGAACACTTCCAGGGATGGGACATCCACAGCTTCTCTAGGCACCCTGTGCCAGTGCCTCACCACCCTCACAGTAAAGAATTTCTTCCTAAGATCTAATCTAAATCTAACCTCTTCCAGCTTCAAACTATTACGCCTTGTCCTGTCGCTACACTCCCTGATAAAGAGTCCCTCCCCATCCTTCCTGTAGGCCCCCTTTAGGTACTGGAAGGCTGCTCTAAGGTCTCCCTGGAGCCTGCTCTTCTCCAGGCTGAACAACCCCAACTCTCTCAGCCTGTCCTCATAGCAGAGGTGCTCCAGCCCTCGGATCATCTTTGTGGCCCTCCTCTGGACCCATTCCAACACATCCATGCCCTTCTTATGCTGACAGGAGCTTTTTTTTTTGATGGAGGAGCTCTGACTTTTCTGAACGATGTTTCTTTATTTACTTTCAATTTTTCAAAACCATGATGTCACAATTTAGGCTGGGCTGGCCACTAAATCAATGACAGATGTTTTCTATTAATCCCTCTCCCTTCCCAGAAGGGAGAGAAAGACTTATGGGTTGAAAAAAAAACCCTAAAACCGCTTTAATGAAATACTAACAATAAAAAGATAATAGTATCAATAATAATGAAATACATTAAAATATATACAAAAACAAAATATTGAGCTCCTAGGATGACCATCACATCACCAGCCAGCACTGGGGAAATCCCAGACTGGACTCAGCAGCAGACAGGAGCTGGATTCAGGAACACACAGACAGATTTTGGGTCACCTGCCCTGTCCGCTCCTTCCTCTACGCTCTTCTGCTTCCAACCGTCCAACTTGGTTCATAACAAAGTGAGCTAACCTTGGTTGTTATAGCCGTAAGTATGAACAGGAGCCTCTCTGCATACCATTCATTGGTATTAACTATAAACATCAGACCTTACCACCGATAGAAGCAGACACTGTCTAAAAAAAAATACCATTAATTTCAGAGAGTGCAGTCAGTTAGGAGAGACTTAAGTGAAAAGTAAAGTTACTGAAAAGAAAATTGGTTTTGTTGTATCTCAAACCAGGACACATGGGTAATTGCCAATGGTTTCAAAATCTCAGATCCCTGAATCACACTGGAACTGCTGTTGCTGCTGAAGTCTTATACTCACAGGGGAAAAAAAAAATAAAAAAAATAACCTTGCTGTAATTTCAGATAGTCAGAAAGGTTCAGAACAGCATGTACTTCTTTGCCAGGCCAGTTATTCTTCTTACACCACATACTTGACAGGAATCAGCTTAAGGAAGTCCAAATATGAGCAGTACAGAAGAAAAAAAAAAAGGGGGTTGGAACTTAGATACACATCTTCCTGTTGATCTAAGTGCCTGAAAGTGCATTCACTGCAGTTTGCCAGCCAGCAAACTGCACAAACGAAATGATGGGAGCACCACTAAGATTAGGCATTTGCGCATGTTCCCAGCTTCACTCCTACACTCAAACATCAAGTCCAAACCCACCACCTGCATCATTTTGAAGGCGGGGTCCCAGTGATTTTTGTCACTCTCCAACTGCCCGTTGACCATGCTAAGGAGGAAGCAACAGCACTATCTCTCTAACTGGTAGGTCGGAAACCTCCCAGCTCTGGGAGCCTGCTTCCACCCCCTCCTGCAGGCACTGTAAGGGCTGGTGGGGAGACATCTCCTACTCGCATGTGTGTAATTCCTGTGTCTGTCCAACGACCCTGACTCCAGATGAGTGCACATCAAGACATGACTTCTGACACACTCAGGTCTTCATGCACATCTCAGCAGAAATCAAGGAGAATTCACAGCAAAATCTGAACACGATAATATTTTCGGTCAAAGCGTTGTCCTGCAGTCACATTGGGCTGATAAAGTGGGATTTTCACATGCAAGAACTTGCCATAGTTTCCTTTCAAGCTTATGTCAGCTTGAATTTTCTTTTCCCCTCCCTCTATCAGCTTGGCCACTAAGCCTGAAGTAATCAAATCTCTTGATGCGTTTCTGTTTGACAACACTCCTCTTCCACTGATGAGGAAACCAGAAATGCTGAGGGGGTAGGTATTTTGGAAATGCTGCACCAAGTGAATAGCTGGAAACACCAAGCAAAATACTGCTGTTATTCTGATGCGTGATGCACAAAGCCTTTCGCTTTGGCAGACATTTAAAAATAAAACACAGAGGCCAGTCTAACTCATAACTGTTTATTGTAAATCACTCAAGAGTTTACACATCATTAATGGCAAAGTAACACTGTTAAAACACCTGCTGGATGAAATACAGAATAAAGACAACTCTCTTATATTATATGGCATAATTTAAAAAACAAGAACCAGAACAAAAAAGAAACCATTTTAATTTTTTTTCCAGTTCTGCATCTTTCCTGAAAATATCTGGGCCTGAGCCTCAGTTACCTCGAGATCACCGCCTTGCCCAGGGCATGGGGCCGCGCAGCTGGGAAAAGGGCACTCCCTCTCTGAGGGGCAAGGCAGTGACCTCCTTTATAAATGAAAATCATGCCCTCTATCTTCAAAAGTGCTCCAGTGCTGACAGTACAAAGCCTCTCTCCTGCACTGGCTAACATCTAACACAAAGGGCTATATGTCCCCATTAATTCCACATGCCTTTTTTTTTTTTAATCTTTTTTCCTTTTTTTATTTTTTATTTTTTAAACAATAAGACTTAAAATTCAGAAGCTACATAACTGTCTTTATATTTTGCTCAGAAACCAATGGATGTTGCATGCAGCTGAAATATTAGTAGAGACTCTGACTTAGATAAAGGTCAGTTTTCTAAGACCCGCTACTCAAAGGCAGAAAAAGAAATTAAGAGGCCTCTTGTGCAGAAGGAGCTAAAATATGCATGCATCAATGGCCATGACCGATTAGAATATAACTTAGGTCTCCAAACATTGAAACCGAAGCTTTATTTGGCTTAAGACATGTTTGAGCTCTATACCTTTACAAATTACAATGCATATGCAACAATAAAGGAATCATCTCAACACAGCATCAGTTGGTATTTTGGCCTGTATAGAGACTAATCTTCAACACAAAAGCCTGCTCAGCAATAAATGGTTTTCATAGTTAACAAAGACAGCAGCACACTGGGCTGGCTAACAGGGCTAACAAAAAGAAGAAAGCAGGTTACCAAACTAACACCTAACTAACTTTAAGTCGATTTTTCCCCTTGGACATCCTGTTTTTCGTCGGTGCTGTTACTGTCCTTTCCACTAGTCTGTAGCTGAAACAGCATATTGGGCCCTGCCCCATCCCCTCCGAGAGATGCGTCTCAAAAGCATATTTCATTAATAGTAGAAACAAAAATCTCCCCTAACTGCACTGGGAAAGGATAGTTAGTTCCTCCAACCTGCCAACATTTACCATGGACAAGCAAATTACAATGTATTTCAGACATGAACTACAGTGACTAAAATCAAATCTCTCTCCTGTTTAACTATAATATTAAATAATATATAACATTTTCACACTTAATAGTCTGAAGTTTGGACATAAGACAGCTAATAAGGAAAAAAAGCTGGGACCAAATCTGTTCCTGGGGAATGAATCTGTCCCAACAGATCTGAAAAAACTAAGTTTAACAAGAGGAAAATAAATCCACCACAGGCACAGGGGTGCATGCACACCCACCCACGTGTACGACAGCGCTGGCACAGCAAAGCATTACTTTTCAAGCACTGCCATCTCCAGTCCTTTCCTTGCGAGCCTGGATCATCTCCTTCGGAGCCTGCTTGCGGTCAGTGACCAACCCCAACCAAAACATGAAGTCAATGAACCAGGTGGTGGGGTTGAACTTCAGGCCCAGCTCACTGGCTGAGTAGTCGAATGGGAAGGTGTGGTGGTAATTGTGGAAACCCTCACCTGAAAAACAGAGACAGAGTTTAAAGACCACATGGCCGTTGCGTTTATGAATTTCAGAACACTCTCAGGTGGGACATCCCAACGCCTGTTTCCCAAGTCCTGAATCTAGTGCAAGTTATGTTCCCCCCCGGCTGTGGGAGACCTCTGGGGCAGACCCCCAACGGACTCCATTTCAGTGCTTTGGGCTTTCCTCCCCAGTAGGAAGGGGCATGTCCCAACCCTTACACTCAGGAAAGAAAACCATAAGAGGGGAGATGCACAACCAAGTAAGAAGCAGAGTCGCTTACTTCTGCTGTGCTGTCCCCAGACGACTGCTGGGAAGAGAGGATTGCTAGTGTGAACATGTCTCCGCCCAGAGACTACATGGCGTTATTTCAATGTGGGCACCATCAGTAGAACGAGGGAGCCTTCCTCTAGGATGCGCAAGCTCCAGCCTCCTGCAAGCCCTGGCTCCAAGTGGTGTCCAGCTGCAGGTGCCCAAAGCCCCGACCAGCGTGAAACAGCATGGGATGTCGCTCTGAGTTTGCAAAGCTGTACCCAGGGCTACAGCACTTACCAATGGCTCCCAGAGTGACAAAGGTGTTCTGCCTGGGGTTGATGTACTTGTCGTAAGGGCGGTTGCCGTACATGTGAGCAGCACTGTTGACCAGCCACGTGACATTGAGGGAGATGGTGTACCGGAGGATGGAGGCAAGGAAGTAGGCATTCCACAGACTCTCGCCCCAGAGGTACCACGGCACAAAAGTAGGGATCACAAAGCACATCAGCACAACCGAACTCTTGTAATACCTATGGGGAAAGAAAAGGACGCCATTACCGTGGCAGGAATGACAGCTGGGGTGAAGTGAGGTTGGATCTCTGGAGACAGGGCTCTGCCAGAAAGCCCTGGCATAACCTGGGCCGGCCCCATAACTGGGGCAACAGGGAACATTTCAGACATCCGCAATCACGACGTAACTTTTTCCAAGTGCAATTCAAAATGCCAAGAGAAACCGAAACCCCAAAGCAGCAGGTAATACTGCAGCTGAACAGCTGAGACCCAGTCCCAAAGCAAACCTCCAAGTTGAGCACCTTTAAACCTGGGGAAGCACAGGGTTGGCTGCACACCCTGCGCATAGGGTCCGGCTCTGGGACTAGAAAAGCCCGGAGCTTGGCGTGGCATTGGTGGAGCTGTGTCAGAAACATGACTGACGCTAAGAGCTGGCAAAGACTTCCCCTATGCTCAGAGCAGAAGGGAACCTGAAGCACAGGGCAGGAGCAGCTCCCTTCTATACCACTGCTGCTGCATGAGCTCCAACAGCGGCAGCAGACCTGAAGCAGCTGCCAAGAGACCACGGACACCCCACCAAGGGTGAGGAGAAAGACGCATCTTGGCCTGGGGGCCAGGATTACTGCTGCTCTCCCAGCCCACTGCCTGGCACAAGCCCTGCCACTCCTCCACATATTGGACAAAATCAGCGTGCAGTGGAAAACAAGGAGGGAGGAAGCCGAACAGTTTGAGAACAAACAGGAAAGCTTTATAGTACAGCTAAAGCCACATGCACAGGCAAGGCAGGGAAGAGAGCACAGGATGCAGAGAGCACAGAGGTGAAGAGCAGAGACCACAGTGGGAGAAACAAAGAGAAAAATCATGCTGGGGGAATTAATCCAAGGCAAGTGGAGAACGGGAGCAACTCAGCAAAAAGTGTGGAGGCAAAGCCAAAAGCAAGATAGGAAATAAATGACTCTGAATGGGTAATGGGATAAGGGCGCTCAGAAGCGGAGGGCAGCAAGACAGTGCAGCTTGGGAGCCACCAACACTGTGTCCCCAGCTTAAGAGGAAACAAGGTCCCATCTTCCCCATTGAGCCCTTCCACCTCCCTGAAGCCCAGATTTACTACAGCCCGCAGTGATCTCGGGGTATCATCATCAAAGCAAGCTGGCACATGAAACTGGAGCGATAGGCTGAGGAGACAGGATTTTGAAGGGTGCAGAAAGAAAAGAAACACAAAGTAAGACCCATCTTATTTGTGCTCATATGACAGGTTTAAAATAGACCCTTGCTTTTGTTGAGTTTTCTGGAAGGGATGAGGAAGAACAGAGTTTGGATTTTAAACAGTTATTAAAACTTTCCATTTGCTGAAAGTTTTTGAGATAGGAAAAACTGTCAATTTGGTTTGACAAAAACAATTGGAAAATTGAATGTTTGTTTAAAACCCACAGAGGATTGGAAAAATGTTAATATTAGCAGCATTTTTGGAAGGAAGAAAGTTTCCATTAACATAGTTCTCATCTATAACACACCAGGTAGTTTTGATCATCTTGTGTATGAAATAAATTAACCTCTTGCTCTGCAAGTTCTTCGTTTGATAATTTTTGTTGTTGCTTGGAGGTTGTGCCTTACATGCTGGGTGCCAGAAGGAGATCTGCAGCTCTCCAGCAACACCAACCACGGTGAAAAGAGAGTATCTCCTCAGCTCTGTCACAGAACTCTATCTTCACTTACCTGAGCCAAGGCTCTCCAAAGGAAACAGTCCATATCCTTTGCTCCACCAAAGATAACAGATTATTTCCCACTCATCTGACTTGACTTCCGAACCAGGCTGTGGATAAGGTTTGCAAACATCATCAGTTCAAGGCCAGGATTTAAGTAGAGCTGGAGGAGAACAGTATTTTCCAGTCCAGAAAACTCCTTCAAAGTTCAAAGCCTCTCCCACTCAGGGAAAATAAAATAAAATATGGGAACAGCTTATCAGGCACCAATAAAACCTTCCTGTGAGACGCAAGAAGCCCAGACTGAAGTCTTTGGTGAAGACATGAGATCTCACATCCAAACAAGCACCCGACTACATTTCCTCTGTCTCCCTTTGACTGAAACATCCACCATGGAATGAGAAACCTCCTTACCTGGAGTTCAGGTGAACCAATGCCTTAACAGATGCTTGTGGAACTGCACTGCTTTCACCACAAGAAAACTTCATCATGAAGACGCTTCACCTCTAAGCCTCTCTTTCACATCACATGCAGGATTATCGCTCCATTATTTGGAGAGGGTAAATTTTGCTGTCAGTCATGCCTGGAGCAGTACCGTGATTTCAGCTGAAGTGATACGGTTTAAAGCTCATTGAGTGCTACCTCATCCACAGCTCACCAGCACCACTGAATTCAGCAAAGCTAACAATCTGACCTTAAAATGAAAGAGCTTATCATGATCCTTACTGATCTGACCTGCCAGGTTTTCCATGCTGTCAAAACCACCCAACACTTCGACCTTATAGAAAGGAGAAGCCTGAATTTTTCTTCACAGATAAGGGAAGGTGCACTCCCAAGTCCTAAATTTAAATCCAGAGCAGAGACATTTGCTAACACATAACTTCCCAGCAGAAGACATGCTTCTTCACTACAAAATATTTTCAGCATAACCAAAGCAGTAGAGCCTGCTTCTTGTGGGACGCTGTTGTCTTGGAAAAGGTAATAACACAACCAAGAGGAGCCGCAGCAAACTGCAAGGGAGCCTTTGCAAACAGGCACTGCTGACTGACGAACCGGTAAAAGCAACAATACATGAAGGGCAGGGAATTCCTCACTCCCGGAGATCTTCCAATGCAGGGGTGCCCTGGTTTGAGGTAAACCAGAACCCATTTTCTATTCAGTAATTTTACTTTTCAACTAAGCCTCTTCTAACTAACTGAACTTTCTGAAAATTAACAGCATATTATTATGGAGACACTGTTCGTTCTCAGAGTGATAAGACCTGATCATTTGTAATTTATGCCAAGGAATGGTATGCAGAGAGACTCTTGCTTATACTTATTGCTGTAACAACCAAGGTCATCTAACTTTGTTATGTACCAAGTTGTAGGGTCAGAAGCGGAAAAGCGTAGAGGGGTTTCACCTGTGAGGAGAAGCGGCAGAGCAGGTGACCCAAAACTGACCAAGAGGGTACTCCATCCCATCAGCATCATGCTCAGTGTAAAAGCTGAGGGATCAAAGGGTCCGCCCACTTTCTTCAATGGCCAGCATCCGAGGAGGACTCGGTCTGTTCGTCTGCCTTTGATGCCGATTCATGCGTTCCTGAATCCAGATCTGGAATTCAGTTCCCATCCGTCGCTGAGTCCAGTCTGGGGCTTTCCCAGTGCCTCCCAGTGACGCATCCTGGGAGGCTGATACTGGGTTTGTATATATTTAATTATTTTCTTATTGATATTATTATATTTCCTCTTATTATTAATATTTCATTAAACTAGTTTAGTTTCTTTTCAACTCAAGTCTGTCTCTCATTTTCTCTCCTCGCCTCTGAAGGGAGAGAGGTAAAAGAGCATCTGTTGTTCATTTCAGTGGCCAGCCCAGTCCAAACCACAACAAGGGGTAATTCTGCTAGTGCACGGGTTTCTTTAATGCAAAACCCCCCTGATTTCTGGACGCAACTGATTGCTCCCCTCATCCATAAAACACTCAAAAATGAGCTTATGTGGTTTGCTGAAGCACCTGGACCAAATGCTTGCAGGCAGAGACAGTCGTCTTGTGCCTAAAATACAGGTACTCATACACAGGACCAAGTACGTTGCTCAATTCCCACCTCTCACACTGTGTGTAGCAAACTGAACTAGGTCTGTGCTAATTCTCAAGGGAGATGATTAATTCTGTGAAGAATGACAGCCTTGGGAGAGGAAGCGCTTGGTCTGTGCTGGCCCAGAGGTGCCAAACATGATTTTGCAGAGGGAAATGTGCACTTCTGCATTAAGGCAGTTAGTGATGACAGCATTTGCTCCAACAATCAAAGGAGAAGGCCGAGATCCCAGCAACTTCTGCTGTGGCTGTTTTCACAGACAACCTTGGCTTTTTGGAAAAGCAGAGGGACAAGGACAGCGCTCCCTGCTTGTGCAGCAGAGCCTGCAAGGACAATCAGCAAGCGTCAGCCACACGGCAACAGCGGGGGCCAGAGGGACAGCAATCCTAATGCCTGCAATCAAGGTGGCAGGGATATCTTGGGGGAGAAAAGGGAAAGATAAAAAGAAAGAATGAGCCACAACTAAACAGGTGGAGGGACCTCTCCACCCCACCTCGCACAAGGGGCCAGCACTCCCACTTACTTTCTTTGGAACCTGACGACAGGGTCATCCAGCAGGTCAGTGAAATCCAGTTTCCTCCCCTTCTCTATGACGTCCCGGTGCTTGCGCACGAACAGCCAGCCGATGTGGGAGAAGAAGAAGCCACGGCGGGCATTGTGCGGGTCCGCATCCGTCTCCGAGTACTTGTGGTGAACACGGTGGTCTCGACTCCACTCGTAGATGTCATTCTGCACAGAAAGCATGGCGGGGTGAGAGGAGGCGAAGTACTGCTCCAGCGGTACCACCTCCAGCTCCTTCCCCACAAAGTAACAAGCCCTTCTCTGATGCTCCTCAAAAAAGGTTATCGACTAAAGACATCCTGAGGGACCCCAAGCTTTGCAGACAGACCGACCCCCCACTGCTCCTGTCAGCGCCCACACAGAATGGTGACGTGCTCTGGGAACCAGTGACACAGACTGCACAGGTGTCAGGGCTGGAGACGGCTGAAGCCAACAGCCTCTTCAGAGTTACAATTACCAGTCTGCCCTGGTCCTGTGTCCTACCTGGGTGGACACTGGGTTGGAGGGATGAGGTACATACATGTTTACATCGTTACTTTATGATCCTGCCACAGGGGAGCTTGCATACTTATTTTCAGGGCACTGCTGTGCAGAGGCAGTCAGTTCTGGCATCCTTTTTCTAAGCTGGCTGAGGTTAGTTACCACTGATGCCCTCCAGGCACAAATGCAGCACTGAAAATGGGGCAGAGCTTGTGGAACTCTACATATGCCTTTTCCTGACCTGAAGGAGGAGCTGAACTTGTTTAGCCTTTCGGAGGGATGCATCTTCCACAGTAAAACCAGCACCTCCATTTAAATTACTGCTCTGCCAATACTTCTAATACCTAAAGGGGGTCTACAGGAGAGATGGGGATGGACTGTTTATCAGGGAATGTAGTGATAGCACGAGGGGTAACAGTTTTGAACTGAAAGAGGGGAGATTTAAATTAGGTATTAGGAAGAAATTCCTTACTGTGAGGGTGGTGAGACACTGGAAGAGGTTGCCAAGGGAAGTTGTGGATGCCCCATCCCTGGAAGTGTTCAAGGCCAGGCTGGACGGGGCTTTGAGCAGCCTGGTCTAGTGGGAGGTGTCCCTGCTCATGGCAGGGGGGTTGAAACTAGATGATCCTTAAGGTCCCTTCCAACCCAAACCATTCTATGATTCTGTGACTATGGTATCAAAGGCGATGTGCCGATCTTATGGGAAATCATTTGCAGCCAGGCTGGAATAAAAGTCTCAGACCCATAAAATCAGCTCAGCATTGGATCCAGATCAGATACAAAACAAGTTCAGTCCTTCCTGTCTCTGCTCAAGCTGTCAGCAGATATGGGTCACTGAAATGCCTTATGGCTGTAAATGGGATTAGGTAGATTGCAGGGAGAAAGGGATGGACAGCAATTTCAGATTTGGATCCATAAAGTGAGACTTTCTGAGTTTACTCAGCCAAAGGGATTTCAGCCTGCCAGTTTGCTCTGCAGGATGCACTGGCTATTAGACTAAACTGCCAATCTATTAGTGCAGGGCATTGTAAACACGTGTAACGCTTGCAAAACTCAGGCCACACGCTCATCTATGAATTGAATTGCCCAACACCAAAACATGGAAACGTTAGCTAGTGTCCAGATCCACAACAGCATGAATCAGAGAATGCTTAGGTGGAGTGTGCTTTCCTCTGCTATTTCCATCTTTGCACAGCCAGGGGGTACCCAAGCAGTAATACCCAAAGGAAGGAAGGGCTTGGGTTACTTTTAGGAACAGCAATAGCACCCACAATCACCAACCACATCAGCTGTGTTCCCAGCAGAAGTGCGGCAGCCATCATGGTGCTGAATATACTGCAGGACACAATAAGCCCAGGCTAATGACAACTATGTATATCTGTATCTTGTTAGGCAAAAGCCCTATGCTGAAATCATTGCTCTTTCTCTCAGCTGACAACATTTGAGAGAAAGCACTGAGGCTGCCCATGCTGCTGAGGAAACTCCAGGAACAACTGCAAAGAGCAGCAAAAAAATCCAGCTCAAAAGCCTGCATGTCCAATTTCAGCCTTGCAAAGATGCTTTGTGTCTGCAAGAGCCCACAAGGGACAAGCGAAGAACAAAAGCCCCGGAAAGATCTCAGCTTCATTGCACTCAGTTGTGCTCAGCCCTGTACTGTTGTCACACGGTGGCCGCAGTGACGCTGGGAATGGGCTGGGGGGAACATTTTTCTGCAGCACTGACTCATCTAAGCCATTGAGAGGAGGCTGGAAAGACCGGCCCCTTACCAGCACTCCAGTATGTCACACCTTAACTATTCCATTGCACACGTGAACAACGTAAACTGAGTGAAGCAAAGGAAGTCACCAAACTCCTCAGTGAGAACAAAGGGAGATTCTTTACCTTGCTGCCATCTTATTTTTTTCCTGCTGAGAAATCAAAGGGAATGAAAGCCTCTACACTGCTTCAAGTGGCTTCAGCAGGAATATCCAGAAGACTGGAAAATGCCAAGATTGAGTCATTCAAAAATAAAACAGGGTTATGCAAGAAGCACACCTAGGAAAGGTCCTCTTTCTTAACCAGAAATAATTTTTAAAGTGAGACTATTGATCAGTTTGTCAAAAGAGCACTTGATAAAATTATTTGTGGGACAGCAGATAACCAGGTCAAAGCAATGATACTGTGAGAAATTAATTTATTTTTTTTTTATACCTTAGGCCAGAGAAATAGAGGCCAGAGGCCAGAACTGTCGTCAATAAATACACCAAGAACTGGAGCACAGCACATGTAAATATGCTCCGAGCATATTAATAGCCATCATTTTTTCAGGAAGACATCACTCTTGATCAAGTTTCAGGTAAACACAGGAGTGAAATCCCTTCCAAAGCAGAGATCAATAGCATCATGCTGTGACAGTGATGCAGACATCGATCAGCAGGTCCCTTAATAGACCTGCAGACCGAAACGTGACAACAAGTTGGGCTACGTAACAACCTCAGTGTGCTGACATGAATTTCCATACAGCCACTGTTGCTGTGTGCAAATGCTCACAGCACAACCTCAGCTGAACAACACAGCTTGTTTCACAGAGCTGGACAGGAGCAACAGTCCAACGCAGTTAGCAGAGGAGACGCCAGCAGGTCTCAACCGAGATGCTGAGACTTAAACACTAGGAGACCAAGTAGAGATAAGCCAGGTATTACCTACTTCTGAAAGACATGTGACATATTTCTGAAACAGACATGTGACAGCAAGAAGTACAGTCTTCCAAAATTGTGAGCACTTCACTCTAGACGGAGAGAAAAAAACATGGCTCAGCACGCTCCAATGACAAAAAATGCACCAGGCAACAGGGCAAAAATGGCTGCATTTGATGGTATTTCAGCATTTCACAGCCCAATCAGCGTCAAGTTAAAACTCTTCAGCAGAGTTTCCCCTGCCCTTCAAGAAGTCTGAATATTTCCTCAATATTCAGCATTCAGGGATGCTGTTAGGTATCTCCAATCATACCTCTTCCTCCCAAAGCCAACATGAGGGAGATGGACATGAAAACCCATTCACCATCTGCTTGTGGTGGTGAAAACAGCCTGTAGCAGGCAATGGATGTCACGGTAATTAGGAGCAGGCTTCAGACTAGTTAAAACTTAGAATGGGCGATTTAGCCTTTCATTTTCTTTCTGATATGAAGGGCACAAAGGTGTCTTGAAGATACTTTGAATTACTTCCCTTCCTCAGAATCACACCATGTCCTCAGCCAAAAGCAGTGATGAGGCCAATGCAGCTGAGAACAAAATCCATAGCAACAGGGGAGGAGAATGCAATGAAAGCCCAACATGCAGGCTCACTGCAACCAGCTCGACACATTCATTTAAATTACTTATGAAAGATAAGATTAGCTGCAAAACAGGAGGACAGTACCAGGGGGTTCCCAAAACTCAAAACAGTTTTAACATGCTGAGCAAAGGGCTTGCAAAGCTCTGCAAGGAACTGAGCAGCACGAAGCAGCTGGAATATGGCTCAGAATAAGGGAAGGTTATAGCCAAAATGGACACATTCCCATATTCAAGCAAATGCATTATGCTCTTTGTAATGTCTAGAGGGATTAACAAGGTTGATTCTTTCCATCTTAAAAAAAAAAAAAGATAAATCAAAGATGATAAATGAACAGCACAGAAATGGCTAAAGGGACTCTCTTCATCCTCTGTCAAGGTACTTGGAACAAGAAGTCAACCAAACAGACTGAAAGGAAAAAACTGAAAACTCAAGGCACAACACACATGTGGTACTTGGTGCCACAAGGGGTTACGGCAGCCAGGCTCAATCCCTGTCCCAGCCATTGCTGGGGATACCACTACCGGCCTCTTCTCCAAGAAACACGTCTCAGAGACTAGAACAGACAAAATCAAAATGTATTGGATGTGGCTACATCTCTAAATCCCTTTGTATCAGTGCTGTGTGCACTAGTGCCTTCCACAGGGTGAAGGAAATACTGCTCTTCTCTTCAAGAAGGGGAATACAACCAGTCTTTGCTTCTTGAATGGCAAAAGAGCCAGGCAGAAGGTGGAAAAGCCTAGCTAACACAAGTCTGGTATTTGCCAATGGCCATTTTCAGTACAGGTACTAGTCCTTTGTTTAACTGGTAAGAAATGCTGCATAAAATTAAGATCCTGAAAGGATGCCTGCTCTCCTTTCTGTGCACGTCAAAACCTTCAACTGCCCAGAAAGACAAAGAGATTTGATTACACAGACACACTTGCATCAAGTTGGCCCTTACAAAGGTTTCCACGTTGTCCTGTGAAGTGTGGGGCCTGACCTGTACCACAGACAGGCTGCTGGGGTGCTGAGTCCCTGATCTGGGCACTTTCAAATTGGTCCTTAAGTAATTATAACTCCTGGACTGTCTGATGTATACTGTTTTGTGGGTGGTGAGAGGGGCTCTGCATCCCCTGAGCCAGAAGAGAATGTTATTAGCAAATGTCTTTCTGCCAATATTTTTTTTCTTTTTTTCTTCTGCTGTCTCTAAGCTGAGGGGATCCCTGCACAGGAGAGAAAGCTGCCTGGAGGCCAAGAATCTGGATGAGCAATCACAACCCCACCTGGAAAGCCATGGAGTTAGCTGCAGCCAGAAAGATCCGCAAAGGCAGCTTGGCTTTGTAGGAACGGTGGCTCCACAGGCGATGTGCACCAGCCGTCACACCCAGGGCTGTCATCAGGAAACAGAAATATGCTGAAAGACACAAAAACAAAAACACAGGATGTTCCAGGGGCCAACTGTGATTATTTTTGCTTTCTTTGATGTAAAGGCGATCCTTGCCCCTGCCTGCCGACCGCTGCAGGGTCACTCAGAAGATGAGGCTGGGCAGACAGAAGGTGAGGTTCTCAGCCCATCTCTGCCCCGCAGCCCCAGGGGTATGTCATTCCACTTCCTACCCCTCCCCATTTAGCCAGTGTGTTGTTCAGGAGAGTTCGGCAGCACTGAAGCACCACGCTGTGAGATGTTTACACAGTGTGCCTTCGCCAAGTACAGTGGAGTGAAAATTCATCACTCATGTCAGAAGAGTAGCAACAACTCTTCTGAAAGGACACTGCCAGCCTCCTCCAGACAGGTCTTTGCTCGAGTCTGATCTGCCAGCTAGTTTAAGAGCATCATGTCCCACCCCCTGAGCTGTGTCAGAGTTTCCACAATAAAAACTTCTTTCATCATCGGGAACTCATGACTCGCTAACAAAAATGCACCAGGAAGTGGAGCATTCGCCATCTCCTCCAGTTTCAGGAAGTGCTTCTCCTTCCCTTAATTAAAAAATTGTCCAAGTAAACTTGTTCTGAGCATTTTTTCAGATGGCCAACACAGCACGGGAGCAGGTCTGTTCCTTACCACATTGGCTCCAGGCTACACAAATAGCCCAAGCACACGCGTCCTGCAGTGTACCCCCCCATGCTTGAAATAATTCCCACAGCAACCACCACTGCAGTATTGGTACGTCTCTGGTTCTCCTTTCAGTGGGGACAACGCTCACACATGCTCCAGCTGGTTAACCTCGCATTTCCAGGGGCAGGGGAAACAGCTGGCTGGGGCTGCAGAATGAGACAGTGGACCCGGGCTCGGCTGCTCAAGCCGTGCATCTGTGCAATGATCGCATCTCCTTTGATGTGCTCGCTGTTTTTGTCTCTAGTGTCTTTGAATTTCTGTGTGATGGGTGATCCATAGCCTGAGTTGTTTTGACTTGCAACAAAACAGGAGACTACGGGGAAAGGGTTGGAAGAACACTGCTGTGCCTCCTTTTGGAGAGAGACGGGAGGAAAAATGTGAACAGCTAGCACGAAAGTATTATAAAAGTCCCAAATAAACTGGACCACTTAAAACTACTCACATTCAAGCTGCCGTGATATATAGACTCTTGTCTCCCTCACACACATGTTGATTTCTGATACTGTGCCTAAAGAGTACAGGCTCATTTTACAAGTGTAAAATTAAAACAAGACTGGATTCAAACAGTAAGAATATTACAGGACAACTTCAAATGAGTTTGCACCATCTGAAGTGATGTGCTGTTTAGATAGGGCTCCCTACCACCTTACACACACAGGCATGTTTTGGTTAAAACAGCCTATTTCAAATACCTAAATAAAATTACTGCAATAAAAAGGGAAAACCCTATCCCCAAAAGGGGGCTTTCTACTTTTGTCTGTGTCTGCGCAACAGTCTGTCCAGCAGGGAACCCTGTTAGACATGCAGTGACTAGAAAGGAATTCACAATCAGCTTTTGCCAGCATGTAACATAAAGCATCTATCTTTGCAAAAAGAAAACAAAAATATGTATATGTAGGTGGGTATCTACTGGGTCCCTCTATCAACTCACAGTGCTTGAAATTACAGCATCTAAGAGAAAACTTAATATAAAGATATTTGGTAAAATAACAGCAACCATATTTCATGTTGTTACCCCTACAGACTGAAGGAGTAAACGGACCTTATCCACTCCACTGATAGATTCATCAAAACCAGATTTACCCAGACTGTTTCACATAATGTACATGGCTCAAATTCCTGTCATCTCCTGCACAGCAAACCAAAGCCTTTCTCACAAAACGCAACAAAGAAGTGGAGTCAGGATGGTCCTAGTAAAGATGACACATCTCCAAAACCTTTTTTGGACACCACCACTGAAGAGACAATGCTCTTTTTCAGCAGGCTGCAGTGTTCAAGTTACTCCCAGAAAAGGCTCCTCTGTGCAGTTAAGTCCAGTGCACTGAAGTCTATTGCCAAATTCAGACTTCTGCCTGCTTCCTGAAGGAAGGTACAGAAATGAACTGAAAATCATGCATTCTGCCTGCACATTATTTACAGGTTTTGTTGAATTTACAGATTACTCTCAGATCAACAAAAATACCGACACCACAACAACTCACACTCCAGTCTCCACTGCAGTCCTGCACCCCTTGTCAGTGCAAGGACTCTATGAAATTAGGGAAAACCTATCCTGTCTTTTTCTGTACGTGATGTTGAGCTGTGCAGAAACATCACTACATAAGGCCTTCCAGATTGCTCAAGTGACTGTAATTGCGGGAACAGATCTGTGACACACAGAATACTGACATTATCCAGCTAACATAAAATTATTAAGGTTATAGTCCTGAATCATTATGAGAACATATTGTCTGTGGGATTTATGCCTGGCTAACCTCATGCTAGTCACAGGGGCTGAAATCTCCTGTCTTCAGCAGTCTCTTTGCTTCCTTAAAGCACAAGGAGAAGCTTTTCTCCCACTTCAAAGCAACAGATCATTTAGTTGGCCAAGTGCTTCTCAAGGCATCCATCCATCTTAATCATGGTTGATTGCTTAAAACCAGAATTAAAACAAAAGACATATGCAACATTAAGGTTGATTTCACTTTCCTTCTCTGTCCAGTGCAAGAAAGAGGCTGAGTGGTAGGTAACATACAGACCACGTGAAATAGCTGCATTGAATACAAGGGATTTGTGCTACTTGATGATTCAGCTCTTACAGAGCTCAGCTTAACAGAGCTGAGCCCACTCCACTCATTCAGCCCACTCCATACCACCAGCATCGCAGCAGAATGGACCAGTGTCTTGGGAGTCTGGGAACTGCCCTAGGTTTATGTGCCAGGCTGCGTCCATACCTTTGAGGAGCACCTCCCAGCATCATTCCCAATTCACACTTCCCAGGAAGCCCTGGGCTACCAACGGGAGGAGGATTATCTGCAACATTTCTGCAGGAGCCCTGTTACTGCACAGGCAGCCTCGCAGCCAGCATGTCTCCAGCCATCAGCAGGCAAGCTCAGCTGTACTTCAGGATAGTGCCTGACAGGTGTCGTGCCCCAGCAAAAGGAGGGGGACACCTGTTTCACAGGGGGCAGCTAGCACACTGGGCTCTCCCAACAGCCATGGGAACAAGCGGGCTCTCACCTGCGTGCCTTGCCAAGCAGAGAGACAGAAAGGCCAACCAAGAACGAGTGCCAGATTGAGGAAATACCCTCAGAGCCTCCCAGTAACACACTGCCCTGATCAGACGGGTCTTTCCCAGGGCTTTCCTGAGCCACGACCACAAGGTGCGTCCTCTTGCCCTCTCCAGGGCCTTGCTAGCCCCCACCACTACTGCAGCGATCAAACTAAAACGGCTGGGGCTTATACCCACGCATCATGCCTATTTTTTAGCTTTGCAGAGGAGGAATCATAACAGCAGGAATTTTCCTAATATAAATCCTGAGGGCTGAAACATCCCCAGACACAAACAAAACTGCTCAGGAATTTGGTGACCAGAGCAGAAGCAAATCCTGTCAGCCAAATGCACCGTACAGTGATACCAGATTTCTGTGGTTCTTACAGGAATCAGGGTGCCTGAAAATATTACTCAGCCACTAATTCCCAATGTATAAATAGCCAAGATGACAAATATCTGCCATGTAAAGACAGGTCTCAAGCTTTCCTTTGCAGAATAAATTATGAACTCAAACCAAAAATCAGGCTATAACCCATTTGATTTTACATTAATTATGCACAGCTACAGCAACTACTGTAGCCACTACTTGAGAGAGCGCCACTACTTGAGAGAGCGCCACTACTTGAGAGAGCGCCACTACTTATCTACCTGGCTCATTTTTGGGGGGGTGGGGAGTGAACATCTCCATGAAACACAAAAGGATTACACTGTGGAGCAAAGCAGCTCGGTTAATAGCAATTTCCCTTTATACTGAAAACTCCCTCTTCGACCGTAACTAAACAGGTCTCCTAAGTAATAAAGAGTAAAAAACACAGATTGCAGAAAAAGGGGGGGGGGAGAAAAACACAAGAGAAATATCAATAAACAACCTGGAATCCAAACAGTTAATGACACAGTTCTTTTTAATTTAATGAGGTACCTAATGTACAAAGAGGAAGCTGCTAAAATAGCCTGATTAGTTTTCTGCATGTTTTAGTGAGCTAACTCTGCAACTGGGTTGACTTATCAAAGCAAAATCACACTCACAAGGAAATCACATTTCAAACTTAACCTACAGACTGAAGACTGAGCTGTGCTATCCATATATCTTGGCTTCACACACGATCACAGGCCACCACGAGTATCAGAGACTCCGAATTCAGAGCACAAGTGACCATCTTGTTGATGAGGAATAATATCTGTTTTTCCTCCCCTCAACCAGTGCTGCAGGACTGGCAGGAGAGCAGCCTGGGAGAGGGCTGTGTTGAAGCGTGGCGGAGGAGGTTGTCAGCTGCCACTGATGATGGATGTGAAGGAGGAAGAGCAAGCTGGCAGCACCCCCACCTCCCCAAGATGCCTAGCTTTGAGGTCAAGAGGCATTTCCACAGGGCTGTCCTCAGCAGGAGGCCAAGCTGGCCACAGCACTGACCGCACAGAGAGGGCTGCTTGTGAAACAAAAAGTGCTTGAGGGATAAGGAAGATGGAGCTAGAAAAGGGCTGGGTGAGGACTCGCTAGCCGCAAGCCTGGGGATGGAGCACACAGAGCTGCCAAGCAGGGAGGGCCAGCGTCTAAGAGAGCCAGGGCACGGCAGTTCCACCAACAGTACTGCAGCCTGAGCAGGAGCTCTGAAGCCACCTGACAAAAGGCTGTGTCATGCTAATACCAAATTAAAAGAAAGAGAGAAAACAGAAAAAAAGAAAATAGTGGAATGAGGACTTCAAGAGAAAAGAAATGAAAGAACAAAAGCTAACAGAGCAGAAAAAGCTGTCTGGAGAGACCTGGGATGAGAGAGGAAACAGAGCAGCCAATGAACTGATCTGTGAAAGAGAGTGGGTTTAAGCCTGGTTATTTCTGGTGTTGTGAAAAGCAAGCTAGAGCTGTGCAGCTCACAGTTTCATACTAAGCCCAGAGGGAGAGGAGGAAGATCCTTCAAGCCACTTTCTGATCGTTTATGCAGTTTTGCTCCACTCATGGACTGAAGGCAGCACAGAACGCCAGTTTCACTGAGCCGCTGGCAGGGAGCCACCTGCCTGGCATGAAGCTGAAGTGTGCCACTGGGCTGGGAACACATCCCAGTCCTGACTCCACAGCCCTGAGGTCTGCCTTGCGCCCGCAGTAGGGTTCTCCTGCCACACGTGAACCCTACAGCAGCTCCTTCTCAGCATCAGCTCCCAATTACCATGTTCAGTGTGAGAGTTCAGATCTACTCTGTTAATGCAGATACCCATGTTATTAGGCATGTGCCATCTTCACATACCTCTGCGCCTCCTAGATACTGTGGCACTGCATGGCAAGGGGCTCCACAGGTCTGCAGGGCTCTCTTGGGCCTTTACTCTTGCTTCTGCTACTGTAAAAACGTTTCTTTAGAGAATTTACTCAGAACAAGAACTGAATTATCTTTCCTAGCCCCTAGGATGGTGTGGAATGGCTGCGCGCCATGCCTGCTGCTCCCCCAAGCAATAACTAGCTTGGCCTGGACAGGTGGTAGAGCCCCTAGTTTACACAGCTTTAGAGGATTTCAGCTGGCTATGGTTTGCTTTGAATCACTGTCTGCTCAAAGCAATGATTACAGGAGCTTTAGCTTTGGTCAAGCCCACTTTCCTCCCGTTTTTCTGAACACGTTGGCTTCAGGACAATTCCCTAGAAATGTAGCCTCTGGACCTCCTTTTACAGTAATGGTCACGGACATGCCCACAGCCATTCTCAGCTCTGCCCACTGCAGCTGGAAGGGTGCCCACAGCTGTGCAGAAAGGCCCAGGAGGCAGTTCTGATCTCATTGCCCCAACAGCTGTCCCCTTGAGCACAGACAGCCAGGCTGCAGCACCGGCCAGAGCTCTACCCCCAACACATAGAAATGTCCCCAGCCAACAGCCCTAACTTCCACCTCAATTAAGACCCAGAACTCAGCTGTGAGATTTAGGGCTCGCTGCAGGTCCAGAAGTCCAAGACCTGGGTGCAAGTACTTGAAACAGCAGAACCCGTGCCAAGAGCTCTGGGCTCCACAAAACTCAAAGGCAAAGCCCAGACCTGCCTCTGACTGGACAGTAAATCAGAATCTGTTTCAAAGAAGGATGATTTAATCCAGCAGAGTAAAGTTTTAAGTGGGTTCCTCCTGACTCTTTCTAAAGACCTCAAGGGAGAATTACTCTCAAACAAAGGAATTTTACTTCTTTCTTCCATTGTCTCCAGCAAGCTCTGCAATACACAGACCATGGAGTAAATGGCGTGAAATGCCTCCATGGCGAGCAGGGCTCCAACACATCCCTCCCCTGGACAGGGAGCGTGCTCTCCCCCCGGGAGCCCTGCAGAGGCACAAGGTCTGACAGAAGCATTTCCAGCTGCGAGCTTACTTGGTAGAGCACAGCATAAGCAAAATGCTTCTGAACCGGAGCAGTGGGAGAAGGATTTAAGAGGGGGGAACAAAGAGGAAGAGGGGGAAGAGAAAACAACAAGTAAGCCTGCGCAAAGGGACAAAAGAGAAAACCAGTGCATGGGGACAGGGAAAGGATGCAAGAGAGATGAGACAGACGAGGTTAAACTACCATGCAAACGGGGAGCTGGTGGGTTGCTAGGCTTCCAAGTACACTGTGCCTGTGCACAGATGCTATTTATGGGAACATGCCAGAATCAATAGGCAGAAGATTTTTATTCAACATCCTTATTAATGACCTGAAACAAAGGCAAACAGCATATAAATTACAACTGCAGATGATGCTAAATTTGGAGTGCAGTGAGAGAGCTAACAAACATGAAAGGATCCATGCAGAAATAGGGAAAGTAAGGCACAAAATAAAGATCTGTCTGGATAGAAAAAGCAAAGTAATGTAGTTCAGGGGGTGATAACCGCAGACATGGATCTGCATTGAGGATGAGATGCTTGGGGAAGCGTGAGCCTGCAAGGAGGATCACCAACAGCTCATAAAATATTCTCAGCAGCAATACGATAAGGCAGCAAGACATCAGTGTGATTTTGAACAGCAGGCACAGAGGTATCATCTCACTGTCGGAGAGAAGCGATGAAAACTATACTAGGTAAATCGTTTAAAAATGGATGGGATGGGAGATCAACAGCATAAAACATTTGAGCCGTCTTTTACAGAATGGCTCATTATCCCCATGGCTGAATTTCCAGAAAACCTTTACTAGTCCCAGTGACAAACTCTTCTGAAAACCTGAATGTCCAGGGGACTGACCTCTTATGAAGATATAGGGAGATACTGCCAGAGTCTGAAGCTACTTCACAGGCATCAGGAAATCATCCTCTGCCCTAAGTGGTCGCTTAAATTGGAGCAGATCTCTCCCTCCCTGCCCCTCCCCAATTTCAACTCTGTGTCTGCTGAATACAAAAATTAGAACGTCTTCTGATTCTGAAACCTGGGACCACATTAGAAACATGATATGTATTTACTGTTCGTAAATCCAGCAGATTCCAGATTGCTTTTGAATTTTATATGGTTAAAAAAAAAAAACAAAACCAACACCAACAACAAATCAACCAAAACAAGAAGCTCAACAAGCACTAGGTTCACTCTGCACATCTGAACAGACAATGCTGGCTCCTGAAAGAGATGAGATGACTGGACATTCTTCTTAGGCACAGATTACAAGGAGACACTGTGTCGGATACCAACTATCTACACATTACCAATGTCAAACATAATCTAGTTACATGGAGGAAATCGCAATTATCTCTGACATAAACATAGTAGTGGTAAAACAAAATCAACTGCACATTCACAATGGTGCTACTGTCAATATATAAAACACCTTTAAAATACAGAATAATGTCACACGACTATTCCCATGGGGCGGCGACATGCAGAGCCTGGCACTGACTCGCAGTGCCTGCAATCCCTGCCAGCACAAGGGTGGTGAGGAAAGCAGGGATAGCAGGGCTGGGAGCAGGGAAGGGAATCAGCCCTTGCCAGTCCCACTGCTGGCATCTTTCTCGTAAGTGGCTAAAAACCTCACAGTCCCTTGCAGAAGTAAGGGATTTGGACGCTACATTCAACCATAGCAAAGTGACTGCTTTGAACCTCACACAAGCCTGGAGAGCCATCATCCTTGCAGCTTGGTCTAGGTGAGCTGTACCAAACACAGATCCCACCACGGCCCCACTTTCCAAACAGACTTTGGGACTTGGCAAGTTCTGTGAACATTTGGGCTTTTTTGCATGTTACAAATGGTCCTGATGCAGCAAATCAGGTGCTTAAGCCAAGTGATTACAAATCTTAGGTCAGCCAGCATGGGGATGTACTGCAGCAAGTGCCATGAAGCAGGGCAGGGACCCCCAGACCACCTGTGTCTCACCAGTACCAACGATGGGGAAAAACACATTGCGGAAAGTGCTGGCAACTCCAAACAAAACAGATGACATGCCTTACAAGATCAGAACAGTGGCTCACCTAGCCGAATACTTTTTCCCAACAGGGGTAAGAGGACTTGCTATTCAGAGGAGATACAAAAAAAAAAAAATTTAGAAAGGGAAAAAAAGACAACAGAGCCCACTTGCACTAGCAGTGCCTGCACACTGGTGTACTTCAAGATGTGGCATTTTGCATAGAGTATGTGGAAAGTATTTACCAAGGCTGGAGGCTGTCCCAGAATTGTTATCACACTTGCTCTTACCAGGAGGGTAACAGATCTTGGATGAAGACAGCCACCAAGGGTCAAGGCCTTAGTTTCATGTCTCGTTCTGAGGACGTCAGCCCCATTTACTCCTGCGCTGGTGCAAAGCTGAGTGCACAGAGCTCAGAACAAGCTGCATAAGCATCGCTCTGTCCTAGGACTGGCCACTATCACGGACAGCTATAGCCCTAACACAGATTTTGGCAGCTGCTATTCCCATGACAGACAGGGGACTCCCAGCTGGGGCTGCCAGATCCCTCTTCACACCGCTGAGTGCTTCCTCTGTCTCCCCATGGCATCCCACTCAGCGGGGAGTCTGGCAGACAGAAAGATCACAGCCAGCAATGAAAGCCAGGAGCACCAACAACAAAACAAAGACCAGAAAAACATCCAATGCGCTCACTGTGGTGAAAAATAGGGTAGAAGAAATCTGCATACTCCAGCAGCAAAACCACACCCTGTTTGAACCTCTTGTGGGAGTCCATCTGATTTCTGGTTGCCCTTCTCCCAAGCTCTGTGCCTCTGCCCACAGCCGCTTCCTGCCAGCCCCCTGATGCAAAGCCCTGCTCGCAACCAACCCGTATTATTATTTCATGTTTGTTCAGGGAGCTGTTCCTTGAGTGATGTCTTCAACTTCCAGTTGCTATCATGGAAAAATCTTAAATCTTCTAGTTCAATCATTTTGAGGACCGCTTCAGAAGCATACAGCACCCTGGTTCTGCTGGAAGTCTCACTGCTGGGCAATGACACTCACAACATTGTTTCGCCTACAAGACCTGACACATTCCCAGCGCCAGGTGGGAGGGCTTGAAGTTACATTCAGCAAAGGCTTACGCGTTTTTGCACACACACTGTGTCTCTAGCAAGTCAAGGATCAGAAGGCAAGATCCCATGGATATAGGAGGGAGTAATTTCTTAAGACGTGAATGCTAGTAACACTAACAGCCGAGAAAGCTCATCTTTTGCTCGGGGAAGAAAAATTAACACACACAAGGGCTGTGCTTCACCTGTAGACATCTGCTACCTCTTCAACAATAGGGCAGCTGAAAACAACTAACCTTAAAAATGCTGTTGCATGGTGAAACCCTCTTACAACATGACACCGTTTGGTGGAAGTGCTCTCTCCACAGCTGGAGTAGCCAGCAAAGTCTCAGGCAAACCTCTGCATGAAAGCCTGTCAAGAAATTTTCATCTCAGCGCATGCTATTTTTTTTTCCATCTCTGTATATAAAGGGATACAGCAACTTGATTTATTTGTATAAATAACTGAGAACTAAAAATAACAGGGATGGACATGCAACATTTGTTTGTTTCCACACCTGCATTTTAGCTCTGCTTATTCAGCCAAATCAAATTTGCTTGCTAGAGAATTTTACAACCAAATGCATAAAACCCAAGGTCCTCCATCAGGCTACAAGAACTGCATGAGAAATACAAACAGCAAGATGCTCAAGCACAAAGTGAGCATCGTAAAGCTGACTGCCATAAATATGTAACACTTCTGCATCTTACAGTTAGGATTTTTTCCTTTCTAAAAATTAAGTTACATCTGCATATCCTGCATCTGCCTTCTCTTCCTCTTGTGGGTTTTTGCTGGTATTCAGTGGCAGATTTAGGACTAATGCACCACATTATGACCGATGACCAAACCAGGGAAAGCATTTCCAGTAATGTTGAGTGGTACCTAATTCCATTCCCACTGAAATTCAGGGCAGCACTGCCATCCATTTCAGTAGCTGCACCATGCTTGGCCTCTTCCGAACACCTCAGAGATCCTCCACTTTGCTACACACACAGACAGCGGCAGAAGATTCTCTCCTGATTCAACATCAGGGCTCAGACCAGAAATGCACCCAATAATTTCATGGTGCCTGGTACCACAACCCTTTCTTGTGCTATCATTAGATACATCCCAAAACTTGATGTTATTTCCTTAAAATGTGGTGTCTTGTCCTCAGAAAGGAAAGTTTTCCCATGCCAAATTAGACCGACACTTAGTCTATCCAAACATCTCATTTAAAAACACTGGTTGATGTCATACACTGCATTAGTGGGAGGGCGAGGGTCAACATGCTGCATTATTAGATCTAGATTGGCTATCAAGTCTCCAGTATAGATCTCTACTTCCGTCACCCTCCAAGGCAACCTTGGAGATCTCTTCCTCCCCAGCAGAGAGACATGAGGAGCAGTAACACAGCACTTAATCCTCATCATTCTAACAAAAAAGCCTCGTTTCCTCACCTGGAACTACATTTACCGTGGAGGGAGAAATTTTTCACCTTAGTCCCTAAATTGCTGCCAAGAAGAAACGTTGAATTAGTGCTCTGGCCCTGGGGTCTCTGCGAAGGAAAACACTTCTCTGCTGGCAGACAGTCAATTGGCCAACCCACTGTTCGCTGAGCCCTGCTGATTATCAAAGGCTGGCATCAAGAGCACCTTGGGCTGTATTCAAACTAGCAACTGAGAACTAAAAAGCAGTGAGCAGCAGCACCAATTCCCTGAGCCGCCCACCGTACAGTGCATGCCATCTCTCACGGAAAACCGTGCATTCCTGTGAAGACCAAACATGTGAAATCTCGGGCCAGAAGTGGGTTCATCTAAAATTAGATCTACACATTCTCTGAGATACTCTAAATTGAACCAAGACGGAAAGAGATAAGAGGAAGCACATCAAAGGCAAAGGGGAAGCAGAGTTTGAGAGCTGCAGAGAAGATGAGTTCAGATGAGGCCCTTTTCCTGCCCCTTTGTACCGCGGTGGAGGAGCCCCAGAAGAAGCCATCTGTCACATCCCCTTGGCCCTGCCATCACCAGCTCATGAAATCCAGGCTGTCTCTGCCTGGATGCACATGCCTGCATATGCATTTTCAGGAACATTCCCGAGAGCCAGCCCTTTTGGCTGAGTATACAAAAGACTTTATTCCAGTTGGAATAACAGAAACGTTCACATTGACAACTGCAGCCAGTGTGATATAAATAAAGCCAACACAGCAATGGAAATCACGGCTGACAGCAAGTATTCCAGCGAATGCTAAAATTCCCCTAGGAAGCAAATACAGATTCCCTGAACTCACCAGCAACTGAAGATTGCTTAAGACACCAAACAGTTTATATATCTTTTTGGATCAAAAGGGAAGGCTGGAAGAAGCTCTGATTTCTCTGAAATTTTTGATGCTTATGTGTAGTCTCTCTCAGCTCAGCTAAATCCTGCGTCATCACAAAAGCATGGGCAGATTTCACTTCTCTCCCAGTGACCTCACTGCTGTCCTCAATCCGCACACTGGCTAGGGCTCTGGTGGTTTTTAAGTGCTCTATAAATGCCAGTAAAGAATTAATGCCAATTTTGTCTCTTTTTTTCAAGGACAGAGCACAGAAAAAGTGCGGTTAAGCACAGCACTCGGAGCCCTGCATCAGCAGGCAGCTCTGCCTTAAGGAAGAAGGATTAGTCACTTAGCATCGTCGCCCACCACCGGCCAAAGCTTGCCCTGTATGCAGCTGGGTACCTGGCAGGAGAATGGCTTCATCCAGCCACTCACGCTGTGCATGCTGGCAAGACCACCCAAAGCACAGAGCCAGGAACAGCAGCTTCTCAGCTATTAGAAACAAAGACATAGCGCTACATACTTCTGATTTGGGAAACTGAATGCTTCCACCTTTTATGATTTCTAGGGATGTGGCACAGGAAAGGAGCAGGGCTCAGCAGGGAACAATCCCCTTCTGAACTGCTGGGCCTCCAAACACGAATTCCTAGGGAGGCAGCAGCACCTTTGTCCCAGTGCCCCACTGAACAGGATCCATTGCACAGGACAGACCCTGCTCCGACCTGGTGGCCTCCTGGGCCAGCCAGCAGCTGCCGAAGCAGAGCTCTAATGGTTGACTTCTCAGATTCTGGACGATGTTGCTGTCCATCTGTATCACTGCATCTTGCCCAGACGCTTTGTGTCTGCTTCACTTGTATGCTGTCAGCTCCTGCACCTTTTCCTCCCCTTTCCAAAATCAAACAGCGCAGAAAAAAAAACTATTGCAAAAAATGGCCTCTCCCAGTTTTCTCTCCTTCTGGCAGTTTGAGTCTCAGAGTTGGGCTGCAAGCACTACACCTCATTAAAATTAGAAGGCACAAGCCTCTTGCATCCAGCCAAACATGAGGCAGACAGGTCAGTTACGCAGAGCCGCCAGGTTAGAGAACAGTGCCAGGGGAGAGGAAGACACTCTTTAGTGATCGTTTTGTCAGTGTTAGGTTGATGGTTGGACTCAATGGACTGAAAGGTCCCTTCCCACCTAGACGATTCTATGACTCTATGACACCTTTGTCTCCAGCACAACAGGCAGTTGCTGTCTGCTCTCTGTGGGCACTCACCTGATGATTGCTCACCATGCTCCCTGAATGACTACTCACTGCACTCTTCCAGCCCAAACAGCCCTAGCCCAGCCCAGCCCTGCTCCTTCAGTGAGCTCAGCCACAAGGAGAAGGCCCACACACCAGGTCTCTGACTCCACCCACCCAGCAAGATGTTTTTCTTACTTTCCCCCCCCTCACTTTCCCACCACCACTTGCATATACACCGCATAAGGAGGCCAGCTTTCATCTGCCTGCTGAATAGTGGCCAGACAGTTTTCAGCCAACACAAGCACACAAATCTATCCCTCTGCATCAAAGGTAGGAGCCAAAGCCAACGGAAAACAAGGAGAGCCTTGCTATGGAGGCCTCTTGCGAGGAGGTCTGGCCACACTTGCATACCTGCCTCACTGCAGCTGAGTCCAACTGACTGCAGCAGGAGGAAGGAGCCGCTCAGGATGAAAATGATCGTCTATGACCACCGTTACAACTGATTGTTTCAGTTGATTACAGAGGTCCTATTTTCCACACCTACAGCCAGATACACTCTGGAAAGAAGTTATAACCTCATGGTACTGGCCAAAAAATATAAAAGGCAAAACCCCTTTTTATACCCTCAATCCCCTATAAAATACAGAGTTTCTGACACTTTCATAAGACATGCTGCCATTTCCAACCTGTGCTGTTACCCCACACCCATTCTTCAGTGCCCTGGTAGGGGCCCTGCCTGAAGGATCACCCAAAGAAAGAAAGAGGCACCAAGTGGGAGCCCAGAACTGCTCTCCCTCCACCCCATGTGCTACCAGGGCTCAGAGAACCTATTTCCAGTCTTTCTCATCAGGACCTGCTTTTGCTGCTCTGCCCAAGCACTTCTCTACATAAGCTGCAATCCTTCTGCATCCCACCTCCTCTCCCTCCATTTATGAAGAACACGAAATAAGCCTCAGCATCACCTTGTCTCGCCCTGGCCTCCAGCTTCTCTCCAAGCTTTTGGGTGGCCAGGAGGGCACAGCGAACTCATATGACCACCCCAGCGCCCCGGACAGCAGCAACTGCTGGTTAGAGCAGTGCAAACCCCTTCCAGGTGCCTTCTTCTGAAATGCCACCTAAGCGCCTGGGCAGAAGTCCCTTCACAGATCCAGCTGTGTGGCCATGATAGCAGACCTCCTGTGAACTACTCCATATGCAGAGGGCAGGGTAGGAGCAGACAAACACTGCAACCCCTTCCACTGACTCAGTGGGGTCCCACGGGCACAGAAGGCATAACAGTGAGGCTGGGATGGGGAGGATATGAAACACTCAAAAACACAAAGTCATACAAAGAACAGAGCCAAACAGCCAGCCAAAGAAAGAGCCCAGTCATAAAGAGCATCCCCCATTTGCCAATGCCAGGTTATTTTATTCTGAGCCGCTCAGAACATCATCTGAAAAGCCAGTGGACAAAAATGGGTCAAGAAGGATCTTCATTTCAACCTCCCTTTAGAAATCCCCATCCTCCTTGTACTGAGGTCCCTGCACAAGAGGGATGGCACACAGGATTCCTGATGCCAGCATCTGAGAAACAGCCCTCCCATCTCTTTCATATCAGCCTTGCTTTACTTAGCACAATAATTGTTAATGTTTCAGCTCTCCAGTGGGGCAGCACATTTTGTTAGCCTACATAGCAAAAATAAAATCTGATTGCAAGAAATTGCTTGGCTTCAATTATAACATCAGTATTAATTACAAGTGCAACTGTAATTGCAGGGAGGGAAGGCAGAGTGGCAGTGATGAGGATGCATACTAAGTTCTGGTGGGCGAGACGACATTTTCCAGCCCAGCCTTCCCAGGGAAGAGGCTTTTGCCTCCTTGACAGCAGTGGCAGCAACCCCAGACAAGCAGGTCTGCATGGCTCACACTGCTCTGCCTGGTGGCATCTCCTGGAGAAGAGGCATCTGGTCTGCTCCCAGCCCCTGGAGACCACCTCTCATGCTGACACAACTCTGATTGATTGATGCATTCCCTCCACTTGGAGCATAGTCCAACCCGACTCATCCATGGAAACTCCTCAGAGCCTGTATACTGCCACCCCCACCTCCACATGTAACCAAAGACAAAATGCTTGAGCCACAAATCTCTGTTGCCTCCCCAGAGCCTGCCTGCACCAGCTCAGGAGCTGGCAGGCCAGGGCTGGAGAAGGCATCTCATGCTTCCGTAGCCCTTGGCTGGGCTTCTGTGTGTTTGACACAGCTAGCTCTGGGGGTGCCAACAAACCTCCACTGCTCTTTCCTTCATGGGATTGCTTGAGAGGGATTTTTCTCCCCATCCCCTGATGTCAGGGGGCAGCCTAGAAGCCAACAATCCCTGTCAAATTCAGTAGGAGCAGAGACAGGGATTTCTACCTTTGCTGGATTCAGCTCTCATCTCTGTCCTCATCACACAGGTCAAAGGGAAAGAGTATTTAAGGTTCTTCCGATTTGCCTGGAGCACAGCTCAGAGCAGCCAAGGGGCCAGCAGCGCTTTGTGCTGGGTGAACACCCCAGTGTCTAAACAAGAACAGCTTCACTACTCATTCATCCTGCCCAACTGCAAGAACTCGTTGGGAATGCCTTAAACCCACCTCCTGAGAACAACAGGACCAAAGGGCACCCAGGGCTCAGAACACATACACTCTGTGCCCACAGAGACATTTTTTTTTTTTCCTCCATTCCTTTATCATGTTCACATGACATACAGCACACAAAACAGAGCATCATGAATGCACTGGGGATGAAATCAAGATAGGGAACAAAAATATGTACTTACAGCTGAACATCGTCAAGTCCACAGACAAGACCTTAAAGAATCACCTCCAGTAATAGTTAAGAGAGGAGTGAATGCTGGGGAAGGGAAAACATCTGAGCGGCAGGAGTGTCCTCTACAGTAGAACATCTCAGAGCGGGATCTGGAACAGGCCGAGGACCACTCATGGCTGTGCACTGCTAGGTGGAGGGCATGTTTCCCAGCTCTACAGGGGACATAGAGCTCAAACTGTTCCCAGATGCAAAAGGCTAGGGAACAGCATGTTAACAGCCACCCCCAGCTCCAGGGCACTTGTCATTTTTGACAAGAGAAGTACTGTTTGAGAAAAGACTCTGTTCCCATCAGAGATTATGGGCGTTCAGTTCTTGATACTAGGGAAGAAGGAACAAGCCAAGAACTTGACTATTAAGAGAGGCAGCTGTAAAACAACACTTTCAAATGGGACAGGGGAGGAAAAGACAGTCCAAACCTGCTGTGGAGATAAGCAGGGCTATTCCCCGGTGCTGATGTGCACCTCAGACTTGCAATTTCGATTCTGAAGGTCCACCTCTTCTCTACTCATCTAGTGGACCAGCCGCTGTCTTGAACAGCTGAAAGCATGGCAGAGCTAGGGGCTGATGGACAACAAGGCTGGCCTCCTGTATGCCACATAAACCTCCCAGATCTGCTCACTGCTGACAGCCAGGACTGTTCTGTGAGCTAGCAGACAGGAGATCTCTCCTGGGAGTAAGGCAAGGTAAGGTCCTTCTGTTAATTAAGCCACTCCCACCAAGGTGGCTGCAGACACCTCTGCAGAGGTATCTAAGAGGAAAGCATTTGCTACCTATTTCCTGACCCAAAACCTTGCCTACAGAAATCATCTGAGCATATCCACTTTGCAGGACTCGGAGGGTGCTCCTGCCAGAGTGGCAGCAGGAGTGACAGTAAGACGGTTTGAGAAAACTCATAACAATTTATTGTCATTGAGACAATTATTCTATCACCCGATGACCCCATCCCACCTGGGAATGGGAATTGGGGAAAACAAGGAAACACAAGGGTTGAAATATAAATAGATTTAATAGGATAAGACTAAATAATTAAAAATAATACTAAAGAACCAGTATTGTCCCCAATACTAATATAAAATATACAATGACTACACTCAGCCAATTCTATGAGTAGGAAGCTCTGTGCTCCCAGCAGCTGACAATGAATGTTGCACACTGCAGGCGCAATGGCTTTGGGAGAAAGGGAAGGGCTCACGGTCTGACACTGGGACAAGGAGTTCTCTGGACCACCATCATCAAGGGAGAGAGAAACTACGCAGCAAACTTTCTACTTTATATTGAATGTAACATTCATGGTATGAAGTAATCCTGTTGCCAGCCTGGGTCAAATATCCAGCCCTCACTCCTCCTGATTCCTGCACCTGGCAAGTCTCGAAAACACTGAGACCTTGAATCCCACATAGCCTAGTTGGCTATAACATAAATATTTTCATGAATTCAGACACTAGAATCTTCCAAAAGTGGAATTTTCCCAGCATTAGAAATTAGTCCTGTGTTGCTCTACTGAGGACAGGAGTTTTTATCAAATGTCTTCATTTCATGTCTATGAAGCAGAGACAGTATTTCCGCTGTCCTTCATTTGCAGAGGTTCAGAGTGGAACTTCCTTGGAGCTAGGATTTTTTATTTTCAGACATCTGTGCAGAGTTTCTAATATTGTGTGTAGAAACGGTTAATGACTAAAACCAGTTAATAACCAAAAAGCCAGTAGATGGCACTCAAGAATATGCAAGACTTCTGAAATGTGCAAGACCAATAAAACTTGCATCTGCAGTGCACAACAGCAACATATGCCTGGTTACACAGACACACTACCAGAAAGGCTGAGAAAGAGGTGATGATCTCAGTAACCCAAAGTGCTAAGACCACAATTGCTTTAATCTCTCTTATAGACGGGATCCAGGCAGCAGGATGTGGATCCAGACCCGTGCCTGGGAACAGCTTGCATTTTGGCGGGGGTGCAGCTGGGCAGCACCACCGCTCCGTCTGCGCTCTCAGACAGCCAGCGCTCGAGCGCAGGGGAAAGCTGTGGGTAAGCATGGCACGGAGCTCATCGCAGCTGAACATGATCAATCTGGCATTCTCAAAAGCACTAAAACATCTCCAGAACACTGCTAAAACAACAGCAACAATGCTCCCCTCCCACACGAGCACCATTAGAGCAAGGCCACCCTCCTCCCTGATCCCAGGCTCTGGCAGGGCATATCAGCGTGTGAACCGACAGCATGTGAACCGACATCCACCCGGCTATCAGGCAGCTCTGCAAAACACATCCAGATGATTCAGGGCTTCTGGGTGGCAATGCCTGTGCTAGTTTTTAAAGTTGTTACTATAACTTTACTCAGTAGCCTGAAAGAAAAGGTTCCAAAGCAGGTAAACAGTTTAATCTTTTGTGGGTTTTTTCTATTTCCTATAATGCATTTGGCTACTTTAAGTGCTTCCTCACAAGCCCCCTGTGAAAGCTAAAAAGCACCTTTTTCCAAACAAAATTTGAGACCCTTACACATCACGTGATCCCCCAGAATGGAGTCTTTAAGAAAAAGAAGCTATCATGAGCCCATCAGAAAAACCTGTTAGTAGCAAAAACATGGGTCCCTGCAGTGAAACATGCTGATAGTTTTCCCTGCACAGGGATTTCAGAGTTATTTTGCTTTGCTTTCCCAACCCAAAAGAGATAACCTCACTGGGACTGCAACAGGATGGAGTTGGCTGGAGCAAAGAGGTTCCAGGTTAAGAAGAATCATTTAATGGCACATTACAAACTTAGGGGATGGGCTGTGCACAGTTTCCTACCAAGTGGCCTATGGAAGGAGGGGTAGCATGTCCACCACAAAAGAGGCCATCAGCAAACCACAGCCACATCCATAGCCCCAGCTGGCCACATGGACCCCTTTGCATGAGTTCATTCCTGGGGAACCTGCATGCCTGGTCTAGCTGGCAGATCCATCACACCATGGGGGGCTTCTGACCACACTGACAACAAGGTGCTCCCACCCTGCTTTGATTCCCAATGCAAATCTGCAAGGAACGGCGATCCCTCCCCTTCAAACCTCTCTACTGGGGGTGCTAAGCACCAGGAGCCCAAAGCCCTGAAAAAGCAGGTGGACAAAGAGAGACCTAAAGGGGAAGGTCCACGTGCCAGCTCCCTAGGGCCTGGGCTGCACCAAGTTTTGAGATTTACAGGATGGACAGTAAACCCTGCCAAACCTGCCAGCCATGCCCAGCAAGCTTATTGGTGGGACTGGGGGCAGACAACACTCGAGGCATGTTTCCTCAACAGTTCCCACCCCTATCCAAGGCTGGGAACCCAGAGTGCAGGGATGCCCCAAAAGCAGCAGCTGTTAGCTATGAAACAGCACAGACACAGACAGCAAAGCACCAAAAAGGAGGAGGGAGCACATATCGCAAGCTGCTTGGCTCCGGATCAAGAAGGAAAGGGGAAGGCAACAGGGTCTTCTCCACACACCCCTGCACCAAACCACGAATCAAGCTGGAAAAGAGCAAGGCGAGAGGGCTCCCAGTCAGCGCAGCGGGGATGGCAGAGCGGGGGATATATCAAAGGCACAGTGACGGCAGCATCTGCTGGGACAGCTAACGCGACTGTTCCATGGGCACAGCCCAGGGCTGCTTGATGCCTCGCACAAATCATCTCCTGCCTCTTAGGTCAAAGCAGTTGCCAGCTCATGGAAAATTTTGACAAGAGTAATTTTATTGGTTTTGTTCACCTTGGATTGAAACCAAATTCCATGGAGGCACTGGGATGGCCCCAAAAGCCTATGTTTTAACCAATTGAGCTGTACGTCCCTTGAAAGATAACCCAGTTGCCAGTGCCCCCTGGTGAGGTGGCTGCACCACCCAGAATGCTGTCTGGGATTCCTTGTGCAACTCCAGCTCCATGTGGGGTGCCGGAAGGTGTAACACTGGCCTCAAGTTGTTAGTGTGGGACGTGATGGGAACAGAGGAGCACAGATAATCCTGAGTAAACAACCAGCTGAGCCTTCACTTGGCAGCGTTTTTCCATTGTCTATTATGTACAGCTGGGTGAATGTCAATAAATTACCAATGGAAATGAGCCCTGCTGAGCAGGCAGTTTGGCTTGAACAGCTGTTTTCTAGGTAGCACAGCGGCATTTCAGCTCCGCTTAGCAAGCGGTGGTGAATCCGGGATTACCAACTGCCTTCCGGGGTGGGAAGGAAGAAAGCAAACCTGGCACAGACAAAGGAAAGCACCCAGGCTGAGAGCCCACTGAGAGGTGGATGTCTCAGGGGAGGAGAAAGCAAAAAGCCAAGCAGGCAGTGGTGAGTCATGGGAAGCTGCCCGCTTCCTGCCAGGCACCACGGAGGTCACAGGCAGCACTGGCGAACCACTCTCCGCACATTTGCTCCTGCAGCTTACCCACGGGTGAGCAGCAGTGGGGAGCACAGGGCAGAGCAATGCAAGAGCTTGCATAAGATCACTGGGAAGCTTCCCAAGTCTCAGACAAGCTTGGGAAGGAAAAGAAAACCATGGATGGATGCAAAGAGGGCTGCAGCTCCTCCATCCGCACCCTTCAATGTACACACACCTCTCCATTACCCAACACCACAACCTTACCCGCCACCCAACTTCTCTACTGTGCCAGCCCTGCTCCAAAGGCTGGCTGGCAGCCACCACCCACAAAAAGGCAGTCTCACAGCTGATCTGCACATGGAAGGAGATGTGGAGAACTGTGGAGGGCAAGCGACACTTCCAGTCAAGACTTTTTCCTTTCGGCACAACTGTACTGGGTTGGCTCCTTCCAGAGTGAAGCAAGGTGTGCTTGTTAACTTAAGCAACAGCAACCATGCTTTTGTCTACCCTGAGAGAGTCTCTCAGAGGACCTTGGACACACAGCTCCAGCATGACAGCAAGCTACTTTTGTCTGACATATTCTGCAGGCGGGGGCAGGCCCTGCAGCCAGCTGCGAGAGCAGCACACAGTGTCCAGCTGGCCAGGACAGCTGGAGCCAAGGCACTCACTCCCTGCTACAGCGCCCCTGTAAAAGCCAACCAGCAAATTCCCGTAAAAACTTTGTGGTCTGCTTTAGGGCGGCTGTTAAAAATAACGATGTCGAGAAACCGGAGGCTCTCGCTTTCAGAAAGAAAGGCATTACGTTGCGAAGTCGTTGAGACTTGCTTATTATTTAGCATCTGCTTAATTTCAACTAGGAAAAAGTACCTTGGAGGATGGAGGGCTGAAATTGGTAATTCAATCCTTCAGCTCCACCCTCAGGGAGTTTTGTAATTAAGACGCAGTGAAATCAGAGATGATTTCGACTTGGGTCCCTGGAAAGGCAAAACAGACAAAAAGAAAGCCCACCTATCCACATGCCACAGGACCTAAAAGGGTTGAAGGCAGACCACAGGCTACATGTTCTGGCCACGCAGCTCCCGCAGGGTCTTCTGGTCTCCCCAGCCATCAAGCTATGGCCAAGGTAAACTATTAAATCAGCCTGAACATGACCAGGAACAGGGAGGGGAGAGGAGCAGCGCTCACAGAAGGAAACTAAGCAAAACACAACCAGCCCCTAAACCTTTTCTGGTCGTGAGTGAGCCAGGTAACGGTTTGTGCAAAACAGGCAGCCAAATGCCAGGTCCTCACCAGGGACCCAGAAACAGTTTCCCAATTAAGAACTTGTCAGAGGATGGTAACTGACTGAAGGCTTCATTTCCCAACCACAAACAGGAATGATGGCTATTTCTAGGGGTTCAAGACAGACAATATCAAAAGCTGAACAACGTATTTAGGAATTCCTCAAAGAGAAGTAAAAAACCTGATTTCTAAAGCATTTGGCTGGGTCTTTTTGAGAGTCACCTCAACACTACTGATGGCAGCCTAACTATGGCAGCCAAATCCCCTGTCTGTGAGTTCCTTGCAGCAGAGACCCTTCTTTCTTCTATTTATATAGAAGAGTCTCAGGCCATTACACTCTCCATTCACTCAAAAGCTCCCCAAAGCAGGTCTTTTACCCAAGAAATTGCATCAGCTGTAAGCAGCATTCAAGTTTTTATCCTCTTGGCCACCCACATTTATATGACTCGATGCACAATACTGCTCGGTGAAAGATGATGCTGACATACACCATCTATCAGTCTCACACACCCTGAGAAGCCTTGCACGATACTGCAGTGCTTCTATGTAGCTCTTCTCCCAGCATCATTCTTTTGTGGAGAAAAGAGGATCTCACCGCATGACGAAAGTAAAGATGCTGTATTTCATATTTTCTTTCCCAAACTGAATCCTCAGCTTTTCACGGCCAGCAAGAAGACAGACGCAGCAAGCCACCTCACCTCGGAAAGCACCGCTGGGCTTATTTTCTCTTTGCCAGCATCTTACAGCTCTTCCTCGACTTTTAAAGCTTCCCTAAAGAGAAGACCTTCCCCAAGAGACAAAGGACAGGGTGATTTTCTACTGCCAACCGGAGCAGAAAGGTGCGGGTGTTCACAAAGTAACAAGAGGAAGCAGCAAAGGGAAGACAAACGCATTCCCTATCAGACTTTTTAAAGCAATCTAGCAGCTGCTTGACTCTTTTTTTTCTTTTCAACTGAAAAAACCCGATAAACGTAACCGGAGGGAGAGTGCCTCCCGTTTCTACGGCAACCGAGGGCCCGGCGCGGCGCCGGCAATGGCATCCCGGGAGCTGCCGGGGGGGGCGGGGGGCACGGGAACAAAAGCGGCGGCGGCTGCGGGGCAGCGCGGGGTGTCCGCCCCCCCGGCGCTCCGCGGGGCGCCCGGCCCACGCGCGACTCGCCACGCCAAACGCAACGACGCGGCTGCACGAATAAACAGGGGATATATACACAGGAAACAAGACGCGGCTTTTGCTCCCCACCCCCATCCCCTCGCCGGGGAAACCCTCCGCCCCGCGGCGGGCGGGGGCCGCGCCGGGGCCCGGGCCGCCGGGAAGCCTTCCCCTCGTCCCCCGCCCCACCTGTGGCGCGTCTCGGCGCAG